>OX155980.1:33094193-33478612 GCA_944548615.1 Micropterix aruncella
AAATAAATCGTGTAAAATATTATTAATCCATTTCTTTTTGTTCGATTCCTTGAATTTAAATTTTCAACGAATTGTTCGATTTCAGAAATGTCACATATCTTGACGACGGCTGAGCCGAAATATTGATATACATTTTATAACAATCATTAATATTTAAGAAACACTAATCGCCTATTATTTTCCAGCATTCATTCTCGTCTCGCATTGTTGTGTGCCGCTGTGAAAGACTGCCATTTTGATCGGGTTCTAGTGCCACAGCAGGAAGCACCAGCAAACACTGAGTGAGGAGAAGAAGAAGGCGTGGAGTCACTCCTGGTCACCACAGACCAGATAAGTGCCCTTTCATTATTTTATCATTTCATTTATTTAGTGATAAACATAATTTCAATTTGAAAAATAATAATTTTACACATTTACAATCAAATATTATATATATATATATATATATATATATATATATATATATATATATATATATATATATATATATATATATATATATATATATATATATATATATTATATATATATATATATATATATATATATATATATATATATATATATATATATATATATATATATATATATATATATATATATATATATATATATATATATATATATATATATATATAAAACAAAGTCGGGTTTGTTCAAACACTTATAACTCGAGAACGGCTAGACCGATTTTCATGGTTTTTGATTTGTTGGATTTATCTTCGTCCCGAATAGCAGAATAACTATTAAAAACTTTGGAAAATTAACGAAAAAATAAAAGAAAAGAAAAAACATTTTCCTTTCATGGGTTTCGTAACTGCCAAACATTTAATGTTCATCCCGTCGATACGGTAAACTCTCCACTCAAATTAAAGAAAGTTTTTTAAATAAAGGTTTCGAATCAAAAATATATATCAACAATATTCGGGACCACAATTATTACATAGTTTAATTCAATCATGTCATGCTGACACGCGATTGATATCTTATATTTATATTTTTTTTTACTTTTATATTTCTTTTTGTGTTATTATCTTAATAAAGTAGTGAACTTAATATTTATTTTGTATTCATTTGTATTACTTCCATAAAATCATAAATTTAGTTCAGCTAATATGTAACACGACATTCATTGACCGTTAGGCGGTACGAAGTTCGCCGGTTCAGCTAGTTACACATAAAATAGAAAGTATGCTAAACAACACAATGAAAACAAAGAAAAAGTTTTAAATTTAGATGTGAGTATGTATGTCGGTGGTAGTGTGTATTTGTCTGATGAAGAGCGTGTGTTTGTGTGTATATATGGTGTATGTGCATGTGAGTCCATATATTTGCACGTGGAATGCGGGATCTGATCTCCAGCTATTTACGTAACCTCCTTAAGGGCTCTCTAGACGATCAAGCATGCTTGTCAAGCATCGCGTCGCGGGCTGGGAGGGGATCGTAAACCGCAGGAAACAAGCAAATATATTTTTTACATTGTACCAAAAATGCCTAGTTTTGTAGTATTATACCAGGGAGTCACGTCATTCATCAATCAATTACTCCTCTAATTAACGTGACTCCCTGGTAAAAACTACAAAATTAGGCATTTTCGGTAAATATTACAAAAAAATATTTGCATATTTCCTACGGTTTACGATCCCCTCCCTTCCCACGACGCGAAGCTTGTCAAGCATGCTTGATCGTCTAGAGAGCCCCTTAACAAAGGACCGACTATGTTCGTTGATAAATATGTTAATATAATTATGGCCTATATTGTATGCATGCATATCACGTGAAAATAACGAATTGGCACCATAGCCTGTGATGTTTCTTGGTACGTGAAAAGTTAAAAGACCGTATCTGAGTCATGAAGGCGCTCGTATAGTCACCCTACTCAGGATATAATGACTGTCCAACCCAGATTGAACTATTCTATGTAAAAGTGACATATCTGATGCTATGTACTCACCGCTCTTTTCCACTCCGTACGACAAGCCGTAGAAAAATGATCGGAAATTTAAATAACGAACGGAACCGATTTTGAATAGGCTCAATCTTCAGCTTGTATGTGACATACTGCGGTGAACAAATGATAGAAGCAAATTCAAGCACGCTTTATGCAACATAATCCGTCCTCAGAAAATGGGCATTTTTAGGAAATATACAAACTTTCATAATATAACCGAGGGTGCAGTGAAGTGTCGAGAATTGTATCTATGTTCTTTTTCAATAAAAACTTGCCATTTAAGATGACTCCTAGATCACGTACCTACTCGACCTACTTCCAGCTATATAATACCACATAATTTTTATTATTTTTTTCATTGCTGTAATCTTTATTTTTTTCATTTTTAAAGTGTTAAATAAAACTGCTCTTATATTTATCGATTTATTTTATTGTATGCACACCATAATTAATGTTACTCTATGCTTATAGAATGTCTGCCCAAGCACAAGCTTGTAAAGTTGGGTAGCATGGGGCAGTAAACATCATATAATGATTGAGTATAATAGCTTGCTGTGGATTAAAAAAATAGTTTTAGAGTTATTTAATTTAAATTATTGAGTTTAATTTCTTCCTGTAGATAAAGTAATTTAGTTAAATATTATCTTATTTGATGTAATATTATTATTTGTGAATTGCTTTAAATTAAATTTGACCCTTCCACTTTTGTGTGCAAATATCTCCATATACATCGTTATATGGCTCAGAAGATCTTGTTTATAGAATCTTAAATAATCTCATACGTCACGTCGTTATTAAAAAGAAAGTGTCAAAGACTGTTAATAGTTTTTTCATCAAAAATAGGTCTCAACAATGAAATTACAACCATCTAAAAACGAAATGAAATGCCCAGTTCCATAATAAATTGACATATTGTACCAATATGGCTGCTTGGAAAATACATTTCAAAATGCCATGAAACCGCTATCAATTCTAGGGGATGTGCCCCCCTATAGGCCCCTCCTCCTTCCTATGCCCCTCCCCCCTTCACCCTTTTCTACGCTTACGGCTTTGATTCAAATGGATTCACAAACATAGTTGACGTATCTGCCGCGAGTTCTATAAATGTAGCTATTTATTTAGATTGTGGTATATGTTGGTGCTTAATACTTGATATTCTCTATTACTCTGGTTGACTGGGTAGAGCTTGCAAAGTTCGAGTTGCCGCCTGACAGGCATCGTTCTTTGCGGGGCATCAAATGCGAAATCGGCCGTCGCCAGCGCTATAAAGCGTTTTAATTAAATTTCTTTATTGCTCAAGGGTTTAATTTGTCGAAACAGACTGTACCAACATGTGAATAAAGCGTCGTAAAAGAAAGGTGGCCAAAGGCAGAGGGAGAAAGACAAACAGGGAGAGGAAGAGAGAGAAAGAGAGAAAAAGGGGAGTACCAATTTAAATTTTGCAAATAAAGTCTTATTCTAAGTATAGCGTCAAACTCGAATATCAGTCTAAAAGCCCTAATAGGGGCCCGTGACGTCTTCCACTATTCATTATATTTGGTGGAGCTTTTTCATTATTTATCTCGGTAAAAAAGAACACTGCTGGGTAGTGTTCACGCACTTTGAAATAGGATTTACCATTAATACTTATACTTTATGACTTAAAATGTCTTAAAAAATATAATACAAAAATTTAGGTTACAAAGATTCGCAAAAAATTGCCGGTTTTCATATATGGCATCTGCAACTTAAATTTAACCTTTATAAAACTATGAGCTGTGTAAGTGAGGGCCTAGTGACTACTATACAGCTTTAACTCTTTGTAAAACAATTACTGCACTTCAATATCACTATAACCTGTACAAGGGTGGGTCTTGTAAACAATAAGTTGTAAACCTTTGGTGGAGAAAGGGTAATGTAGTAGCTTTTATTTTGTTTCTCATATAAAGGTTATATATTCGACTACTATACAGCTGTCAGTTATAAAATGGATATAAATAAGTATGCTTTATAGCGATTATACCACCCTTATTCGACTAAAAGGCTTATACAGCTAAAACGCTGTATAACATAGCTGAATAAGCGCTTATATAGCAATATCAAGAAACCGTTGCCATTATATCGATAGCCATTACTCGCTCGTTATACACTGGCGTGTGAAGAAAACGGGCCACCTGCAGAATTGAAAGTTTTAAATACTTGGGTCGTAAAATTATGCTGCAGAAAGTGTAATGTGTTTCTTAACTATTCTCTAAACTTCTAAAAAGAGTACTTAGCAATATACCTGACCGGCAATACCGCCGGTAAAAATACATTTCGTAATGGCCGCAGGTAAAATCCCATTTCGCTTGAAAGGATTTAGAGATGCAAAATCATCGTTTGTTTTAATTTAGTTAAGTTTGAGCTTTCAAACGTTACACTACCACGATAAGCTTCAACCCTACAACAAGACGACGATCAGTATTATATGAAATATGGATCTAGCCCAAGCAGAAGTTGCCCAATTTTTGACTTTGCTTGAATTAAGACGAGTCTTAATTCCAGCAAAATCAAAATTTGGGCAAATCACAGGTGGCAGATAGTGAACAGCTATTAGATATGATGGTTAGCTGTGAATATACTGAATAAACAGCCCCGACCATAGCAAACCAAGGTTATGAGAACGTAGTGGGAAGTCTAGTGGAAAGGACTTACCTAGAAAATGCTACACAAGTTCAATTAGTACCTACCGTGTGTCATGGCGAATACATATGTGCCGCCAGTAAATAAGCACATCTATCCATGCAGTGGGCAGCTGCGCATGCAGTAGACCCAAGAGTGGAGGTCAAGGAGACCAGTACAGTCGAGGGTTACAATCTTTACCTCGGTAACAAACAGCCATGCGGAAGGCAAAGGGAAAACCACCGCATAACACCTTCCCAAGAAAATCATTATGTCTGAGTACAATAAAACCATGGCTCTCAATCCCCGGCAGACCTTAGATGGTCAAAGGGTGCGAAGAATCCCCGGGGGGTTAGCCATGGAATGCTCAAATTGTTCCGTGCCGCAACATCGCGGGCCCAAGTGGCCATAATGACGGCTGACCTCCAATAGGAGATGGAACTTTCAGAAGAAGCTACATCTTTGAAGCTGAATAAGTTATTTGAATCAACAGTTCCAATAAAAAACAATCGTAAAGCAAAAATCAATCAAGCCCAGTATCGCAGTTAGAAAGTAAACACGAATTCACATGAAAACACATGAAAACAGAAAAAAAACTCAGAACACCCCAACGTAAGACCATTCATTTACACTGTATAATCAATGGTAAAACGAAGGAATAACAACTATCCAGGCGAAAAATCTTATCTGCCATCTGAGTATCTATCGTTGAATGCTTGTTAACTGTGTCTCTTTCATCCATAAACATGTTTAGACAACACGAACGTAAACAAAAGAATGCCGACGGTCCAGACGCCAAATCTTCGCGCCCCATGCGTAGAGGCCATCGGATGGGTGTTGACCCGTGAGTGTGACCGACCCTGAACACATGGGTCTTCGTGGCCACCTCATCATGGGCCCGTTAGCTCCCCTATTCAGACATCTTGCGGTGTCAACTACAACGGGCGAGCCCGTCACCACAGGACGTTTTAACGATTAGTCGTTCTATCGCCCTGCAGTGAACGTAGAGACTTTGGACAGTACATTCTACGTCCAGCTACGTCAACAACCCGTGAGAGTCCAACGCCTTACCGCGAGTTAGCCAGGAGTAAACCCGGCGGGCTCGAGATACTCGCGCCCTCACTTCCAATTGTGACCAGATTTCTCCGGTCTCTCGATTGGTACCGAGTTCGAGGTCGCTTGCGCGGTCCTCTCCCTTATGAAGCGGTGAAACGGAGAGCACAACCGATTGGAGCAAACCCCGCACGGTGCGCAGACCGTACAATCTTCGCGGACCAAGGCGTCCTTTGCCCGCCTCTTACCCGGGATCGGATGGCCAATGGTCAATTCCAGAGCAGTCGCCATAAGGTACGCAACCACCCCCGCTCTATAGGAAACAGTACAGTTCCCAGACTCCCCCGACTGTTAGTCGGAGAGCACAACCGATTGGAGCAAACCCCGCACGGTGCGCAGACCGTCCAGGGGCGCCAGAGGTTTGATTCCCAGGGGAGACTGGTTGACCCAGTGTCCTACCCAGGACTCGCACCCCATGCGAGGAGGCCGTCGGATGGGTGTTGACCCGTGAGTGTGACCGACCCTGGACACATGGGTCATCGTGGCCAACTCATCATGGGCCCGTTAGCCCCACTGCCCCTATTCAGACAGGTCATTACGGCTAGCAACGCTGCCCGGATGGCCGTGAAGGTCGCAGGCCGGGCCGGCGCCCCTACACACGTCCGGCCAAATCCGGCCGCGCCTTCCGTATCGGCCTCTCCGGCCGCGCCTCATCGTGTGTAGGGCGGGGACTGCGCTGTCGACTGCCATGCTCAAATGACTTTCGTAAAATTGTTTATTGTGTCTGTTATCCTTTATTTATAGTAAGTAAATCTATACTGTAGCATGCACTTCTATTTGTTAATTTTGTTAGGATTTTAGGATATTCAGTGGGATGGTTTCGCGGGATGCACTAATCGAAAGAAAAAGGCGTAGTGGGATTCCCCCTTTCAAAGAAGTTATTTATACAACACTGCCACAGTAAATATAGCTCATATATTTACTGTGACACTGCTGTGTGTTTACTGTGGCCATATGTGGTATTTAACTTTTGGCCACATTTTTTTTTCAATTGTGCTTTTTTGTGCTTTTTGGATACTTTTTTTTAATGAAAAACATCGAAGAATGTGTTTAAGCTAACCGCGCACTGCGTTAGAATTCCGTGCGTTTTAATTTCGGAATATCTATGAATGATAAAATCGCATGGTAACGCGCGCACAGCGGAAAAAATCCGTCCGGATTTAAATTCTGTGGATAGCTCCAGATTTTCTGCGGTGCATCGCAACAATTTTTTTCTATACTATAGGGTTATATGTATATACGAGACTTGCGTAAACAACGAATGGCAAGTAAGTCCGAAAAATCCACCGCAGTGCGCTTACCACGTGGAAAATGTACCACAACGCATCGCACTGCTGTGCCCATCCTAAACAGAAAAGTAACACTGATATTTTTTGGTGAATTCAATACGCTGGCACTTGCTTTGCCACAGGCTAAAACGCGTGCGTTGGCCACTTTAACAACGCAAAATAAATTGTAACCGAAACCTTGACTTATCTATTCGTTTCTTTCTTGTGATTTAGATCGTTGACGCGTTAAATCAATGCGAGCGGGCGATTCATACTCGAGTTAGAATAGAATGACGACCTGCAGTTGAAAAATGTCCGTCAAAATAGTTGAATTTTCACAAAAAAATATACACAGGTATGATTATAGCAAGGGCATTTCTTGTAGGGGGTGAATCAGTACGACAACGTAAGGAAAAAAAAAACAGTAAAAAACATTTTGTTGTTAAATTTATAAATCTATTGAAGTAGTTTCAAAAGCTTTGAGTGCGCCGCGCCATCTAGCGGTAGGTAATATAACGCAAATAAACGATATTAGCAATATTTTACCTACTGCCTACAGCCCTTTTTATACTACTAAAAAATATATATTTATTTTTTTTTAAATATTTTTTTTATCAAAATTACGCATCGTGTCATACTGATTTACCCACGACAAGCAATGTCTTTGCTATAATTACACTCTGTATGTTTTGTTAAATTTGACTACATGGTATGTTTGTTTTGTCTCAAAGTACTGACACATTTGCTCATTAATAGCACAAGAGCATGCTACTATTGAGCAATTGCTACTTCGTGGCATGTTTGTCGAAGCATTGCTAGAAATGAGCATGCTAATTTCGAGTATGCTCATAAATCAACGGAGGTTTGATTTTCGAGCATGCTACCTCAGGTGCGAGTGAAATAGGGTGTGCCCTTGAGCACGTGTGCAAACAGGTTTGCTTATTATGAGCATTCTAGTGTCAATTCTCTCCTCGCGGCGGTGTGCGCGCCTTCACAAAAAAATCATAAAAGATATGGCCCGTTGGGGAGACGATAAAACATCGCTTTTCGTCACTCATTATCGTAGTCACGAATGTCTTTGGAATACCTGGTAACCTCTCTATAAAAATAACATAGCAAGAAATAATAATTATGAAGATTTAGGTACGTAACATGAAAGACCTAACTTTGTATGCTACTCTCAAATTCAGAAAGTAACTCATCAAATTTCTGCGGAAGCATGCGTAAATGATTTTTTATAGCCGCTGACATGTTCTTCTCGCATCTACCCCAATAATCAATTACTTGCTCCAAGGGATTCTCTTCTATTTATCCAATTACGGACCCAAATTATCCTTTTTATTTTCTTTTTCTCCAATAGTTTCTTAAACAATCTCGTTGTAAGCATTAGATTTATTATGTTGAGTTCTGTGCGGATGGAACTGACGGAACTTGCATCCATTTTAGCCGAGAGCTTGCGTTTAACTAGCACGTGTTTACAATTGTTTGTTTTGAGCACACTCATTCAAGAGTGTGCCTAAAACAAGTATGCTTGAAATAAGCAAATGTGTACAGTTGAGGAGCATGCTAATTTTGAGCATACTCATAAGCGTGCTCATTTATGAGCATGTGTGTCAGTACTATCGTTTCTCCTACCAAGTCGGTGGTATTTTTCAGTGTTAAAACCGAGCACACACTGTTATTCATTCGCGCGCACTTCGCGCGGTTCGCGAGTGTTCGTTTTCCTGCAGTAGGCCGATGTGAGGCCGATTCTTTCGCTGTTTCGCGCATCTGGGATTAATTCGAATACGATTTTTTCATGGAGGCTATAAAGCAGGTAGCATTGATAATTAAATCTGATTCTTGAATATTGGCTTGAGTGAGAAATTTAATTTTATTGCTCGTACCTAGCAAGATGCCCGGCTTTTACGCTGCAAATAAAAAAATTGGGTAAGTTTTTATTAGCAAGTTTTGTTAAAAAAATGAAAAAACAAATGTTTTTATTTTTGGAAAATTTGTTTTTTTTACATGTTTGACATGAAAGTTTGATAAGCGTCATTTGGCAATAGGTAAAATATCGCTAATAAAGATTATTTGCCATATTTTACCTACCGCTAGATAAACCAACGCGCTCAAATTATTTTTATACTAATTTTCAAAACATTTTAATACTATTTTTCGAGTTTTTTTTTTAATTCTAATGAAATTTATTTTTATTTAACCTCGGTTGTGTTTCAATTAGTTTGATATTTGTTTTTTTATTTGGTTGAGTTTTAATTAACCGACATACATGGAGTGGTTGAATCAGTACGAGCAAATATGCAACTTATAGAAAATTTTGTAATAAAAAGACAAAAATGTTAAAATATTTTTGTTTTTTAAATTTGTAAAAAGTATTAAAAGCGTTGAGCGCGCTGTGCTATCTAGGTAGAATGTTGCTAATGTTGTTTATTCGCGACATTTTACCTACTGCTAGATGGTGAAGCGCACTTAATGCTTGTGAAACTATTATCTAACCGTTTTAGTGCCAAATATATTTTGCCAAAATGTTTTAAAATTCCAAAAGAACAAGAAAAAATGTGTCATCATACATCAATTTTCATATTGTTTTCAACATTCTCTTTACTAGGTTGAATTCAAACTATGATAATAAAAATACAGAAATGCAATACTATATGTATACCTATAAGCTCGGCGGCGATTTTCGTCACTATAACGGTTAACAATTAAATAGGCTGTTGAAATAAAATTGCTCCTGAGGATTCACCCACTTAAAGGATGCCGGTTAATTAATACTCGCCTGTATAAACTAAGAAATTAGGTCAGACTTGATCGGGTTTGTAAATCATGTGTCCGTCTGCATGGGTTTTGTGTCAATACTTTCGCCTCTGCATCAGGTAAGGGCCGTTAACAAATTATGTAATCACCGAGGGGTAAGGGGAGGGATTGGAGCTGAGGATTACGCTTGATTACGTGGGGGGGGGGGGGTCCCGTCCTGATTACGTAATCAACTTTGGTCACCGCATTACAATTTTTTTGGTCTAAATCTGCACGGAAATAGCGCAGTGCTGCACCGAAGATACTCCGCACGCGCGATGTGCTTGACAGGCCACGCGCTCGTCTGCGATTGAGTGGCCCGGGCCTGTTCTTGCGCGCGCGCGCAAGAACAGCGCTGGCAAGCCGGCTGCTGTGCGTGGCGGCGACATGGCTGCAACTCTGGGCTAGCGCGCCGCTGCAGGCTGCGACTCGATCGTGGAAAGATTAACGTGGTCGTGTGGCGCATCAACTATGGCGGATTTACACATGGAGTTTCTCAGTACATACGCCAAAGCGTTTTCACTCCTCTCGAGACCGGAGCCTTAACGGCGGGCTGACGAGGAGAGGGGACAGTTTAAAAAGAAGTACAAAAAGTGCACGAAGGATCCGGAGTTCTTCCGCATTGTGAAAGAACGGATCAACGAGTTGAAGAGGTTGACCATCATAGAAGAAGGTTCGGACATTGGTCTTCTTAAATGTTTCTTCAAAGCATTCTAAAATGTTTTTTCCATATATCGCCTTCAAACACTTTACAAACGCTGGGTTCACGAATATTCACATTTTCCGCAAATTCAGCTGATTATGTAATCTTTGGGGGGGGGGGGGGGAGGGTTGAAAATCCCAAAAACGTGATTGCGTACCTAATACGTGGACGGCCCCTAATGTTTAATAAGATTACACATTAAGTGACAACCCTAGCCGACGCACTGCAACAGTAGTATTATTTTCTGCGAATGGCCTGAGTTGAGCTTAATGTTTAAATGTAAGTACTTTGGCTAGACCCTGGTCGGTGAATTCCACAGCATCTCGGATATTATCAATTTTTGTCCTGTTAAATTGGTGCGATCGTTGCGGAGGAGGTGGTCCCGGCAGCTTAGTCCCATCGACGTGGTCAAGTGGCGGAACGGACTGTTGACTCCACTGTTGACTCCAATGTTGACTCCATCCTACGGACCAACCTTGATTGGTGTCACAACACAAGAGGAAACTGCGTGACAAGAGGCAAATACGGTTCAGGTAAGAACATTTTCTTTTGTTGTACTTCCTCTCCTTATATCTATATATAATGACAAATTAAGTATCGACTTTTGGGGGATTTCAGGGATGGACCCACTATTCTTTATAATTTCTGAAACGGTCTAGATCCTGGTTTTACTAATATGTAGAGAATTTTTTTCGCCAGATTTTAGGTTATGTTTTATGGGGATTAATTTTCGGGGGGCTGATAAAACATCAAAAATGTAATACGTGTAATTCCAGTATACTGGGTGATGGAAAGGTCAATAGAATGTCTAGGGAGGGGAGGGGGGGGGAGTGATAGGATGGTCAATTACAAACTGATTAAAACACATTTAACTATATACAAAATCCCACCATTTTCGATAAATTTATTTTTTTTTGAAAATTTGGTTTTTTACCCTATATGTAGAAAATGCGTCCTTAAAATCATTTAAATATTTAAAAACAAAAGTTTTTACAAACTCTAATGCGTATTAGGTACTTCAAATGCATATAATTACAAATATGTGTAAATCGTAGCAAAATTTTAAAATTGCATTTACTAACATAATGGGCTCGATTGCGTTTCTTTGTGAACTAAATACGGAAACTAAACTATCTTTGTGAACTAAATACGGAGTGTGAGATGACCGATTGTCACTTTTTCGCATTAAAACTGCCCGCCAAGGTCAAATCTAACACCGCACGAAATATACTCGAATTTATTCGTACGAGTAGGTATAAATAAGTTCGGCAGGTAGTTTTATCGACGATCGTTCGTTTCATATTCCACTCTAACGTATTGCTCTGTCTCATTCGCTTAGACTAATTTTAGTTTTAGTTCACAAAGAAACGCAATCGGGCCCAATAAATGTACTAAAAATCTAATTTACAAAATTTCAAGACGATTAAAAACAAAAGATTAAGTGAAGTAATTATTGATCAAATACAATTATAACGTTTTGTGTTTCATGCTTTTTGAAATGGTGTATTATTGCTGTATTATGGTAGAAAAGTGCGAGTATAACGGACAAAAGTAATAAGACGGTCCCGCAACAAAAGAGCAGGTAGTCAGTCACCTAGCCCTTCGTAGTCGTGGTTGATAACAATTATGATCCTTTATTTTTAGTGCTGTTTGTCTTACTACATTTGTGCGTTGTGACTTACTAAGTTTGTACATCACTGCCTAATTGCATTTGTGCATTGCGATTATCGGTTTGAAAAATCATTCAATTTCATTCTATATTTTATTAAATGCAATCGTAAAATTTTCTATCATAAATAGATATTTGTAATTGTTTTCATTAAAAATAATTTATATACATTAGAGATTACAAAAAGTTTTATTACGCACTATTAAGGGTTATTTTAGGATTTACGCAGGGGCGAACACAAAAGAAAACGAATTTCTTAGGAAATATTGCGGCACCTGTACAGATGACAGCTCGAGTTCGCGCCAAATAATGTTGCCACTTTATTAATACCATAAAGTATAAAATCTTCATTTTACATTTTCCACTGAGGGGGCGCCAGTTTTGTACGCGGCAAACTTGCACAAATGTCACTTTTGACAGTTCCAAATTTGTTGAGGGCAGATTTGCAGGAGGCAACCTTGCAGGCGGCAACCTTGCAGGCGGCAACCTTCAGTACAGTTTTTAAGTTTTTCTGTTAGGTTATGTTAGGTTAGGTTTTTCTTTCCCTAAAATCGAAGTGACATTAATTACCGGCATCCCTTGTAGTGGATGACTTTTATACATCAAACTAAACATTTAAAAAAATGTTTTAAGTTTTTCTGTTAGGTTAGGTTAGGTCAGTTTGACATTTGCAAAACTGCCTTCTGCAAGATTGCCTTCTGCAAAACTGCCGCCTGCAAGAATGCCGTCTGCAAATTTGCCTTCTGCAAGTTTGATGGGACCCTCTACTGATTGAATACTTTATAAATCATCTTGACTTTTCCTTAAAGTTTGGAAATATTTTTAACAATTGCAACATTAACATTAAATGTCAAACGTCAGACAGTTGTACAAAATGTAAACAAAACATGAACATAACCTAAAAATGACACATTCTCGTATAATCTAGTGTGGTAACACTTTCACAATGTTAATTTCTCTACACAGCTGTTGAAAACGTTGCTTAGGTAGAGCTTTCGTCATGATGTCGGTGAGTTGTTGTTCCGTCGGTACGTAGTTTAAGAACACAATATTCGCACTTCTCACGTATGAAATGATACCTAATGTCTAATATAGTTGGTTCGTTTGTGAAATTCTGGGTTTTTCACCAAACGAATGGCATTTTGGTTATCGATTTGTAGTAATGATGGATCAGTCACAGGTTTGAAATGTCCTCTTAACAGGCGTCTGATCCATGTAATGTACTCCATGTAATCCATGCCATATATTCTGCCTCAGTCGTCAAAATTGCAACAAAATGTTGATGTTGACTGCTCCAAGTCACTGGTCCACCATTCATCATATATAAATAAATACAAACGGAGCTGCCATGGAATTCACCGACCGGAGTCGGGCCCATCATAATACTATTTTTTACACTTCTGGGGGGTGAGCAGTGGATTCCGGACTTACGAACCGGCTGTGGTAGGTTTAGGACAGCTGTCTTGCCACATGTGAGCGTTCACCTTGCCACCCATTCACTCCCCCTTCGAAGCCATAGAATTTGAGATGCGCAAATCGCAGTTTTAGATAATTTTTCTAAGAAAGAGTTGATTATTTTTCTGGAAAGGCCAAGATCTTTAAAGAGGTGAAATAGAGATTTAGCTGGCAGGCCACGAGCGCCAATTTCCACCGCGTGAAGGTGAACAGTGAAGCCGTTCCGGGTTACGGCATTTGCAAGATCATGGTATTTATTTAATTTGTACTCGTGGTCTTTTGGGATATTTGATTCCCATGGAACAGTTAATTCTACAATAAGAGCCACCTTCCGAGATAGAGAGTAAAGAGTTATATCTGGACGGAGGGCTGTGCATCCGAGACTTTCAGGGAATTTATACTGCTTAGAGACCGAATCAACCTCCAGAGTCCAATCTGTAGCTTTCTCGATTATTGAGAAAGGTTTTGTAGTTATAGACATATCCTGACGTCAAACGTCGTATCCAGATCTCCAGCGAAATCGGAATCGGAATATCCGACGAGCGTCTGAGCGTTGTTTCCATATACCAATTCTTTTGTCTCCTTCAGATATCTGTTTATTCTTTTAACTGCATTCCAATGTGTGTTGTTTTGCTTTGATATGAATCGACTGACAACTACCATTGCATATGCGATGTATGGTCTGCTAACTATTGCAGTTAACAGCTAACCTAATTAATAATAACTTCGAATCCTACAGTTGTTTCTTCTACCTGATTCGCATATCAATAATAATTCTTAAAAAATAGGTTTAAAAATTTATAATATAAATTAATAACCCTTCGAGTAGCGGCATAATTTCATGGCAAACCGCGGCAATTCATTAGAATTTCTTGCAATATCGCCGCGCTCGACAAAAAGTACTATCACTATGGAACTACTATAGCAATCATAAAAAGAATAACTGTGCAATGATCGCATTGAAATTTCGTATATTCGTATAGAATATTGAAATCTCATTTTGTAAAACAATTAGATAATTATGAATAAATATGAGAAAGTCGAAAAAGTGAAAAAAACTCGGCATTTCTAACTTGTACTTGTCTTACGCAAAAATACGGAACCCTATTTAGAAATTGTAAATACTCTATCAAAGGTAATATTTCGTTTTGCTTATTTACATATAAAAATATCATATATTTCAGCAAAAAAAAATGTAGTTCAATGAATTAGGCAGACATTTTGCATTTTTAGAGTTATTTATTGCAAAAAAAAATCAATAATTTTTCTTTTGATATGTGGTTCTTGGCAGGTAATATCGGAAGTATCATATCCCGCAGTTGAGTTGTCGTTTTCCCTTTTTTAAAAATGTTCACAGTTTCCCAAGGTATAGAATTATTGAAAGATTGCATAAAAAGCCATATTACAAAATAGCTTAGGTATATTCAACCCCGGGAGAGCAGCCGTAGAAGGTTATGAATCATCATGTTTACGACGACGCGGCGCTGCAGAAAACTAAAAAATGTTGATACTTTTTCTTATCACTGAATTATTTTTACCAAGTTAGATCTATAAGTAGGCATGTACCAAAATGAAAAATCAATTAATTGTATTGTATTTCTTTATTTGTTATGTATAAATGGAAAGAATGATACTTATATGATAAAACAGAACTTTAAATTTGCGAGTGCTTTTTCAGGTTTATTTCAAGTGCATTTAGGTCTTTAAACAGAAAATCAAGCAAATCGCATTTTGATCATAGAATTTACAATGACAATTTGTCCATGAAAAAATAGTTTCATAAATAATACAGATTATACAGACATCTATACTCTATCCAGGGAATCGACGGTATACCAAAGAGCGTTTTCTCTTCTGAATAGTCCAGCTGAAAGGAGAGAGGTAATTGCGTTGGCCGGGGAGTGGGGGAAAGATATTATAAAGAGGAACACACATGTTCACATTACTGTTTTTTTTTGTAAGTTCCTATTACAATGAATATTAATTACAAGAATATAAGAATCTAATAATAAAATTAATATGCTAGATATGGAATGCCGCGTTGGATCCCACTTTTCAGCGGTGTAGAAGGCCATGAATCAGCAAATTCAGTGAAATGAATACCATGACACTAGTCTTCCACGGCTGCGATGCGAGCGCCCCAGGTAGTTCGAAGCCAGGAAGGTGAGAATTGCCATAATGGTTTCCTGCATCTATTATCGGGCAGGGCAACTAAAGAAAAAGAATTCCTTCGATCAGACTTATGAATATGGCTGTTGACATGAAACGGTCATTGTTAAAATATTATTGTTATTAGAAACTTGCATTGAAAACTTTGATTTCCTAAGAAATACCGTAACTTATATTTCTAGTTATTTACCGAATTGCAAAATACTTCATGTCAAAGCGTCATCATTAGGCTTCAATTATCAGTCTGTCTCATTTCGTTGAAGTGGTAATTTTGTTAGCTTCGAAGATGTCTGTCTCATTTCGTTGAAGTGGTAATTTTGTTAGCTTCGAAGATGTCAAAATTTGAGCTGACAAAACGTCATTTGCGGGAAGCAATGCTTTTCTGCTTTAATCGTAAAAAAACTGCCGCAGAATGTCATACATTGCTACTGTAGGCTTACGGGGAATTTACTCCGACAGAAAGGACTGTTGAGACATGGTTTCTTCCATTCAAAAGTGGCGATTTCGACGTGCAAGACAAAGAGCGCCCAGGCCAGGAGCAAAAATTTGAAGAAGCCGAATTGGAGTCCATACTTCATGAAGATTCGAGTCTGACGCTGGCAAAGATAAGTGAAGTGCTTAATGTTCATCGATCAACCGTTTTGAGACGTTTAAAATCTATGGGAGTCATTCAAAAGTAAGGGCATTGGGTTCCTCACGAGTCGAAGCCAAGAGACATCAAAAGACGTTTCATGACTTGTGAAATGCTCCTTCGCCGTCAAAAGAGAAAAGGATTTCTTCACCGAATAATCACCGGCAACGAAAAGTGGATATTTTACGAGAACCCCAAATGCAAAAGATATCCCTCGTACCCCGGTGAAACACTTCCATCGACCTCAACAGCCACGCCGAAGAGAGACATCTAAGGAACCAAGGTAATGCTTTGAATTTGGTGGGACCAAAAGGGTGTCATCTATTACGAGCTGCTGAAACCGGGAGAAAACATCACGGACGATCGCTATCGAGCTCAGCTCAAGAATTTAAGCGATGCTGTGAAGATAAAACGGCTAAAAAGGCACGACAAGGTAATTTTCCAGCATGACCTGGAAACGCTTCGCTGGGACATCCTACCTCACCCGCCGTACTCCCCAGATATTGCGCCATCCGACTACTCTTTGTTCCAGTCAATGGCCCATGGCCTTTCCGAGCAGCGCTTCCAGTCTTTCGAGGATATTGAAAAATGGCTGGATTCGTGGATAGCCTCCAAGGACGAAGACTTCTTCCGCCGGGGAATCTGTCTCTTGCCAGAAAGATGGGAGAACGTCATAGCTTGCGATGGACACTACATTGAATGAAATGCACTTTCCAATTTGCTTCAAAATAAATGTTCAATATCACGAAAAAATCGAAGTTTTCAATTCAAAGACCTAATATAATGCATCGGACTTTCACAACAGGAATATTAATGAAATATTTAAAAGTGCTAAATATTACATAATCGTTAAAGCTACCATAAATAAATACATATCATTCAAGCTTTTCTTCTTATGCGAAATGGCAAAAACAGCTTGAAAAGTCTGACGATATACCTGGGCATGGTTTCAATTACCGTCTGGCAGGGTATAAGCTACTGATGCTTGTCTGCGAATATCTTCGGCTTTGGTGTATGTACCGTGGCACCTTCCAACTGGAGTTATTTGAATGAGCCCAAGAAGATATGTTCCTTGCTTAATGGCATCTCCAAGGCTATAGTATTCTATCATAAGAGTTTCTCTCCTCTCGTGTAAAATAAGCCCACATTGAAATTTACACTTGCAGGCAACCTGAAACAAAAAAATATTTTTAATAGGAGCATTATCCGTTAAATGCTAACCACCTTACATTATTTAATTACTAGCGAACGAACCGTAGCGTACATTTGCCCAATGACACTACGAAAGTGTTATTAAATAATGCACAAAATAACCTACTACAAAGACATTATAGTATATTTTCGTCCTCTCCGCCACACACGCGCAACGTCGTACTCGGTACACACGCACACCCAGAGACACCCATACACCATGCACATCAAATAATACGATGCAATTTGCAAGACTAGGTACAATGTTAACATACTAATCTCTTTTAGCATTTTCTTTGGAATTTCAACGTTTTTCGATGTTACATACTCCTCTCATCACAAACGACGCTTCTTCTGTTGCACTTTTTTATTAACTTTCTTCTGATTTTTCGCAACTTGTGCGTCCGAAATCGTAGGCGTCAGTGTAATATCCATCCCCGTAAACTCGTAACCTTGTTACTGAACGACAGAAAACACAACGCTGCTTGTGCCAATGTGCAGTGCGAGTTTTACACACACACGCACACGCATAGTGGCACATAGACCTGGTCCTTGTTTTAACAGCGTCTGTGTAGTAGTAGGGCAGAGTTAGGCACTTAGACTCTTTTGTATTTTATTAGCCTTGGCCCATTGATTGTATTTCCGCAAAAATATCTTTTTGCGATTTTTTGGCACTTAGACCCTATAGAATTTCAAACCTTCAACTAATAATAAATTAAGTACTAATCTTTAATTAAAACTAGCAATAGAGTAGGAAATGAGTAGAGTGATTTAACTAATGAGTAAAAAAAAGGTACATGCCTACTTGGATTTTACTGCCTCACTAGGCCTAGGCACTCAGTATTTGATGGTCCAAGAGCAGCCGTCTCAAAAAATATATAATATAGACAATATAATAGTGATATATGAGTAATATTATTATTAATAGATATTTATAACAAAATGACTAATATAATATAAATATATAGGTATAATAAATTGCATAATTATAATTAAAAAGCATTATACTAACATATTACTGCATATCTAATAAATTAAAGCAAATACCAAATAATTATAAACAAATATTTATAATTATAAATACAGACAAAATGTCTGTTTTTATATTTGTAGTATTTTTGGTAATTTAAAATATATATTTTTTCTACCAACTCTGTAGTAATTAATTTTTAGTGAAAAATCAGGTCACACTGTTCTTTATTCCCGTCAAATCTTTTCATCTGCGGGCGTGGTTTTTAGTTGTGCTGTGATCGGCTAATTCTTTTTTTTGCTGTTCCACATTGATTTTAATACGATTATTTAATGGCGGCTGAAGCAAGTAAGTTAATTAATTCCCAGTTTCTTGAATATTGGGTAGTGTGAGGCATTCAAACAATGTTACTCCCTGTATTAAGCGAGCTGGTAGCGTGATAATAGAAGCATTGTATCCATCCAATATGGCTAGCTATTTCATTATGCCTCATATAGAATCTCAAAGTGCACATACTTTTTTACATGATCGCTTAGAGATAAAAAAAAGGTATCCGCACGCTGAGTATCTAGAATGCTTTGCTAAACAATAGTAATGGCCTGGAAACGACCATCATCTCCAACTCTTTAGAAATTCAACGCTATTACATTCTTTGTCTTATCTGCCTGGTCATGTCTTTTCTGGGACAGTCGAGGAGTCGTGATGATTGAATGCCTCGATCATGGAACTACTATAACGGCGGCTGTATATGCTGAACAAACAAAAATATTGTGAAATGAAATAAGTGGAAAACGAAGAGGCTAAGGCTTAAATCGCACTATGCGGCTGGCCACAATGCGGCGTGCTGTTGCGGCAGGCTGCAGTATATACGGTCTGCCGCAACGGCACACCGCATCGCAGCCAGCCGCTAGTACGTTTTAGGCCTGCGGTCCGCCGCAATCGTCAGCTTTTTATTTCTGCTTTAATCAACTTTTTATTTCTGTCTGCATAATCAGCGCATTTGCTATCCCATATAGCGGGGCGTTCCTTGATTTCTAAAATAAACTTTTCTGAATCAAACTCCATGGCACACGCGCCCTGCGTACAGTGTCTAGCGACTGACTGTAGACTATTAGCGCTCGTGGCTAACCGCGCCCAGTGCGTGGAGGGGAGGCATCATTCAACTGCAGCCCCAAGGCAACCGGTGCGGTTGACGGCTGGCCGCAACTCAGTGCTTTGATATCCTGTGGTTTCATATAAAAATCGAAGTGCAGTCTGCTGCAACGGCACGCCGCATCACGGGTGGTGCGTTTACAACTCACTAAAATTGTTTTGTTTCACGCCCCAGTCTTGATAAAGGTAGCGCCCTAGTCTTGATTTAAGTTTCGATAGTCAGATAAAATCCAGAGTTGTGATAGCTGCCATTGATGAAGCTTGAATTACTGGAATATCCTACATACTCACCAGACCTTGCCCCTTGTGATTTCTATCTGTTTCCGATATTAAAGAGACATCGGAGAGGTCAAAAATTTGAAGATGATGACGCTGTAGTAGCTGCTGCAGTGCAGGAATTTTTAGGTGATCGGGATGGGGTTTTTCGGAAGGGTATTTTATGTCTAGAAAAGGATATATTAACCCGACTGATGTGACCCGTCTATCATTGAATGCAAGCCTACCTACGGCGGAATGTGAGCGTTCCAATATTGGATATAAAATCCAATATAAACTATCACACGCAGAAGTGACGGCTGAATTTTTACCCTGCGATAAGAGGGGTTAAATATACCAGGTGTATGCATAAGTCTTTTCCGGTTTAACTAAGAGATGGTGCTAGAGAAAAGTACGCAGTGTATCAATTTGACACAAACGCCATTTTGTTTGTCTGACATTTAAACTATACGCACACAAGTTAATTCCGCCAAAAACTAGTGTCTTTTTTATCGCTCTGTGATCATTTGCGGAATCTCCGTCAGCCTGACGAAACCCAGCTGCCCCCGAAAAATTAAAAAAACATAAATAAAAAACCAATAATGGATAACTTGTTTTATTTGAAGGAATATATATTTCAACCCCAAACAACAGCTATTTCGAAGAAAAACTCAGTGCCGGTAGTCGCCTTGGACCAAACTGAAATAAAAGAAAATGATATTATATATTTATTTATTTGACAGATATATTTGGTGATTTTTTTTAATAGTTTTTGGTGGCCCTTACGACAAATTATGACATTGAATTTTTCTGTGGACTTTTTGAAGTCTTTCATTGTTTTTTACTGAAGCCATCGCCAAACTACAAGCTCTTAATAGACTGAGGTACCTACTTTCTGGCTAGAGGCATTTCAGTATGAAAATGCCCTCGATGAGAAATGTTTATTTATTATTTATTTATTTATTTTATTTATATATTTATGTATTATTCATATATGAATTGTTTGTAAAATCAAAATGATTTTGCGTCACTACTAACTAGGCAGTGCCTGTTCCGAGGAAAACGCCAATTTTATATGATATTACTTTAAATTTTCAATTTAGAAATTGCTATAGCAAATTAAAGAAAAAAAAACATTAAAAACATCAAATAATAATCATTAAAAAACCAAAATAATCATTTAATAATAAAGTAGTAGAAAATAATTATAAGATAAATCCAAATACAAAATATTACATTATAAAAATAAACAACTGAATTCACTCTTGTTTACATAGGTAATTTATATTGCTAGATATGTGAGGTTGTTTAAATTGTGCATGTGTACAGTCCGCGCGCGAGCTCTGAAGAATCGGTGGCTGGGAAAGCGGCTGGATTACTCCGCCCCTGACCGTCGCCCCATACCCCGCACTAGTACTGGGAGAGCGTGGGGTGTGGAGCGACGGTCGGGGGCGGCGTAATCCGCCCTCTTCGCCAGCTCCCAATTCTTCGGAGCTCGCGAGCGGATTGTAAATGTGTTGTTATTTTTCAAATGTCATATTGTCAAGGTTACTTTCAGTTTCCGTTCTTCCTTTACTAATTATCCACTAAATCAGACTTTTTTTAACGACCACTAGTGTCAGTCCTGATATTTCGAAATATTTTCCTAAAATATTCAATAATCTTGGAGCAAGGCAATAGTAATAGTGTTGTCTAGGCGTTGATCTCCTGGGCACTATAATGTGGTATCTGTACCGATCTTGTGTTCTTAGCAGGGAACAATGTCTACTTGCGCGCGATTGAAATATAAAGCAGTTTTTAAATAATACAGTTGCCTAATATCAAGTATTTTCGCTTCGAGAAACAACTACTTATTAGAATACATTTTTGGTTTTTTGAATATGATCCGAATTATAGTATTTTGTACGATAGTAAGTCTTTCGATTGTAGTCTTACAGCATGCTCACCTCCACATAATAGCGTATGTCATTATAGATCGACATATATCGAGTATTTAAATTAAATAATATATTAGTATTAGATATAACTCTTTACTCTCTATCTCGGAAGGTGGCTCTTATTGTAGAATTAACTGTTCCATGGGAATCAAATATCCCAAAAGACCACGAGTACAAATTAAATAAATACCATGATCTTGCAAATGCCGTAACCCGGAACGGCTTCACTGTTCACCTTCACGCGGTGGAAGTTGGCGCTCGTGGCCTGCCAGCTAAATCTCTATTTCACCTCTTTAAAGATCTTGGCCTTTCCAGAAAAATAATCAACTCTTTCTTAGAAAAATTATCTAAAACTGCGATTTGCGCATCTCAAATTCTATGGCTTCGAAGGGGGAGTGAATGGGTGGCAAGGTGAACGCTCACATGTGGCAAGACAGCTGTCCTAAACCTACCACAGCCGGTTCGTAAGTCCGGAATCCACTGCTCACCCCCCAGAAGTGTAAAAAAAATAGTATTATGATGGGCCCGACTCCGGTCGGTGAATTCCATGGCAGCTCCGTTTGTATTTATTTATATATATATTTAAATTACCATTATTTTTTTTATAAATATCACAAACCTTTACAAAAGATAAAATAAGAAATAAAATGTCTATGGAAATAAAGATGTGCTTAGATTAAGATTTTATTTGCGTTCAACTAGAAAGGGGACATTAGAAAACGATAACTATAGGCTGTTCAGTTTCCTCTCGCATCTATATATTTTTTTCCATACGCTAGACTCGAATACCCCAAGAGAACAAGCCAGCTTCCGGTCAGGCTCAAACTACCACCACAGACACTAAAAACCCTGGTAAAGAAATGCGATGAGTATAAAAATCTGATTATACTGACTTTTATCGATTATGAAAAGGCATTCAACTCCGTAATTTGGACGATCGAAAAGCCCTAGCGAGTTGTCCTTCATTTTTGGTGATTTCAGGAACAGTTTTAGCGATTTTTTATTGTGTCACCTCGCAACACTGCTTGAATTCAACTAAATACTCTTAACAGTAATATTTGAAATTTTATTTACCTGGCAAAATAGGTTTTGATTAGCTCTGATGGCGTTGCATCGTCCTTATTTTGGCGAAGTGATCAATGTCGTACTTGAATTTCCGCCTCTGGTGGTGGCCGTTAATTTTTCTGGTCTATTGCCATATTATGCGTTACTGCATTCGCATATATAACTGACCACACGCAGCAAAGACAGCCTTATTTTAATCCGACAAAAGAAAATCGTTTTTCCCAAATATCAAAGCAACTGAAACAAAACAATTTTTGTGTATAAAAATAATAAATACTGTTTTTTGCTTTTACTTTCTAGCATGGTGAAATTCTTACAAACACCCGATTTTTTTAACATCGCGTGGAACTATCTAAGCAGCTAGCCAGTCACCCAACAAAATACCACAGTATGCCAGACAGTAGTTTCTCTTAGAACAAAATTGAAATCGAAGCGAATACGTCACGAGTCGTAAGGACTCGGATATGGCCGCCAGATGTCCCGCTACTCGGCCCACGCAGATATGCAAAATATAGAAAACGTCGCCAGCCTTTACCTGTGCGTAACGCTAACCAATTACGTTCGTCGAGACGTACCCCTCTGTCCAGATTCCTCGTACCCTCTTCCCGCAATGCCATGTAGCTCGAGAGTAAACCTACTGTTTGGCATACTGGGCACATACTGTCCCTGACTGATGATGATGCTTAACATAATGCAACAAATACAGTAGAGCCTTTGCAACTGCTCGGATTCACGAAGCGTTTGGATTATAGCACGAGGAATCTTTAATGAGACATTTTAAAAACTAAAAGATTTAATCTCATTCAGTGGTTAATTAAGTAAAGGAAGAACGGAACCTGAATGTATCCTCATAAAATTTCAAAAATAGCAACACATTTACACGCACACACACACACCCTCACACACACACTATACACACCCTCACATCTTTAACAATATAATTACCTATATGTAAACAAGAGTAAATTCAAGTTTTTAATTTTATAAAATCATAATTAGTACTTGGATTTATTTTTCACTGCTTTTATTTTTTAATATGATTTATGAATGATTATTTCGTGTATTTTATATTATTATGTTTTTTTTAATTGTAAACTATAACAATTTCTTAACATCTTTTTCATAAAACTATTTTTATTTTAATCAAAATAATATTATATAAAATTGGCGTATTCCTTGGAACAGGCACTGCCTAGTTGGGAGTGACGCAAAATCATTGTGTAAAAATAATTCCTATATATTTTTTTCAATAAATAAATAATATAAAATAAATTTTACAAAATTAGAGATGGTATATTTAAAAAGAACACAATGACATTGAACCAGAAACATAACTAAATAGTATCAAGTCATATAATCGGACAATCGGAAAAGATTTAAATGTTTATACATATACCTGGAGACTGGATTTTAATATGTGACGGCCCAAAGCGCTTACGACATTTGGAAGTCGGGCGGTATTATAAAAACCATGACTGGAATTTCCTCCAGGAAACAATTCAGACTATGCGGCATGCGCTTGCAGTCGATATACCGATGAAACCTCTCACCGATATTACCATGCTCCGCATCGCATAAAGGCGCAAGGCTAACAAAATTTGATGCAATGTGGATATGCTATAGTTCCTGAAAAAAAAACATAAGCAAAAATGTACTTTTTCTTCGATTTCCTTTAGCTTTATTTTATTAATATAAAGCTAAATTCAAATACTTGCAACAATGCACTGCAACAGAGGTTGCAGCCAATTTCCATAATATGTAAATCTGGGCACACTAACTGGGCGGGCATAGCAAGCACGCTATGCCCGCCCGGTCACTTGAAGATGATGACGCGTACGATGACCAACTTGTCCATTTTAGTCGTAGGCACCATAGAAGCGTAAACACGAAAGAAAACGGAAAACGAAAGAAAACACAGAACGTCAACTGCAGGAAAGCGCGTCTGACAGTTATTAAAAGGTAAACGAAATTTAGCAACAACTTCAAGCAACTCACAAGGAATTTCAAGTTAACCAATCAGCCGGACGTATTTATGCCGTAATTTCGGTGTTGCTAACTTTATGTTGGAACAGCTGTCAAAAGATTTTATTTTGGGAATAACCCGGAACGACAGCATTTTTTTAAAGGGGTAATCAAAAAAATATAGTTATATTTAGATATACTTATATTTATTTATCCTCGTAATATTACACTTATGAAATATCTATGATTACAATTCATTCATACATATGAAAATTCTATGATTACACTATAAAATGTATCTGAACCATTGGTTTGATTAACTTACCGATTGTTTAACTGACAGATGATTGTGAAATGCATTTTTGACGTAAGCAAACCATCGGTTTCTCGAAACTGATGGTTCGACTTATACTTTTACTCGCAGGTCGCATATAAAAATCTGCCCTTATTTAATCAAAAGAAAAAGGCTGCTGAAAGTCATCGTTTGCTGGTAGAAACATAATATGGTAAACACGCTCCATCGATTAGAACATGTGAGATATAGTTTTGACAATTTAAAAGTGGTGATTTCAATGTGAAAGACAGTTAGCGCTCTGGTAGACCTCGAAAATGCGAAGACAAGCAATTGAAGGTGTTATTGGATGATTTCCCAAGTCAAATATAAAGGGGGACGGGCCATTTGTTCAATTTTGCACCAGGGCCCATTTTTTTAGTTACGCCACTAACTATAAACCTACCTATAGTAATCTTTTTTGTTTTTAGGTACGTCATTCATCTGTAGCAATTGTTAGAGTTTATAGGTATGAACATGCTCGATACACTCATTACCTACAGAGAAGTTTAATTATGTATTATCAAGGCAAGACAAAGTTATCTATGCATTCATACAAAGTTATCAACGAAAGGAGGATGGGCGTTTTTGGCCTAGAGACCAATAACGATGATAGATGCGTCATTGGAAAGGTTTTTTTATGTACTAAAGCTTTTTCTATGAAGGGAAATCTCAAATCGCTGTGAGAAACAAATTATGGATAAAAAATATTTTTATCGCCTTTGGGTGTTATACATGATAAACAGTAATTTTTCAAGGATAAGGAAAATACATACTTAAATACTCTTATAAAACAATTATCTTGATTTTATATGAACAAGAATATAAATTATGTGCAAAGCCAGTATGTGCAAAATTAAATGAAAACCATTATGTGCAAAATGGCTATTATTGATGAACCATAGTTCTAAAAACAGGTTGTTTTGTCACAATAAATCGTGCTTTTGTTTTTATAAGTGTTTATTATTAAGAACCTTGAAAACTATTATTTATCTTTGTAAAATCACGTATAAAGACAATAAAAAATATATCTTTTATTTTTTATCCATAACTTTTTTTCCATAGCGATTTGAGATTTTCCGTAATGGAAAAAGTTGTAGAACATAAAAATTCCTTTCTAATGACGTATCACTCATCGTTATTGGTCTCTAGGCCAGGTTCCATACATTTTTGCGCACCGTCCTTTCCTTCAATTTGATTTTGTCTTGGATTGTATAATCACACTGGCTAGTCGCCTCCCTCATCTCAGAAAGCTATTATTACTATTTTGTATTTAGGATATTTAGTATTTTCGCGGAGAAAATGGTTTCTGTAATTCCATTTCTTCAGAATTTATTTCCAAATATTGTTTAGTAATGATACAATTAGGACCAAGATTTATTTTAACTATGTGTGATTGTGATATGTGACTGATTGTGATATTGTGATATTCAAGAAACTGAACCGGAAGGTGCAAATTTCTGTCATATAGGTATTGGCGACTGTAAATTATTGAACTGCATTCTAAGTGGCTAATCAATGTCAATTGACAAATAGAGCGACATTTCTTTCGTGTATAAAAAAGTTGTTCGAGGATTTTTGAACTTTACTGCATAATTGTTTCCTTACAAAAAATGTAAAAACTGCTTAAAACCTCAATAATGGAATAAGACACGCGGGTTTAGCCGAGTTGACATATAAAGTTGTTTGACCTCTGAGCGCTTTTAAATCGTTTGTATACTAGAATTACCCGTATTACATTTATGATATTTTGTTGAACATTTATTACATTTATGATATATACCAGCCCCCTAAAGATCGATTCTAAAAAAAACATAGCTTAAAAATTTTCCTCCCCTGGCGGGGAAAATTCTCTACACAATAGTGAAACTAGCATGACGATCGGTTCAGCAATTTTGAAAACTAGAGGGTCCATTTCTCAACAAAAGTCGACAGATATGATTTGTCTTTATATATAGAGATAAGGAGGGGAAGTATGACAAAAGAAAATGTTCTTACCTCTACAGAATTTGCCTCTTGTGACGCGGCGCCAATCAAGGTTGTTGTCAAGGATGGAGTCGACATTGGAGGCAGCCGTGTCATGAAGGAGAATCAATACTGACGCCGATCCCTTCAGCCGCTTAGTTTCAATGATTCGCTGCAGGAAACTCGCGTACACCAGCGGATGCTCGTTGCGGACAACTCGCTGCACGCTGACTTGAGCATTCCTCATGGCCATAATGTATTTGGCCGCATCGCAGTACTCTTTACTGTACCTTTTTAGCTGCACGACTCGCCGCTCCGGTCCACCGCTTGACCAGGTCGGTGGCACTGAGCTGCAGACCACCTCCTTCGCAACGATCGCTCCTATTTAACAGGACAAAAATTGATAAGATCCGAGCTGCTGTGGAATTCACCGACCAAAGAACATACATTAACCAATAAGGTCAATTCAGGCCCTTTGCAGAAAAAATGCTACTGTTGCAGTGCCTCGACGCTAGAGTCATAAGTCATAAATTAATGTGTAATCTTACTCATTATTATTATTATTGGTTAATGGCCGAACAGCAATTTGCCGAGTTCAGCAACTGGTAGGTTTCAATCATATCTCCTAACCTGGACAGTGTCTTAACAAAAAGGATAGTTTTCTCAAATCATAGGATTGCCATAAGTCTGGCAAATGTCTGTGCATCCATCGACGCTACATATTATTTCCATTTTCCATAATTTCCCCGAAAGTCTCGGATGCTATGTACTCTTTTTGCCCTCTCTACCTGAAAATTTAACATCCCCAAAGACCTCAGATAAAAAGTAAGTAAATATCATAACCTATATGCTGTGTATCATAATATATATGCTGTGGATGTTAGCACTGCTGGCACTCGACAGTAACACAAACAGCGATATTGACAAGTATTGGTAATCACAATATTTTCATTGGTGCGAAGACACTATGTTCATGTATCTCTGAATTCTTAAGTATCAAATCCTACCTGTTACCATCTCAGCTTAAGACAAGCTAAGCTAAAATGGCAGACAGGTCATTTGCCGTAAAGATGACGGCTGTTGAAGCACAAAACTAGAAATTTAGACTGAAGAGACGAAGTGGAAGCAAACTACCGGCCAGAAGGATAGACGACATAAGAGCTATGAGTCCATGGTAGCTATGTGCATCCGAGACTTTCAGAGAAATGATACTGAAGCAGTATCATTTCCCTTTGACAACACTATTTTGGCTAGTTCCAGCAAGAAACTTTTTGTGTAAATCATTTAATTTACTGTGTAAATTAAGTGGCTGTAGTAAATTAAATGATTTGAGCGTGAGCGCGTAAATCATTTAATTTACTACAGCCAAATACTACACGCTTTGATATTGTCGGGGTGGATCTTAAGAATTGGAGAGAATGGAAGATTTGTTTATTCTGAGTTGGTAGATATTTGAAACAGAGATTACTTGATTTTCTTATTGTATATTAGATAGGATTAAAATCCCAAGTTTTTTTTGTTTACCACCAGCTTGAGTAAGTACTATGTCTAATTACTACAGCGTTCAATAAAAAGTAATAATGAGTAACATGAACTTTCTTTCATTTTTCGACATTGTCACATACCAGGTGTATGAATAAGTTTTTTCCGGTTTCGGTTCCGGTTTTTCGGTTAAAAAAAAACGTAATTTTCAAGGCAAGTAATTTTTCTTTTATTGAAAATTTTGGCCATCGGCTTCTACACATTTCGCCCATCTTTCAGATAATTGATGAATACCATGCCAGAAAAATTGCTTGTCTTTTGCGGCAAACCATTCATCGAGCCATTTTCCAACTTCCTCGAAATTGCTGAAGTGCTGCTCTGCGAGCGCGTGTCCCATTGATGCGAATAGGTGATAGCCAGATGGTGCCAGGTCTGGGTCGTACGGCGGGTGCGGAAGGATGTCCCATTTAAGCGATTTCAAGGTGTCTTCCACTGGTTTTCCTGTGTGCGACGGTCCATTTCGGTCGTCTTTTTGATTAATGCATGGTTTAAATTAATCATTTGTTGGCGATAGAGTTGCGTATTAACAGTTTGACCGGGCTTCAAGAATTCATAATACACAATTCTGGTGCCACCAAACACAGAGCATGGTTTTCTTGTCGAAGCGATTTGGCCTTGGTGTTTAAGGACCGGCGTTGCCAGGTGAAAGCCGCATTTTTTTCCGCGTCGGAACAAACAAAAAACATTTTTCGTCACCCGTCAGAATTCTATGCAAAATTGATTTCCTTTCGTTGCTTAGAAGCAGCATTTTGCAAGTGACTTTTCGATTTTCTTGCTGACGTTCATACAAAGCACGTGGGACCCATTTACGAGTTTATTGATTTTCCCCATTGCTAGCAAACGTCTGCTAATCGTTTCTTGTGACACATATAGTTTCTGCTAATTGCTATTGAGTTTGACTTGGGAAATCATCCAATAACACCTTCAATTGCTTGTCTTCGCATTTTCGAGGTCTACCAGAGCGCTAACTGTCTTTCACATTGAAATCACCACTTTTAAATTGTCAAAACTATATCTCACATGTTCTAATCGATGGAGCGTGTTTACCATATTATGTTTCTACCAGCAAACGATGACTTTCAGCAGCCTTTTTCTTTTGATTAAATAAGGGCAGATTTTTATATGCGACCTGCGAGTAAAAGTATAAGTCGAACCATCAGTTTCGAGAAACCGATGGTTTGCTTACGTCAAAAATGCATTTCACAATCATCTGTCAGTTAAACAATCGGTAAGTTAATCAAACCAATGGTTCAGATACATTTTATAGTGTAATCATAGAATTTTCATATGTATGAATGAATTGTAATCATAGATATTTCATAAGTGTAATATTACGAGGATAAATAAATATAAGTATATCTAAATATAACTATATTTTTTTGATTACCCCTTTAAAAAAATGCTGTCGTTCCGGGTTATTCCCAAAATAAAATCTTTTGACAGCTGTTCCAACATAAAGTTAGCAACACCGAAATTACGGCATAAATACGTCCGGCTGATTGGTTAACTTGAAATTCCTTGTGAGTTGCTTGAAGTTGTTGCTAAATTTCGTTTACCTTTTAATAACTGTCAGACGCGCTTTCCTGCAGTTGACGTTCTGTGTTTTCTTTCGTTTTCCGTTTTCTTTCGTGTTTACGCTTCTATGGTGCCTACGACTAAAATGGACAAGTTGGTCATCGTACGCGTCATCATCTTCAAGTGACCGGGCGGGCATAGCAAGCACGCTATGCCCGCCCGGTCACTTGAAGATGATGACGCGTACGATGACCAACTTGTCCATTTTAGTCGTAGGCACCATAGAAGCGTAAACACGAAAGAAAACGGAAAACGAAAGAAAACACAGAACGTCAACTGCAGGAAAGCGCGTCTGACAGTTATTAAAAGGTAAACGAAATTTAGCAACAACTTCAAGCAACTCACAAGGAATTTCAAGTTAACCAATCAGCCGGACGTATTTATGCCGTAATTTCGGTGTTGCTAACTTTATGTTGGAACAGCTGTCAAAAGATTTTATTTTGGGAATAACCCGGAACGACAGCATTTTTTTAAAGGGGTAATCAAAAAAATATAGTTATATTTAGATATACTTATATTTATTTATCCTCGTAATATTACACTTATGAAATATCTATGATTACAATTCATTCATACATATGAAAATTCTATGATTACACTATAAAATGTATCTGAACCATTGGTTTGATTAACTTACCGATTGTTTAACTGACAGATGATTGTGAAATGCATTTTTGACGTAAGCAAACCATCGGTTTCTCGAAACTGATGGTTCGACTTATACTTTTACTCGCAGGTCGCATATAAAAATCTGCCCTTATTTAATCAAAAGAAAAAGGCTGCTGAAAGTCATCGTTTGCTGGTAGAAACATAATATGGTAAACACGCTCCATCGATTAGAACATGTGAGATATAGTTTTGACAATTTAAAAGTGGTGATTTCAATGTGAAAGACAGTTAGCGCTCTGGTAGACCTCGAAAATGCGAAGACAAGCAATTGAAGGTGTTATTGGATGATTTCCCAAGTCAAACTCAATAGCAATTAGCAGAAACTATATGTGTCACAAGAAACGATTAGCAGACGTTTGCTAGCAATGGGGAAAATCAATAAACTCGTAAATGGGTCCCACGTGCTTTGAATGAACGTCAGCAAGAAAATCGAAAAGTCACTTGCAAAATGCTGCTTCTAAGCAACGAAAGGAAATCAATTTTGCATAGAATTCTGACGGGTGACGAAAAATGTTTTTTGTTTGTTCCGACGCGGAAAAAAAATGCGGCTTTCACCTGGCAACGCCGGTCCTTAAACACCAAGGCCAAATCGCTTCGACAAGAAAACCATGCTCTGTGTTTGGTGGCACCAGAATTGTGTATTATGAATTCTTGAAGCCCGGTCAAACTGTTAATACGCAACTCTATCGCCAACAAATGATTAATTTAAACCATGCATTAATCAAAAAGACGACCGAAATGGACCGTCGCACACAGGAAAACCAGTGGAAGACACCTTGAAATCGCTTAAATGGGACATCCTTCCGCACCCGCCGTACGACCCAGACCTGGCACCATCTGGCTATCACCTATTCGCATCAATGGGACACGCGCTCGCAGAGCAGCACTTCAGCAATTTCGAGGAAGTTGGAAAATGGCTCGATGAATGGTTTGCCGCAAAAGACAAGCAATTTTTCTGGCATGGTATTCATCAATTATCTGAAAGATGGGCGAAATGTGTAGAAGCCGATGGCCAAAATTTTCAATAAAAGAAAAATTACTTGCCTTGAAAATTACGTTTTTTTTTAACCGAAAAACCGGAACCGAAACCGGAAAAAACTTATTCATACACCTGGTATGTGACAATGTCGAAAAATGAAAGAAAGTTCATGTTACTCATTATTACTTTTTATTGAACGCTGTAGTAATTAGACATAGTACTTACTCAAGCTGGTGGTAAACAAAAAAAACTTGGGATTTTAATCCTATCTAATATACAATAAGAAAATCAAGTAATCTCTGTTTCAAATATCTACCAACTCAGAATAAACAAATCTTCCATTCTCTCCAATTCTTAAGATCCACCCCGACAATATCAAAGCGTGTAGTATTTGGCTGTAGTAAATTAAATGATTTACGCGCTCACGCTCAAATCATTTAATTTACTACAGCCACTTAATTTACACAGTAAATTAAATGATTTACACAAAAAGTTTCTTGCTGGAACTAGCCAAAATAGTGTTGTCAAAGGGAAATGATACTGCTTCAGTATCATTTCTCTGAAAGTCTCGGATGCACATAGCTACCATGGACTCATAGCTCTTATGTCGTCTATCCTTCTGGCCGGTAGTTTGCTTCCACTTCGTCTCTTCAGTCTAAATTTCTAGTTTTGTGCTTCAACAGCCGTCATCTTTACGGCAAATGACCTGTCTGCCATTTTAGCTTAGCTTGTCTTAAGCTGAGATGGTAACAGGTAGGATTTGATACTTAAGAATTCAGAGATACATGAACATAGTGTCTTCGCACCAATGAAAATATTGTGATTACCAATACTTGTCAATATCGCTGTTTGTGTTACTGTCGAGTGCCAGCAGTGCTAACATCCACAGCATATATATTATGATACACAGCATATAGGTTATGATATTTACTTACTTTTTATCTGAGGTCTTTGGGGATGTTAAATTTTCAGGTAGAGAGGGCAAAAAGAGTACATAGCATCCGAGACTTTCGGGGAAATTATGGAAAATGGAAATAATATGTAGCGTCGATGGATGCACAGACATTTGCCAGACTTATGGCAATCCTATGATTTGAGAAAACTATCCTTTTTGTTAAGACACTGTCCAGGTTAGGAGATATGATTGAAACCTACCAGTTGCTGAACTCGGCAAATTGCTGTTCGGCCATTAACCAATAATAATAATAATGAGTAAGATTACACATTAATTTATGACTTATGACTCTAGCGTCGAGGCACTGCAACAGTAGCATTTTTTCTGCAAAGGGCCTGAATTGACCTTATTGGTTAATGTATGTTCTTTGGTCGGTGAATTCCACAGCAGCTCGGATCTTATCAATTTTTGTCCTGTTAAATAGGAGCGATCGTTGCGAAGGAGGTGGTCTGCAGCTCAGTGCCACCGACCTGGTCAAGCGGTGGACCGGAGCGGCGAGTCGTGCAGCTAAAAAGGTACAGTAAAGAGTACTGCGATGCGGCCAAATACATTATGGCCATGAGGAATGCTCAAGTCAGCGTGCAGCGAGTTGTCCGCAACGAGCATCCGCTGGTGTACGCGAGTTTCCTGCAGCGAATCATTGAAACTAAGCGGCTGAAGGGATCGGCGTCAGTATTGATTCTCCTTCATGACACGGCTGCCTCCAATGTCGACTCCATCCTTGACAACAACCTTGATTGGCGCCGCGTCACAAGAGGCAAATTCTGTAGAGGTAAGAACATTTTCTTTTGTCATACTTCCCCTCCTTATCTCTATATATAAAGACAAATCATATCTGTCGACTTTTGTTGAGAAATGGACCCTCTAGTTTTCAAAATTGCTGAACCGATCGTCATGCTAGTTTCACTATTGTGTAGAGAATTTTCCCCGCCAGGGGAGGAAAATTTTTAAGCTATGTTTTTTTTAGAATCGATCTTTAGGGGGCTGGTATATATCATAAATGTAATAAATGTTCAACAAAATATCATAAATGTAATACGGGTAATTCTAGTATACAAACGATTTAAAAGCGCTCAGAGGTCAAACAACTTTATATGTCAACTCGGCTAAACCCGCGTGTCTTATTCCATTATTGAGGTTTTAAGCAGTTTTTACATTTTTTGTAAGGAAACAATTATGCAGTAAAGTTCAAAAATCCTCGAACAACTTTTTTATACACGAAAGAAATGTCGCTCTATTTGTCAATTGACATTGATTAGCCACTTAGAATGCAGTTCAATAATTTACAGTCGCCAATACCTATATGACAGAAATTTGCACCTTCCGGTTCAGTTTCTTGAATATCACAATATCACAATCAGTCACATATCACAATCACACATAGTTAAAATAAATCTTGGTCCTAATTGTATCATTACTAAACAATATTTGGAAATAAATTCTGAAGAAATGGAATTACAGAAACCATTTTCTCCGCGAAAATACTAAATATCCTAAATACAAAATAGTAATAATAGCTTTCTGAGATGAGGGAGGCGACTAGCCAGTGTGATTATACAATCCAAGACAAAATCAAATTGAAGGAAAGGACGGTGCGCAAAAATGTATGGAACCTGGCCTAGAGACCAATAACGATGAGTGATACGTCATTAGAAAGGAATTTTTATGTTCTACAACTTTTTCCATTACGGAAAATCTCAAATCGCTATGGAAAAAAAGTTATGGATAAAAAATAAAAGATATATTTTTTATTGTCTTTATACGTGATTTTACAAAGATAAATAATAGTTTTCAAGGTTCTTAATAATAAACACTTATAAAAACAAAAGCACGATTTATTGTGACAAAACAACCTGTTTTTAGAACTATGGTTCATCAATAATAGCCATTTTGCACATAATGGTTTTCATTTAATTTTGCACATACTGGCTTTGCACATAATTTATATTCTTGTTCATATAAAATCAAGATAATTGTTTTATAAGAGTATTTAAGTATGTATTTTCCTTATCCTTGAAAAATTACTGTTTATCATGTATAACACCCAAAGGCGATAAAAATATTTTTTATCCATAATTTGTTTCTCACAGCGATTTGAGATTTCCCTTCATAGAAAAAGCTTTAGTACATAAAAAAACCTTTCCAATGACGCATCTATCATCGTTATTGGTCTCTAGGCCAAAAACGCCCATCCTCCTTTCGTTGATAACTTTGTATGAATGCATAGATAACTTTGTCTTGCCTTGATAATACATAATTAAACTTCTCTGTAGGTAATGAGTGTATCGAGCATGTTCATACCTATAAACTCTAACAATTGCTACAGATGAATGACGTACCTAAAAACAAAAAAGATTACTATAGGTAGGTTTATAGTTAGTGGCGTAACTAAAAAAATGGGCCCTGGTGCAAAATTGAACAAATGGCCCGTCCCCCTTTATATTGTAGCTACATTATAAATCGGCGTTCTTTTTTGGGGCTCAACAACTTCCCAAGGACTTCAGCAAGACACATGGGATCACAAAAAAACAGTGTTGCGGGTGAATGTTCAAAAAAATCCTATATTAATCCTTTACGGCGCTGAATTGCATTCTGCATTCGAACTCCTGAAATTTTTCAAACAAAAATATACCATTTAGCGCAGTACAGCAAAGCATTCTTACAAATTAGATGGTTTTAATTACACTAGGTGGTGCTATTTTACATTTTGTGGTCACTAGTGAGAAACCCGCCAAAACCAGTATGTGTAGTTCGCACGCGAGTTTAATCGTAACTCCTTGTTACTGACAAAGTAGGTGTACCAGATGGAAAATTGACTCAAGTAGCTACTGACCATATCCAGCGATCGAGAGCAAAGAACATGACCGGATAATGTGCTCTGCGGTTTGATAACCTTCACCGCATAATAAAGAATATTCATTAGATGGATAAATCCAGGGCTACTTGGACTCTACTAATTTTATCAATATTGCAACTTTCAGGTGTGAGCTTCAGCACGGACGCAGACGAGGCGATGAAGGACAACAACCAGGCCAACGGAGCCAACAGGGCGATGTTAATCACCGAGGTGATCGTGGGCAAAGAGGTCCCTACTGCCAACGGAGGAACAGTGGTCAAATTTAGGGACGATGAATTTTATATTAAATATGTAATATATTATAGTTTGATCCAGCTTCGTTACCCATTTCGTGAACATCGTACACGGCCCAAGTACGAGGTTCACGAAACGGGTAAAGTCTCACTCGGATTGTTCTAGGGACCCCTCCTTTTATCAACAATAATTTCGTTAACTGCAGTATAGGAACCTCTCCTGGATTGTTGATTTTTAAACGTCACCGGATTATATTCACCACGCAGATTCCGAATCTGCATTAATCTTTTGTCGCTCTCAATAAATAAGCGAGATATAGGCATTCAAAGTTTGTATACTAGACGTCAACAAATTGGCCATATTGTTTCAGCAGTAAAATCAAAATCAAAATCAAAAGTGTCGGACAATAGTCGTGTGACAAAATCAGTAGTGTCGGACAATAGTCGATATATAGCGAGTTCTCTAATATCGATAACAATTCGCAATATTACAAAAATGATGGCATGCTCGTGAAAAAACATGTCTGCGGTATTTTAAAAAATGAGACTATTTTCGAGATTTCATTTCAATGACTTTGCGTTTTGATAACAAAAGGTATCCTGAAACAATAGAAAATTCCTAAATATGGGAATATCACCGCATATTTTTTTTCCGAATTTCGCGCGAAATTCGAAAAAAAATTGATGCTGGCGCTGATAATATTACCATGTGTTAGCGATCATCTAAAACAATCGGACAATTTTCGAAGTTTTTACGAAATGACTTTGTGTATTTATGACTAAAGGTAACCTGAAACAAACAAATTTCAGGATATCTTCTGTCATCAATATGCAGTCATTGAAAAAACATCGGAAATAGTGCCCTTTTTTTAAAGTTTCGCGAAAATATGTAGGTATTTTTCCGATCGCTTTTATCAAAATATTTCGTTTAATCTAAAAACTCTTCAAATTGTCATAATTTCTGTAAAACGCTAATTGTTATTGATATTGCGATATACTCGAATGTGTCGGTATGTAGATACAAAATGGTCACAACTTTCTTGACATTAATGAAAAGTTTAAACGCCTATATCTCGCTTATTTATTAAGATCAAATAAAGATTATGGAAGATTCGGAATCAGCGTGGTGAATATAGCGTGGAAATTTTTTTTTATTTTGGCCTGTTTTTTTTCTTATAAAATTTAAACTTTGAATGCCTATATCTCGCTTATTTATAGCGACCGAAACAATTTTCTTCCAGATTTAGCATTAAAATTAAACAATCTATTAGTCTATATTTTTTTTATTTTTTTTGGAGAGAGGTTCCTATACTGCAGTTATTCCGATAATTTAAGAGGGTACTTAAACTGGGTTCCACGGCACCCTGGAGTGCCGTAGGCGTATACTAAGGGTGCCACGGCATTAAATAGTATTACATCTATAATAATATAATCAATCAATAACGTTCAATAATTTTAGTGAAAACTTTTCACTAAGATTTACTAATTTCGCAGGTGTGCCGGGATTTTTTTTTGTCCGACAAGGGTGCCACTGTGAATAAAGTTTAAGAACCCCTGCCTTAGAGAATAATTTAAGAATTTGTTCAGTAAATTATCTTAAGGTGAATCAGTTTGTACTTAATACATGTTAAAAAAGGCATCTTGGAAGTAAATATCCAGAGATATCATTGTTGTGGTTTGCATGTAAACATTTTTCGTACTTTCAGTGGAAAAGAATATAATAAATATTTTATGAACTTTCTGATAACACTATGGCGCCTCTGAGAGATAGTTCCTCTAAAAGGCCCCCTTATCCTGGCTTGAATCGTATGTTAAGTGGGAGGTAATTTTTAAATTTAAAAATATCTCTTTTTATATCAGGTAATTTGATTTTTACGTGATCATTTTTTTTTTTAATTAATCAAAATAATAAAATGTTATTTGTTTTTCGAAGCAGTATGTACATACAGATATGAAAAGAAAAAATCAATTAATCAAGCATATATGCAATTACACTCGGGCGCACCATAAACATACACACCACAGACACGCAGCTTGGATTAGAAAATAATATGCCGACGGTTGTAATTTTTAGAATCAACAAACACAAATTGAACCACAATGTGTTTGTTTCTTTTTTATTTTTATTGTAAATTTGAAATCTGTTTTGTAATATATTTTATTTTATTGGTATTTTTAACATTAGAATACTCGTTATTCAGTAATAATACTAATTAAAACTTATCTTAGTTATTCGTAATACTTATATATACAATACTTCACTTTATGTAACTGCAGTCGTGTTTTTTATTCTTTTTAATATATTTAGTTATTAATATGATTGTTTGATTCTTTCGGATTATTTTTGATTGGATTCATTTTGATTACTTCTAATTATATATATAATATCATTATAGTTCATCTTTTGTTATGTAAAAATCGTATTGTAAATATCTTCACCTTTTGTTATGTAATATGTATTTTTTAAATTAAACAACGCATTTACAAAGCATATCACATATTACTAATATTCATATCAATTTACAAGTATTTACATTACAAAAATATAATAAAATTAAACACGGCCGATATGAGCATTAGCATGTATGTACTGCTGCTGCCCAACTAAGTGCTAAGACTTGTTCCAAGGCATCAAGCTCTCTAGTTTTGTATATAGATATTCGGCAAGTGGGGGAAAAAATAAGTATTGGTATATATAATATAATATAGTAATTTATTTTAAAAGTAATTTAAGCTAAGGACGTCTTTTACGGTCCAGTCTATTAATTGAATATCTGTTGTAACCAGTTAGTTCGATGTAATAAAGAATTTTAATTTTGAATTTCCTCTACTCTCTGAACTGCGGAAATTAAAGAAGATAATAACCATCAGAATAATTTACGACCGCCTCGTGACTGTAACAACATCTTATGTATTCTACCTACACTGATTTCTTGATCGCAGAATTGTGGGGAAATTGGAATGCTGATTGAATGAATGATGAAGCAGCCTTTACCTGCCCGTAATGCGTACCGTTCGCGTTCGCCGTGACAAACCCCTCTACCCACGTTCCTCGCACCCTCTTCCTGCATCGCATTGTAGCTCGAGAGTAAAGCTACTGGGTGGTATGTATACTGTGCTACAACAGTGTACTACTACTAGTATACTACTTTTACTACTACAATAGTGACGGAATGTAAAAAGAAAACTTTTGGGACGATTGTACGATTGCGATACAAACCAGTGTGTGATATAATTCACATTTATAGCCCTTGTGGTAATTACCCAAGTTATTATCCGACTTTCCAACAAAAAACTTATCTTTATTAAAATTACGTAGTATTATTAGAGTAATTACAGAATCCGATTTCTAACAAGCACTCATGGCAAATTTGGACTTGTAAAAGAAAAACGACTTTTGTAAAAAACTACTTATATTTTATAACAATAGATCACACAATTTACAGGACCATTGATAAAGTAATTACTGATATTGTTCATAAACAAATAAGTAAAAAAATCTTCGTTTTTTTTAATAGGTTTTAAAACAGCAATCATATTGAGGTGGGTTTTCCATTACACTTTGACTGCCGCCCGGCTCAAATTTTCATCCTCTTGTTCTTGGATTCCGTTTTAGCACAGCTGCGACAGTGACAAACTACTGTAGGGAGTACAATATATCTAGAGAGCAGTAGACGCACTCTCGAGCAACAGGGCAGTGCGGGGGTAGGGTGCGAGGGAAGTTAGCAGAAGGATACGCCTCGTCTAATACCATTTGGTTGACATTATGCGCAGTCCGAGGCTGGCGCATTTCTCGAACATTTGAACATGTGCGTCCCCAGTGTAGCAGACATATAGCGGCTATATGCAAGCCCTTAGAACTTAGGACTCGCATAGCTTGTGATGTAAATCGCTTCTATTTTAATTTTGTTCCAAGGGTAGCTATTGTCTTTATACTGTGATGTCTTTATACTGTCTTATTACCATGCCGTTATTACCATATAGATACCGTCATGAGATTTTGAGATTGCATTTGTGACTAGAATATTGCTTATTTTTTTTTTTTTAATATATGCTACGGGCGGGCAGAGTGAAGGGGTTGGTCACAATGGATGTTGTTATATCTGTCCGAGCCTAATAGACTTCGATCACCGTGAAAGTTGGCACATATATGTATTATTTAATGGAGAAGGATCTTATAAAATCCGCTATGTTATAATTCGTCACTAGATGGCGCTGAACCGTTGTTCTAAACCGTTGGAACATATCGCCATGTTAATTGGTATACATTGGTATTTGAGATCGGATAATATTTTCGCGCTATCCGCTTTGTTGCAACTTGCCACTAGATGACGCTGCAGCACATCCACTTCTATACCATTCAACCGATTGCTATGAAGATTGGTATATATAGGTATTTGAGACCTGATATTTTCGCGCTATCTACTTTGTTGTAAGTCGCCACTAGATGCAGCACATCAGCTACTACACCGTTTAACTGATGGCCATGAAAATTTTATAAATGCAAAATAGGAAGTTTAAATGGACCATTAAACCAATGTGATTTTTTTGAATAGAGATAGCTGAAAGAATGGTACGTATTATAGGCCACATGAGTGTGGGGGGAGGGAGAAGGAGAGGGGTAAGTGTGAGGAAGGAAAGAAGCGGATACCCGAGCATTCCACTATTAATAATAATTATATAACTTATAATAATAATTATCAAGTGACATTATTAAGTTATTATTATTCTATTATTAGGTATAACTGCAGTATAGGAACCTCTCCTGGATTGTTGATTTTTAAACGTCACCGGACTATATTGACCATGCAGATTCCGAATCTGCAATAATCTTTCGTCGCTCTCAATAAATAAGCGAGATATAGGCATTCAAAGTTTGCATACTAAACATTAACAAATCAGCCATATTGTTTCAGGAGTAGTGTCTGGAAAATAGTCGATATATCGCGAGTTCTCTAATATCGATAACAATTCACTATATTACAAAAATGATGGCATGCTCGTGAAAAAACATGTCTGTGATATTTTAAAAAATGAGTCTATTTTCGAGGTTTTTTCAATGACATTGCATTTTGATAACAAAAGGTATCCTGAAACAATAGAAAATTCCTAAATATGGGAATATCACCGCAAGCATATTTTTTTACGAATTTTATGCGAAATTCGAAAAAAAAATGCCTACGATAATTCGTTTTTTTTTCGAGGTTTTTACAATGTGACTTTGGTGATGATGACAAAAGGTAACCTGAAACAAACGAAATTTCTTCAATATCAAATTAACACGCTGATAATATTGCCATGTGTTAGCGATCATCTAAAACAATTTTTGAAGTTTTTACGAAATGACTGTGTATTGATGACTAAAGGTAACCTGAAACAAATGACATTTCAGGATATCTTCTGTCATCAATATGCAGTCATTGAAAAAACATCGAAAATAGTGCCCTTTTTTTAAAGTTTCGCGAAAATATGTATTTTTCTGATCGTTTTTTTTTAAATATTTCGTTTAATCTAAAAACTCTGTAAATTGAAGGGGTCGGGGCAATAAGGGACCTAAGCCACATTTTTTGAATTTTCACTATTTTAGTGAAATGGCAACCGTAGAGAAGGGTTTAAGCCACCATCCAAGTTGTACGGCTATTGCATGACAGATGGCCCCACCAAGCTATAATGACCTTGTTGCCGACGCGCAAAATAGTGGAAAATTTTCAAGCAAAAACGTCATAAGCCACAATAAAAGCAACATGGGGACAGGTGACGGAATGTCACTGAAGCGAAATAAATTGGTTCAGGTTCGGATTTTAGCTCCTACGATTCAGTGAAGGATAAGGAATATTCTCCAGACACCAGTTCGTGAGAAAGTGATGAATCTACACCAAAAAAGGTAAATAAACATTTTAGTGGCTTGAGCCCTTTTTGCTGCAGTATACATTAAATTTATTTTTTAATATGATATGGCCATAAATAGCTCGTTTTTATTTTTTTATGTATAAAGAGTCACTAACACTTCTATATTTTTTTTGTTTTTTGAGCCAATAACATTTTCTTATACCCCAAAAACTAATTTATTTACAAGTTGGCTTAGGCCCTTCTTGACTAAAATATATTTTGTTTTTCAGAGGACCCCACAAAATGACAGTGCAACTGAAAAATTTTAATCAAGCTCAAGCAGAAAGCAGCAGAGGTTCAGTTTTTAGCCCAGAAAAACTTCCGCCAAGCCGACGGGGAAAAGTAAATATTGGAGGAAGAAAAAAAACTAAAGCAAAAAAACGTCGAAACTTGGGACACACCTATATAAATTAGAAGGGTACAGCAAAAGAAGCAAAGAAGATTGGAGAGCCGTGTAAATGCATAAAAAAGTGCAGAGAATTGCTCAGGGGTACCGAAACATCAATATTTAACGGCTTTTGGGATTTAGAAACATACGAAAATCAGAACACGTATTTATTTTCCACAATAAAAGTTACAAAGAAAAAGAGAAACTACAAGAAAAAAACAAAGACACAAGAGTCAGCAAGAAAATTTACCAACTTGTATTTTGTAAAAGTAAACGGAATAGATGTCAAGATATGTAAACAGGAGTTTTTAGCGGTTCAGGGACTTCAAAATTCAGCTAAGCGCGTTAAACTAATTCAAAATAAATATCGGAAGGAAGACCAACACCAAAAAAAGATGAGAATATAGACGGCGATGTAGAAACTGATACTTTTGAATAAAAAATTATTTAGTATATTTTTGACTTTCATTTATATTCGTTTTGTTATTATCAAAAAGGTCATAAGCCACATTTATTTTTCATTATATTTTTTTTCTCGGAAAATGCAGTTTTTTTTTGGATTTTTATTAGTAAAGGATATGTAACAATCTATTATACATATAATAAATTAAGTTAAACATTATAAAAAATTAAACTATGATTTCAGGATTTGGTCAAAAACTCTAAACCTCATTTACTACAAATTTTATAAATGAGGCTTAGGGGATTATTGCCCCGACCCCTTCAATTGTCATAATTTCTGTAATATCGCTAATAGTTATCGATATTACGATATACTCGAATATGTCCCACACGGTATGTACAAACAAAATGACCGCAATTTCCTTGACATTGGAACGAAAATTTTGAGCGCCTATATCTCGCTTATTTATTGAGATCTAATAAAGATTATGGAAGATTCGGAATCAGCGTGGTGAATAAAGCGTGGGGGTTTTTTTTTTTTTATTTGGCCTGTTTGTTTACATATAAAATTTAAACTTTGAATGCCTATATCTCGCTTATTTATAGCGACCGACACAATTTTCTTCCAGATTTAGCATTAAAATGAAACAATTTATTAGTCTATATTTTTTTTTTTTGGAGAGAGGTTCTTATACTGCAGTTACATATTATTATTGTAAATTATTATGTATCATTATTACTCCGTTTTGACCACCCCTTACAATTCTGCCCGACCGTATCTTATATTGAAAAAAAAGTGATGTTTTATCCACAAAATTAATCTTAAAATCTCATGATGGTACCTGTACTGTAATGATGGAATGGTATGGTAAGGAAATATTTTCATGGTAATTACGGTATCTATTAAAATATTGACACAAGAAGGGAAGGAACCTAGATGAATTTTAGTGAAATAGTGGTTAACCTGGAATTATCAGGGAATTTTAAAATACTATACCTGTGATCACTGTTTGTGCGTATTAATGGACATCCATCAATAAGTGGTGCGCTAGGAAATGCCACAAATACAAAGACAGATGGTAATTCGGCTAATAATATAATATAAGATAATAATATAAGATAATAATAGGTCAAAGACGAAGATGGACCGCAATGTGTGATCTAAAGTTCTATCATCTATGAGCATGAACCCAAGTATGATGAGGCGACACCTTGAAGTAATATATCCCAACATATTCGACAAACCACATAAATATTTTAGCAGAAAAATTTCATATTTGCACAAACAAAAACATCTTTTCACTGAGTTAGTGTCAAGTGCAAAAAATGCCTTGTTTATTTTATACAAGGTGGCATATAGGGTAGCAAAGTGCAAAAGCCCCGTACTATTGCTGAGGCTTATTCTATCGGTTGCTGTGGACATGTCTAATGTGTCTTGAGTCTTGGTTGTTATTCGTCTTGTTTTCAATCTTTTTTTTGACAATTGACCACAAATTCTAAATGGGATTCATATCCGGGCTGTTCCTTAAACAGGATTGCACAGAAACTCGGTTATCAACCAATAAAATTGTGACTTTCTTAGCTTTATGGCACGGTGCGCCGTCGTGCATAAAAGTTCCATCTTTTTCAGGAAACCACTCGTCCATTTGGGGCAAAAGTCGTTCTTGGAGTACTTTTATGTACTGGTCTTGATGCATCATTCCTTCTACCTAAAGCCTTCCTGGTCCCTTCACAGACATACAGCTCCACACCATGACTGACGCCAGATGCTTCACACATTTCTGAATGCAGTCGCTGTGAAACAATTCCTCAGGTTTTCTTCGGACGTACTGAGCAGTTTCCTCGACAATGGAAAATATTGATTCGTCACTGATGCATACCTGAATAAAAAATTTGCTCATTATGATCCAAATATTAGCAAAACTTTGTCCTGTATACCATTGTAGTAAAACAAATATTTCAATCAAAGTGTGTGGTAATTTTTTTTCATGATTTATTCAGATATGTAAAACATTAATTTGGGTTTACCTTGCTCCAGTCTTCCTCTGATTAGTTTGCATGTTCCCGAGCTCAATCTAGACGTTTTTTTTGCCATGGCAGGTGTAATCTTTGCCTTTTTTTTGGGCCGCCGAGTTTTCAGGTTGCCATTAAAAAGTTTACGGCGGATTGTTCTGGAGGACATAGATTCCATAGTCTGCCATTTTCTTTTTCAGGTCGGTTGAAGTATACTTGCGGTTCTTCAGGCACAAATTAATCAATGTTCCGGTCGATCGAGGGGTTAATTTAGATTTTCGATAAGTTTTCCCCACTCGATTATGATACTCGTTACCACTGTCAAGACTCACGATTTATCGCTGTAAAAGAGTTTTTTCTTTCAGCAGAATTGCTACAGCAGCAATTTTTCGCGGAGACAAGTCTTTTTTGGACCCATTTTCGATGTTCGACGATAACATTATAAATTTCACCCTAGAAATGGTTTTTTATTATAAAATTGAAAATATCTGGCAGATTTTAGCACCAAAAACTTTTTATCTCTAATTTTGTCAGTATCTTAAAACAACATGCAAAAATAATTTATTAAAGTCCGACCAAAAACACTTTAATCTCATCTAAAGCTGTCTCCGCGTACTGAAGAGGTTATGTGTCAAACATCTGTCATATGTCAGGTGCGCCAAAGTAATAATATAATAACAGAAGGGTAACTAAATAGACAACGGGAGTGCGAAGACGGGCTGTGAAGGGGCAATCATATTATCGGACGCGTCCGTAAGCCGCGGCTTATGGACGCGACTGGGCAGTATGCACAGTCGTTTGGGACGCCGCTTGCCAGATCTCTATCGGACGTCCGAAGCTTCTAGGTCACGTCCGCGACTGACATCCGATAATGTGCACGGCTCAAAGCGACACAGATAACGTTTCAGTCGCGTCCATAAGCCGCGGCTGACGGATGCGTCCGATAATATGTTTGCCCCTTTAGGCTGGTTACGGGGTCTAGTAGTTATACGGTTATTGTATAATAATGATATGCTCCAAATAGGTATGCGCTTTGGGTGTTGCCAGTAATCATTGATTTTATAGTGTAAAATCAATGCAGTAATTAAAGTTTCGTGTACTTAACCACTTAAGGACATTCTATTGAGCCGAAAAATTATGGTGCTCCTAAACGGACTATACTTTTACGAAAACATGTGGCTGCAACATTAGCGACCATAGCCCGGCCATCTCTGCAACATTGTATTGTAGCATATGGCTGGAAAATATGTAGCCCGGTCCGTTTACGAGTCATTTTGACTCGTAAACGGGCTTCACAATCGGGCAACAATGGCCGACGAAAATCATACGTGTCGCAGTGGCTTCTATTGTTTTAAATTAAAATTTAAAACAACGAAAAAGACGAGAATGTGGATTTGACCTGACTTCAATAAGCGTGATATCAGATATCTTAGCCTGAATGTTTTCGATGATATGAATAACAATTGAATAATCTTCTCCGTGAATTCAATATTAATAATAAATTCACAATATAACTATCTATTAATGATGTATATACACATTTAAATACACTAATAAATAATTAATGTACATAACATATCAGAATAGATAATAATATTTTATAGATAAAAAAAAATAATCATTAGATGATATAAATACAAAATGAAGATGTCGTTCGTCGTGCTCGTCAGAAAGGGACGCACTTATGGCGCAAAACGAAACAGCAATAAAGCTGGCCGGTCAATATTGCAGTATTTTCGATTGCGAAGCGATCGTACAGCAACATTGGCCAGCAACATCGGCCATACTAAAAGTATGTGGCTATATGGCCGGCATATACTCAACATATTTCTGTATATTGCATGCTATTGTTGTTATTGCTAACAATACTGCCGGGAAATGTAATAAAGGCACCTATTGCAGCGACAATGTGGCCCGTTTAGAAGCACCCTTATGAATTCCATGTAGTAAGGGAAGATTATATACAATTGTAACAATTATTTCAACTAAAGTCAAATAATGTATGGTGTTCCTAATGAATTTGCCACGTCTGTAAAGATCCCCAATAAAAAATATTGATAAATAATAATTTTAATGATTTATTTTTGTGTTTTCACATTGGACCCCCAAAAACAAAAAAATATATTTTTCATAATTATGGCAACCCATCAACGATTCATTGTGTTGTCTGCCTGCTTTCCCGTGGCCAGTTGCGGTATTTTTGCGCTTCTGGTGCCTATGTAGTATTTTTAGGTTCCGAAAAATTTGAAAATTCAATTTTCACTGCAACGAGATTACAATATGTTAATAATTTTACTTTGTGATTAATGACATTTTACGTCGTCAAATGTCGAATTAAGTTGTTTTTCGTATTTTTATAATTTTACTTCTAACGTCCTAGTTTGACAAGTAGAGAAAATCGTTATGGGAAGTTAAGGTTGACGTCTAATCCTATTCTTATTGTTCAATAAAAAATTCTATATTTAATATTATTATATTTCGAGGAATTCGACATCACTCAAACACATCTTTTCAAAAAGCAATTTTGGCGTTGGTATTTTTATTAAAAACAATCTCAAATCAGCTGATTTGTGGAAATTAAGGGGTTAATTCTGGCTGTGAAATTCGTGATTCGTTTAAATGAATGATACTACGGAAACCATATCATTAAATGACAATAAAGAAACTGCCGTTTTATATTATAATTTAAAAAAATAGTTTTTTTATGTGTAGATTATTACTTGGTAAATTTTTGGTGAATGGTATTTTTTCTTTTCGAAATCTGGCCACCCTGCGTGGTGGTAGGGTTTTTGGCATTTGATTGACTTGTCTGTCTCGCGGTTGACGCTGCTGCGGTTTTATAAACAGACGGTTTTGCGATGCGGTGCAATTTTTTTAATGAATAAATTGCTCCATTTTCGCGATGAATATTAAGGTTGGCTGCGCGAGATTTGTCGGTGTATGAAGTTGTTCGTCGGGTGTACACGTACCAGCGGGAGGAGAGCTATTTTTAGCAATGGGTGAGATTTTCTTTTCCCCTTTATCGCGATCGAAATTTTCGCCGACATATGCAATTGTGCGTCTTTTCTTCAGATCCACAAGAGAAGGGACCCACCCTTTACGATTTCCTATCCGAGGCGGAATTGCTGCATTACTACGACAGCATCAAGTGAGTTGCATATGTTTACTTTTATCTTGTTTACATGTATGCATTTTTTTGCAATGGCGGCATCGCGTGCTCTCGATATATTCGCGATAGCCTTACATGCAGCGTTGCTTACGTTACATAATTCTTTTGTTATGCGTTTTCCTCTGCCCTGTCACATACTTTCGTCCTAATCACCCATGCTATTAAACTCCGTTGCCATTGTGCATGTTGCTTAACTATCGCGGTTATATCAATATATCTACTACATTAAATTCCTCTTAAACAAACGGAGCTGCCATGAAACTCACCGACAAGTCGGGCCAATCATCACAGTTCAGGGGCCTGAACAGTGGACTCCGGACAAACGACCGGCTGGTGTAGTTTTAGGGCAACTGCCGGGGTTTCTCATTTAGCTGCAGTTATGGCCAGTGACATTAGGTTGGTTATGGTGCATATAATTGCGGCCAAATGGGAACCCCAGGGCAGGGCAGCTGTCTTACGGTATGCTAACGTCAGACGAACAAGCGAGTGGGCATTTGTGAGATCATGGTCTTTCTTTAGTTTGTGCTCATATATTGTCATTAGGGATATTTGATTTCTGTTGCTGTCGATTTTACAATTAGAGCCATTTTCTAAGATAGGGAGTACACTTATATCTGAATGGAGGAGGGTTGTGCATCTGAGACTAACAGGGAGATAATACTGCTTAAAGGCTGGATTGACCTCTTCGACCATTCGGAAGTCCTCTTGATTATTAAAAACTATTTTATGGTGGTTTTTTTCTTTTTTAACCACACGGTTGGTGTATTTTCGTGGAACCCGCTTTGTTGCCTAGTGGCGATTTCTAGGTGGGCATTTTTGACTCATTCGGTCACCCGTCTAAGTAATGACCGCGCCTGATGCTGCTTATCTTAGCTAACGTATGAGAACCGGTAATTCAATTCTATTGCTTATTGCACAAGTAACTGAAAGGCTAATTAACACCAAGGTCTTCGTCATGGCTGTAAGTGTTTATCTATGCAATGGATCTATGATCATGTAATGCTGACTTGCAGTCAGCTAAAATATGTAGCTATGCAAGAGGCATTAATTACTACAGAGGGGAAATAAAGTATCCTCTGAATAGCTCCAACGAGCAATGTCATTAGTGTCTAAAAGCACATGCTGGAAGGCATTGAAACTGAAGAGTGCGCCGACACGTACCGGTACTTGAAGGTGTCAACTACAACAGGCGAACCCGTCACCTCAGGAAGTTTTAACAATATTTGATCGTTCTGTCTCCTGTGAGATGAACGTAGAAGACTTGGGAAGAAACAGTCCTCTATCTAGTTACGCCACTCGCCCTTAAGAGACCAACGCCTTACCGCGAATAGCCAGGTATACACCAAGTGGGCCATATAACCGACTGGTTACGGGTTCGAGGTCGCTTACGCGGTCCTTTCCCTTATGTAGCGGTCCTTTCCCTTATACTGAATTATACATTACAAAAAAACCAGATACCCTCTTTGTCAGCGCACGGTTCATGTTAAGTAAATTTTCAGCCTCCAGTCATACAACATTAGAGGGGGAATACAAAAGTCACCAACTGTCCAGTCATTCTCTGACATTGGAGGCCAACAGCATTATACATACTATTTTTGACAGAATATCCTTCTTAGAGTGACTTCTTCAGGCATATATTGCTATACTGCCATACCCCACTCATAAATCTCTTTGGCTTGGTCAATAAAAATACTTTTATGGAATCATGTAGTTATGTAATCTGCGGTGCCATAGATTAAATAATATCACTATCGTGAAGCTACTTCGTACAGATGTCATTAACAAAGGCATCGCCTCCCTCTCTGATTTCAATTTAAGAAGGATGGTCATTTGCAAGCATGTTGCAATAAAATTATTAGATATTTTGTGGTCGCAATGTTTATGCGAAGTGACTACGGGTGCGCTGGAAGATACCTCATTTAGGCAAAGTAATTAGTATACCTAGCAAAATGTTTATGGATTCTGTCATCCAGCCCTGTTTGTTAATTCTCCCCACTTGCACCCGCGCTTACATATTCCTCTATTTTGGCTGTTTTTCTGACTTGCGAGTGAGAGGGTTCTGGCGCCATACAGATTAAAAGTATCTCAGGAATATAATAGTAATAAGCGGAGAAATGGCCTGTCGCCTGACCATATCTAAATATTAATAGTCTACAACAGCGACCAATAATTATGATAATATTGTTAAACTGAAGAGTGCGCCGAAGTGCACATGTGACTGAAAAAATCCCAGACAGATAGGAATTCAATTTGAATAAATAAATTAGCTAATTTTAAGTTGGTTTGCATGCATTAATTTTTTGCAGTGGCGGCATTGCGCGCTCGCAGTATATCAGAATACGCCTTTCATGCGAAATTGTAGAGTATTATTAGTCTGCATTACATCATTCGTTTTATGTGAGTGTTAAGTATGCATGCTTTACTGCTTGCTTCCGTCCTATTTGCCCTTGAATTCCTATTGCTAGTAAACATATTTCTGACACCATTTTACCTAGCTTTAATTACCACAATTATTTTGAATGTGTCTGTTATAATATAATACTTCTAACTCACTCTTGAAGAGAACTTATTGAATGCATAGAATATTTCATGAAAGCATAGTTGTTAAACTGCTGTGCACGGATATGCATAAAAAGTATACATAGAGGTTTGCAGGTATGAATCCCCAGGGTTATGCGATTCTGTGCTTGTGATAGTTTAGCGGTCTCCTTTTGTGAAATCAACTCTGTCAAACAGTAGCGTTTTATTTATCTCCAATCATGCAGGCAGAAACAGGTGGTTATTACCATTTTCAAAAATTGTTTAAAAGTTTGCAATTATAATAAACATGTTATTTAATAATAATTACTTACCATTGTTGGAGTACTATACTAGCGGTGGAGAATGTTTTTGTGTAACTGCCATTATTAAGATTAATTATGTGCCACTAATAGTAGCGGAAGGTCAAAGGGGAGGGCAGCAATGGGAGCCCCTTTATAATGTGCTGTGGTGGATCGACTATACAGCAAATAGATGATCTATGTAGATCTCAAGACATATGTGTGCCACAGCGGCAGCGGTGCTAGTGCGTAAATTAATAAATAGTATATTAATTAAACCTTACACTCACTATAGCGCCGCGCCATAAGTGAATATTTTATTTTTATTATTTCACATGTTGTAATATGTATGCGAAATTTCACCATTTTTTTCTTTATATTAAATAGCAATCATACATATCTTAGTTTAACATATGATTTATTGCCAAATATACATTCTAGATAATGACAGCACCAAACAGCTTACAATTTAGTGTCAGGTCGAGCGGCCGGCTGTGTGGCATTTTCGAATATTGTTGGATGACACTTAACCTACCGCAAGCGCTCTTTGATTTGTCATTTTTCAAGATTTTGTGTCATTTTCCGGATTTTGTAACTCAGTTAATATGCTGGCTTGCGGCTATTACCTTCCTGACCTTTCCTAGGTTTTTCCAAAGTTGTTACTATTCATAAAGCATGCCACCTAGAACAACCACTGGTCAACCACTGGAACAACATGCCAGGTTTGAATAATTCCAAAGCGATAATTAAGGCTTACGACCGTAAGACTGCCTAAAAATGGGTGCAACATGGGCATTTGACATGATTTTTGTCTTACACATGCTTATTTTTAGACCCACCTGTTGGGAGACGGTATTGAGGTCTGAGCATTGTGCCAAGGATGTCCATCGATTCTGCCATGATAGCCACATCATCGGCAAATCGGAGGTGAGTTCACCATTAATGTTGATGCCATATCCGTCCCAGTTCAAAAGCTTGAAAACATCCTCCAATGCAGAGGTGAACAGTTTCAGAGAAATAATGTCTCCCTATCTCACCCCCTTTTGCAATTGAATTGGATTTGTGCTGTGATCCTGAAGTCGGATACACATCGGGGCCTTGTTATACAAACTATTCAATACTTTGATGTACCTATAATCTATTTGACTTAGCTGTAATGACCGTCTGGACCAGGTCTGGACTGAATCGAAAGCTTTTTCGTAGTCCACAAACGCTGCCTAATAGTCGGTGCATAATACTGCAATCAAACTCAGATCACCTGTCGCAGGACGGTTCAGGATTGTCTATCGCCAGCCCAGTCAAAGGCAGGCTGCCATTCACATGGCGGGGCAGAAATGTATGTCAGGCTCTCGGCGGAAGATCGGGACATAGGACGATCTTTGCAGAGCGCCGAAGTGTCCGCTCGATCGCAGATGCGACCGTTGGCCACTGGTCGCCCCTGGTAAGGCTATGCAGGGTTGCCTCTGACTAAAACAGTACCGGTAAATCTGCAACACACCAAAGTGGGCATAGCCTCACTGCGTAAACATTTGAATGGGAAAAGCAATGTAATAGCGCTGATACAAGAACCGTGGATTTTTGAAGGTGATATTTATACCTAAACCAGGTCAGACAGACTTAAACGTTACCATAATCATTGAGACCAATCAGCCTCACATGAATTCTACTGAAAACAGCTGTCTACTGAATATTACTAGGCATCCTCAGATCACATAGTCCGCTGTTGGTCCTCCATTCAACAGCCCCGAAAAGTGGACTTATCCATTATGCCCATCCACAATGCTTACAATCTAGAGAGGCCCAAGCAGTTTCTTGTTAGTCGAATATTAGGTCTTAGGATAGATCTCTTTGCCTGCCTGCATTTTGCTGTTCTATATTTGTCCTTCAACTATCCTCTCGTCTTTTCACACATAGCTGTTCTCATGTACCCTTCCGCTAGCGGCAGTATAGGTTCAGCTCTGACTGCGATTCCCTCCGAGCCCTTTCTTGTCAGTCTGTCTAATTACACATTTCCCTGAATTCCGACATGTCCTCCTACTCATTTCAGGCAAACTTTGTTAATTTGTGAGGTGCGTTCTACTACTGGTTGGTACTCCTTGGCCAGTTTTGAGTATAGGTTTTGATTTTATGGTGCCTGCAGCACTGCTCGCTGTCTGATTATATATGTTTGCTATTGCTGCATCTACCTTCTTTCAACTTCATCTGCTGCCATTATGATCCCCAATGTTTCCACTTGGAAGGCTGTACACATAATAATAAATCATTCTTGATTGGCTAACAATAAAATCTTAGTCCTATATTTTATAGTCTAATAAATCCATAAAGTACAGTTCTGCTGTTTTCGTTGTCTCGCAATGATCTCGACTTGGAAACTCGGAATATGCTCGTAGATGTCTCAGTCTATCGACGTTGTAGGTAATCCGCTCCTCAGCCTACAAATGCCATGAGGTCTTCGGAAAGACCTAACAGAATAACCGAATAATGCATGTGTGAAAGGATATATTATTGGAGTAGGGTAAATGAAGAAGAGAAGAGACTTTCACTAAAGGGATAAGCTATTTCGCAAATTGGGCCAGAGCCCAAGTAGTAAAAGCTACTGCTCCCGGTTTCTCTCACCACAACTTCATTTTTCTCTTTTACAAAGTCCGGTGCTACAAACCACCTCTTAAGCTAGTTTAAATGCGTAACCTCAGGGCAATCAGTCATGATACGTTCAATTGTGATGCTTCTAATGTTGACTGGCAAGGTTAGATAATTAGTAATACATATTTGACCAAAGTTTTAAAGTTGGATAATACATTAGTTATTTTTATAGGATATTTTTATATATCAATAAAATAAAACTCGCTCTGTGTTCATGGATCTGTGAAAATATTACGAAAAGCTTTGAAACCCATGTACTCAAAATTGCTTGAAAAATTTTCAGAAATAAGAGACCAACTGCTTTTATTCCATCGATTACTTAAAAATTTCTAAACAGTTTCTTCGCTACTTTTTCACATAATATCGATATCTGTCAGATATGAAGTCATGAACTCGTCAGTTTATCATTGACACATATAGGATCCCATATGTCCTTTGAAATGTAAATAATAATTAAATAAAAAAATAATAACAGTAAGAAAAATATTTTTATTTTATCTATTAAAATCCTAATAAAATATATTAATCTTTATAAAATGGGAATTATTTTTTGAAAATTACATCATCCAAATGTAACCCGTTACGATCACCGCACTCCTGTAACCGACGTCTAAAACTGTTGATGACTACCATTTCTCTTTGAATATTTTTTTTTGGGCATCAATTGACAGCAAGTTTGTGTCATACACTTTAGTTTTGAGATAACCCCATAATAAAAAGTGTATCGGGGTTAGATCCGGACTAAGGGGTGCAGGAAATGTCTCTTCTTCAAGAGATCACTTTGTTGGGGAAAAGTTGACAAACGACAGGCATAGCGGTGATAGAGGTATGGACCGTCACTCTATCCTGTTGAAAGCAGGTCCGCATATTGTAGCCTGGAAAATTCTGCAACTCTGGTTTAAAAAAGTCCTCGATCATCGCTATATATCGCTTTGAAGTAACTGTAACCACGCAACTTCTGCTGTCCTCAATAAAATAAGGGCTACGCTGTGATGTGATGCCATGCGCTGACAAAGCGGCCCAAACTGTCACGTTGTGTAAAGGCTTCTGATGTTTACAATTTGGATTTTTAGAGCTCCAGTAGCAACAATTTTGTATACTTACATGACCATTAATATGGAAGAGAGCTTCATCAGAGAATAACTCGTTATTGAACGAAGAATAGCGGCTAAACATTTCATTCGCGTAATTTAGTCTGGATAGCGTCAGTGTCTTTTTAATTCCTGCACCAACAGAACTAATAAGGGTAAGACAACTAAAAGGGTGCATATCTAAATCTTTCTTTAATATCCGCTGTAACGATGTTCTGGATACGTTTCATGTTCTGAAACGCTTATGAGTAGATTGGGTAGGATTTTCACGAACAGACTGTAACACTATGTCGATGTTTTCTTCCATCCGTGATGTCCTTGGTCGACCTGACCGCTGTTTATCTAACGTCAAACCAATCTCTTCAAAGTTTGCAACCTAGGTCTTGATCTTTCGAACAGTTAGAGTGGCATTAAAGTTGTATAGATTGGGATGGTCTCGAAATTTACGCCGCACAATGGTTGCCGAATTATTGTTCCGATAAAACTCGCGCACACAAAAACCACGGCTCTCAACGGTGAAATGCTCCAGGTGTACTGACTTCCCAGATACCAAACGTTTTTTGCCCTGCTTGCGCCCCTCCCGCGCGTCGTATGCATTTCATTAGAAATGTACATTTTAATGGACCTATGGGCCACCCTATACATCAAATTCTATTCTATCCTTTTCTTTACTCATTATTAACAGACGGGAAGTTCGAGATACAGTATCCTCTATCAAAACAAATTCAGCTGGAATAAACAATATAAATATAACACTCATAAAACCCCCGATTAACCATATTTCCCTAGCAATCGCCAGTATCATAAATTGTTCCTTTAACACAAGCACATTCCCGTCCAAATGGAAAAAGACACTGGTTACACTCCTGCAAAAGATCGACGCTCCGTTGAGAGAGAAGGATTATCGACTCATATATAAACTTCCATTATTCTGAAAAATAATTGAACTTAGTTTAATAAGTTGAATGGACATCTTGTATGCAATACCTACACCCTACCTGCATGACCCACTACAGTTCCATGTTTGACCCGGGCACAATACCACGACCGTCCTCGTTAAGGCTACCGATAATATCAGAGCCGCTATGGAAATTAAGAAAATCACAGTGATGTGCCTGCTCGACTGTAGTAATGAATTCAATACTGTTAATTTTGATTCTTATCTCGCGTCTACAACTCTGCGACCACAGTCTAAGTTGGTTCCGTTCTTGTGTTTTTCGCAGAACTTAAGCAGTTCAATATGAGGATACACTTTCTGTTAGCTATGTTTTGACCACTAGTGGTTTTACCGCTGGTGGAAAGGTTTTTTATGCCTTATTACGCACACCATATCACAGTACTTTAATTATCCTCAACATGTCTGCGGATGACAAACAACTTTATATACATATTAAACATGTTGGTATTGATATAGCCATCTCTAAAATAACCTCTGATCTGGATAGAATTTTACAATGTGCAACAAAATGTGAACTATTATTGAACCCTAATAAGTCGCAAGTGATCATCCATGCATTCCAATACTTCTACATTTTCTCCCTAAGTATGATTTCCCACATCTAAGTTTAAACAACACTATCATTCCTTTTTCAAATGCTGTGAAGAACTTTTGGGCATAATCAAGTAAGCGAGAAATTTTATGTCAGTTTTCATAGCCTGAAGTGGCTACAAACTACAAACTTGCGCTTAAATACTCGTCAAACTCTGGCACAATCTTTGCTATTGCCAATTCTTGACTATGTGGATATTTGCTCCCTCGATGCCCTCAAAGTTCTAGGCAAATCAGAGCAGCTCTAGAATACGACCATGTTTCGGAGTCCACAATAATCTAAAGATCCTGTTGATGGCTGAAGATATTCTAATTTAGAGATCTGCATATTCTCTGCCTATCACAAATATAATCAATAATCCACTTATTCCGCAGTACCTAAAATCTAAATTATGATCATTATCTTTCCATAGGCTGGCAATATCGTACCTACTGGTTAGCTGGAGGATATTGCCGTGTATGACAATAAGCATGTCTATTGTACCCATTGTGGTTAATAAAGATTATTTTATTTCATTTATTTATGGTTTCATTGACATAGGAGCCTTTGACAAGGCATCCTCAACTAGCTTTGAAAGAGCACTGAAAACTCATGGACTAGATACAACCGTGACTGATTGGATCAGAAACATGGTAAGCAATATAGCGGTGCGGAAAATATTAGAAGACGCAGAAGTGAGGGATTTTAAGGATGTCCAGTCACCTGCACTCTAGGACCTTGTAATTTCTTGACAATGGGATATGCGCCTGATATAAGTATATTAATTAATGGATACAACTTAATTGTGCTCAGTGATATAATGCAAACAGCACTTGAGATGGCTAAAAAACAAGCAGTTTTTATAAATTCTCAAAGACAGAGGAGAGAAAAGCTCTCCTCTTACAAAGAAGAAGGAAAAAGAAAGGCTGAGGGCACCAAGACTCTTGATGGTCACTCAGAAGTGATTCGAACGGCTGCAAAAAATCTAATGACTACAGACTTGCATATATAGGTACCACTGTTGCTTGAGATCCATAGAGGTGATAGAAGTTATATTGGGCTTACCGCCTCTTGAAAAGATGCAAGATGCAACTAGAACAGCGCATACATCGTCGTCAGCAGTTAAAAGTCTGAGATACAAAGGGGAGAACAATAAAACATATGTAAATTTTATTTAAAATGCAATTTTTGCAATAGCAGCATGAGGCACTCGGAATAAATCATGTTATCTTTGTCATGCAAGAATATGAGCATGCATTACATTCTTTTTATATGCGTTTTACTTACACGTGCCATTCTGCTTGTGTCCGTCCTAAACGCCCTTGGAATCCAGCTATAAATATATTCCTGCTACAATTTACTTTGAATGTATTGTAATCTGGGGCTGCACCTATAAATAATGTAAAGTAAATGCACCTAATATTGCACTAAAGTGTAGGCTCGTTTTTCGAGCATTAATGGTGACATCATTCAATGCCTGGTGTTACCCCAGTGGTTTCCATGATAGGCATTTAGGGGATGGTGGAAGCAAGGCAGACATTATTTTTACAACCGTAACCATTTATTGAGGAATTTTACACTAAAACCTGTGTGTTTAAAAACGGGTTTCAATTCCTTCGTCCTCTATAGTTTAGCCACTGTTTATATACGTACGTAATGCTCGACAATGCTCAAATAAAAGTGACAGTAAGTATATTATGTAACTCTTATTAATTGTATTTTACATGACGGTAAACCTACCACAGCCAGTCGTTTGTCCGAAATCCACCGCTCACTCCCCCAGAAGCGTAATAATAGTATTATGATGGGCCCGACAACGGTCAGTGCATTCCATGGCAGCTCCGTTTGTATTTTATTTTTATTATTAGGTTAATAAACTTTGCAATTTTTTTTCTAAACTTAAAATTACCTTCCCAAAAAACTACATCCTGAGCACCTAAAAATTCCTGTATCGCGGCGACTACTGCTTTATCATCTTCAAATTTCTGGCCTAAGATATTCATTTAATCTCGGAAATATATGGAAATCATTAAGAGTTGAAATCTGGGAAATTCTAGTATTTCAAAGCCAGCACTTTGAATGGCAGCCATTGCAACTGCAAACTTGTGCACCGGGCATTATCTTGGTGAAACAGATCAACTTTTGCGAGTTTGCCTTGTCTTTACTTACATATTTCATTGCTGATTCTTTTATAAATAAAATACAAACGGAGCTGCCATGGAATTCACCGACCAAAAATCGGGCCCATCATATATAATTATTACACTTCTGGGAGCTGAAGGGTGGATTCCGGACTAACGACCGGCGGTGGTAGGTTTAGGACAGCTGTCTTGCCACATGTGAGCTTACACCTTACCACCCATTCACTCCCCCTTCGAAGCCATAGAATTTGAGATGCAGAAATGGCGGTTTTTGATAATTTTTCTAGAAAGGAGTTGATTATTTTCCTGGAGAGACCAAGATCTTTAAAAAGGTGAAACAAAGATTTAGCTGGCAGGCCACGAGCGCCTACTTCCACCGCGTGAAGGTGAACAATGAAGCCTTTCCGGGTGACGGCATTTGCGAGGTCATGGTATTTATTTAATTTGTACTCGTGGTCTTTTGGGATATTTGATTCCCATGGAACAGTTAATTCTACGATAAGGACCATCTTCCGAGATAGAGAGTAAAGAGTTATATCTGGACGCAAGGCTGTGCATCCGAGACTTTCAGGGAATTTATACTGCTTAGAGACCGAATCGACCTCCATAATCCAATCTGAAGCTTTCTCGATTATTGAGAAAGGTTTTGAAGTGAGATTTTTTTGCCTTAGAGCCAACCCGCACAAACTGTATTGGGGGTTTGAAGGATACTGTGGAACCCTTGTTGGCACGAGCCACTGAGATGCTAAGTACCTCGCGAATAACAGCAAGGACTTTGTCGTGGCGGTAAGTGTACCGTCCGTGATCCAAGGCCACCTTGCAGCCAGCTAGAATATGTCTAGCTGTGCAAGGGGTGTTACTACAAAGGGGACATGAACTATCCTCGGCATAGCTCCAACGAGCGAGGTTACTGGGGTCTGGAAGTATATGCTGAAAGGCATTTAAATAAAATTTCAGCATCTCTGGCGTCCAGTCATACAACATTACTTCTCAGTGCATTGGAGGAGTTCTGCATATAAAGTTCCCGTAATAGTAGTTTCATGATTAACTTATCGGATGCCAAAAATGCCTATAGGCATTTTGCGTCGTTTCACAGATCCGCTCGTAAAGGATTCGGCCGGGTCCTATATATATATTATGTAAATATATAATATACATGACTAACAAGATTAATTACTAGGTAAAAAGATGGAATTCAAGAAAAAACGATATTGTTAGTATTTATTTACAAAATCGACCAAAAAGTTGTGGCGTAGTTTGTGCGCGCGAAGGTTGGCATTTGACCGGTTGAGGTATTCAATAATAAATAAAATAGAAATGAAGCTGCCATGGAATTCAGCGACCGGAGTTGGAGCCATCATAATACTATTTTTACTCTTCTGGGGGTGAGCAGTGGATTCCGGACTAATGATCGGCTGTGGTAGGTCTAGAACAGCTGTCTTGTTACATGTGAGCGGTTCACCTTACCACCCATTCACTCCCCCTTCAAAGCCGATTACTTCTTGATTGTCAACTATTACTTCTTGATTGTCTCCGAAAACAAAGCCCATGATCTTATCAGGGACTCTGGTTGGTCAATGCCAAACCTACCACAGCCAGTCGTTAGTCCAAGGTCTACCCTCCGCCCTCTAAAAATCCCTCTACGAGTGTAAAAATAATATTATGTTTGCCAGGCTCTGGTTGATCACTGATATTGATTATAACTAGGCTGACTAAGTTGGATTATTTTTAATATTATTTTGTGTTTCTTTGTCACTTGTCAACATAAACGAACAGGATGGCTTTTCATATTAAATATGAACAAAATTTTATATACAAATATTTATTATTTTGTCCATGACGATGAATATATTACTTGATTCACCCTATGTTAGTTAAAGCATAAGCGGCAAACAGGCAACGATTTTTTTCTACAATAATACCTTCTTCATTCTTACGAGTAACCTTTTACGTTTTGATTAGTAGTAGAAGAATTTGATCATTAAAAAAGAATTCAATGTTATCACGGCCAAATGTAATACTACTGTCTATACAACTATGTATTAGTTTTTAAGACAATGAACAATTTGATTTGATTTGATTTGATTATAATGTATGTTTTTATTGCAAAGGTTTTTTGTTATATTGTTATTGGTCATTATATGTATACGCAAAATGCAGCAGGCTCTAGCGAATTTATTACTTCAAATGCTTTGATTTTTATTGTTATGCGAGAGCAAGACGTAAAAGACTTATCATTGACTCAAGTATTTCAGGCATACTTACAGGGTCTTAAAATCAGTTTCTAACGTCTTAAAAGTATCTGTGGCCTTTTTTTATACATAAAACAAAAATGCACAGGACTAATATGAACTAAGATTGCAACTGCATATTTCTTTATTTTTGTTTTGTTTTAAAAGCAACTTTGATAGAATTGGTATTGATAAATATGATTTATTTCAGGCATGAATTAATTATTGAATGATCAATTATAACAGTTATGCCTGCATTTCTTGTGAATTTTACAACCGATCTTTGGAAAATTGATTACATTGTGGGATTTTATTCAACATTTGTTTTTTTCTCATTTAAGGTCAATTCTAAAAATTCAAAAGACATCACAACTCAAATATGTTATCGAGGAGGACCTCATCGAGCTCGGCATGTCAAAACCAGAACAGAGGCGCCTCAAAAAGTTTTACAATCGACATTTCCCTCACAATTATCTGTCGAAAATCAAAAAATTACTCGGTCCGAACAAGCGCGAGGAGACGCCGGCGGTATTATTCTTTTTCAATCGTTAATTATTCATATAATTTAATATTTCTAATGCTTTATTGGTTTTTTTACAGCCGGCCCCGCCTTTTGTTATAACATGCTTGGATGATTGTAAGATCGCTGACATACCGCCGCCTGAGCCCTTTGTCAAAGTTCCTAACAAACATATAATTTCCACTGAGGACTTAACTATTACCAAAGAACTGGGAACGGGAGAATTCGGATTAGTTCAACAAGGGATCTGGACTGACGACGAGGATCGGGTAATGTTTTTTTTTTGTATTTTTATTAATTTTCTAGCATATTACCATCTTATAATTTAATTTGTTAATACAGAAGATTCATGTTGCCATAAAATGTCTATGCCGGGATCGCATGCAGTCGAGTTCGTTGGAATTTCTCAAAGAAGCGGCCATTATGCACAGCATCGAACATCCCGACATTGTCAGATTGTACGGAGTTGTTTTGCATCCTGATTCTCTGATGCTCGTAAGTTTATTTAATTATTGTATATATGTAATTCCAGTATAGTTATAAACTGTATTATTTATTATTATAATATTTATGCATTACCAAGTACTAGCTAGTTAGGTAATCCACTGTTTATTTATACCTTAAGAGGCCTTGGCGGCCAAAAGCTATATGAAGCATAATTTTGTGGCCTGTTTGTGAGAACACGAAAAAGAATTTTAATACAATTATGCCGGATTTTAAAAACCCGGTCCTTAAGCTATCATTTTGCCAAAACGAAATTGGTAAATTATTTCCATATTAATTGTAAATTATCTTTATTCTGTTAATGTTTTTCAAAAAAATAAAAACAAGCAAGATTTGTCTTCAGTTTTTGAAAAACGTAGAGATGATTCTCAATATTAAAAATACTATTTACACCAGCGTATGGTCTATTTGCATAGTACCAAGACAGTTTTTGGAACTTCCATACAAAAAACATAAGAAAAAAATGTTTGAAATTACGTAATTTCCAGAAATGTTATGGCCAAACATTATTTTTTTCTAATTATCAAAGATACTTTTGAGTGATATAAAAAATAACACAGTGAACTTAAGTTATTATTGTAATCTACTTTTTACTTTATAAAAAAGTGTTCATTTGATCATTTATTATATTATAATTGAAAAGCCAAATCGACTATATTAGACAATGCTCGAAGCCGAAATCGTCATTCGTAATAGGCCACTGCCAACGGTGGGACGTATTCCCTTGTCGCCGCAGTATACCTATACAACTTTATGTATATATCGAAAGCGCGCGGGCTCGTGGCATTGCTGAAATATCAAAATTTTTAGTCGCGTCAACTCGGAAGGGAGCCTTAATCTAAGGCCACGCTTAAAACAAAAATTTGCTTTGGGTGGCTTTAATTCAAAATGTATGCAGTAAATTATTATGTAATAAATAAAATATATGAGTCACATAACATTATATAGCTAAAAAGGACTCGTTTAAAATTTTGCAAAACCAGAAAGAATTCTGCCATATGATGTTCTGACTCAAGGAAAAACTATCAATGCGGAATGATATTGCACTCCTCTGGAAAGTTTAAAGCTATAAGATTGGTTCTACTCAATAATATTGAGCATAGTAATATTGCTCAAAAAAGCGAGGAACTGCCAAAGAAACTATAAAAGTTTTGGTGGAGATAATGGATCATTCTTCAAAACTTTCAGACCTGGCGCCGTCTGCATATCAATATTTTTTGAAATCGCAGGGTTTTTTTGGTCTAAACAATGATTATCTACTTTAAAGAACTTAAGTTTTTCTACCAGATGTCAAGAATGTTTAGATTTCAACAGCAAGAATAATTATGTGGGAAGATAATCCACTCCCTCTTAGGAAAAAGCCTTAACCCATAATTTCTGCAACTCATGTCTTATAGCTTCAAACATCAAGTGTACACGAGCGTGACTGACAGTTAGCTGACTCAATTGTCAATTCACAATATATTTTTGTTTTATAATTTATTTTTAGCGTATGAATATGTATTTATTAGGTTATATTTGTTATAATTTCTTTTTAGGTTACCGAATTGGCGCCATTACGATCTTTATTGGAGTGCATTAAAGAAATCGTTTTAAGACCAACCTTCGAAATCACAACACTCTGCGAGTACGCCCAACAAATATGCCAGGGAATGGTATATCTGGAAAGGAAACGCTTTATCCATCGGTATTTTATCGTTCAGTAGTTTTATAGAAATAGAAAAGAATGACCTATGTAGCTTTTAAATTAAAATCAGTCAAAAGCTATTTTTTGAGTTTACTGAAAACGTATAGTGAGGTTGCTGAGTGACATGGATTATAACTAAAATCGACTGATGTGCCGTAATGTTTTAAAAGTAGCTCCAACCTCACATCAACTTGCCTACTTGATTGCACTCGATCGACTTCAGGACTACAAGAAGGTAGTTTATATTCCAGATGTGAATTCAATGATTCTCTCTGTCTTTTTCAGTGATTTGGCAGCTCGAAATATACTAGTCTTCTCAAAGGATAAAGTTAAAATATCAGACTTTGGTTTATCTCGCGCTTTGGGAGCCGGAAAAGACTATTACCAGACTAATTTTAACGCTAATCTAAAATTACCGATCGCTTGGTAAGTCATGGTTAAATTAAAGCCACAATACAGACATTACAGACTTGTGTAAATTTTAGGTGCGCTCCAGAATGTATAACATACCTGAAGTTTACGTCGGCGAGCGACGTTTGGGCTTACGCCGTGACCCTGTGGGAAATGTTCTCGTACGGTATTCAACCTTGGTCTGCCTTGTCTGGAAACCAGATTCTGAATGCGATAGATGCGCCAAATTTCCAAAGGCTCGAACAGCCGGAATGCTGCCCCAAAGATTACTTCACCCTGATGTGGCGATGCTGGCGTCACGAACCACACCTGAGGCCTAAATTTACTGAAATAGCAGCAATGCTGCCCAACTGCAGGCCAGAGAGGGTTGAAGTGATTGCCGTGCCGCAAATTCTGGAAAAAAAACGCAGTGATATTTTGAATTGCCGAATCGGAGACGTTATTACTGTGTTAGATAAAAGGTTTGTATTTTAAACTGTTTATTATGCAACATACACAATAGATGTTTTAGTAGCAATTATAGTAAAGATGAAACTTCATTGGCAATCGCTGATGGTTATGAAATTGATGTGTATAAACTAATTAGTTTTAGCTCTACGCGATGGAGGGGAGTTCTACTGCATGGAAAGACCGGCTATTTCAACCCTGCTAATGTAAAGCTTTATATTCCACCACCGCCCGGAAAGGAAAAAGACTCTAATGATTCTAAAGAGTCGTCCACTAATTCTCAGGTATTCATATGTTTCTCTTATGCTGTTGAAAAATCCATAAGGCAAAGCTAAATATTGGGTCTTTATCTATGAAATTGCTATTTTCAATGACTTTGCGTTTTGATAACAAAAGGTATCTTGAAACAATAGAAAATTCCTAAATATTTGAATATCACCGCAAGTAAACATTTTTTTGCGCGAAATTCGAAAAAAAAAAATTGTTGTTAACAATCTTGATGTTAACATGACAATGTGTTAGCGATATTTCGTTTTTTTTTCAAGGTTTATACTAAATGACTTTGGTGATAATGACAAAAGGTAACCTTAAACAAACGAAATGTCTTCAATATCAAATTAACACTGCAGGCAAATAGTTTTTTTCAAATTATGCCAGAAATTCGAGAAAAAAAATGTTTTTTCATATTTGGTTTTTTTTTTTAATTTTGCGCGAAATTCGAAAAAAAAAATTGCCTGCGGCGCTATTGATGTTAACATGATATTGTGTTAGCGATAATTCGGATTTTTTTCGAGGTTTTTATAAATCTACTTTGGTGATGATGACAAAAGGTAACCTGAAACAAACTAAATTTCTTCAATATCAAATTAATACCATGTGTTAGCGATAATCTAAAACAATTGGACAATTTTCGTAGATTTTACGAAATGACTTGGTGTATTGATGACTAAAGGTAACCTGAAACAAACGACATTTCAGGATATCTTCTGTCATTAATATGCAAAGTCATTGAAAAGACATTGAAAATAGTGCCCTTTTTTAAGTTTTGGGAAAATATGTATTTTTTCAATCGTTTTTTTTTTTCAACATATTTCGATTAATCAAAAACTCTCCAAATTGTCATAATTTCTGTAATATCGCTAATTGTTATCGATATTACGATATACTCGAAAGTGTCCAACACCGTATGTACAAACAAAATGGCCGCAGCTTTGTTGACAGAGAGGTTCCTATACTGCAGTTATTCCAAATAAATTGTTATTCAGAGGCGTGTTATTCTTTTTCCAAAATATGCTATTCATTTGTTTGTTGGTCGTTTATTGTTATTATTGCTTGGATATTTTTATATATGCAATCATGAAAAAGTTGAAAATCCGCATTACTTTCGAATATGAGATCATGTGCCTGTGTCTAGCACAACAGTTAAAGTAAATGTGTACTGGTGAGAAATGCAAGCAATGAAGGAAAAGCTCGTTATCATGAAACAGGGCCTGGTTCTGTCACGACAACGTCGCGACCACACACTTCACAGCAAACAGTTGCAGGAGTTGCAATTTGAGATTCTTTGTCATGCACTATTCTCACCAGAGCTAGTTCCATCAGACTTCTACTTTTTTTGGATGTGAATAAGTTTTTGTAAGAAAAAAAATAACTCCAAAAAGGCATATATGCCTTTAAACAATTATTAATTCCTGTTCATGAGAGTTTTACGACAGGCTGCAAAACTGCATTGATAATAGTGGTCAATATTATTTTGATCTAAAATTTTCTTTATAGAATGACTACTTCATAGGCCTAATACATAGATACAACATTATCTTCATTAATAAAATGACATGTATTTACTTACCTTTAACATAGACAACAATTATTTTTGTATGCACATCTCTCTCTCTCCGTATAGTCGTTTCTTCATGACTGAAGAGCGTTATGAACTGACGGACTGCTGCTATCAGCTTCTATCAATTTTGATGTGTCAGACTCTCACTTAGTCTAATAATTTTGCCAGGGATCTTACCTCTTGCTCTTTTGCACTGCAACATTTCTGACAATCAGAAGTTTCCGAGAATGATGTTCCCACGCCTGACTATGTAGCCGAAGTAGGATAGTCCGTTAGCGACATGTGGATAACCGGACTGACACTCATTTGTTGAGTTGAGATATCAACCACATATTCTTTGTCTCTTTCTTGCTCAAATGACTCATGTCTCCATGACGTAAAAGAATATGGGTAAACCCAATGCTTGTAACTAAGTGGATATTGGCTAGTGATGATAGCTTTGTTCTTCCAGATATTTGTGCACTGGGTCATTAAAACTTTAACTCAATTCATTAGAAATTATATAAAGTGTTAAATTGCAGTTCCCCTTTTCATTCTTTCAGGAGTGACATTTGTTAACCCCTTGAATATGTCTTTCTTCACTTATATATTTTTCCCCCTTTTTATATTTATATTTTTCCTTTATATATATTTCTCTTCACTTATTTATATTTATTTAATTTTTGCAGTTATCCTCAAACGGCTTCCGAAGAAATTCCTTAGCAGAGGGTACTTCAAGTATTCAGAGGCGCCTGGACAGAAATTCCGTCAGAAGTAAAGGTCGTCTGCGAAGTGACATGATATCAGCTCCTCAGGGTGAAGTCAAACATACAAGTCACATCGGACTAGACGGGGCATACTTTGGACTTGATGATTCCTACCTAAGAGATGTTCCATTTATGGATCCGGCCTGCAACAGTCCTGTAAGCGATACTTCCTGATATTAAAACAAGCTATACTCACTACTATGCCCGCATCGATATCTATTTCGAGAGCTTATTTTGAAATTGCTTTATGTCAACATTTAATTTTGTGAGAATTAGAAACTTGACCTTTCGACTATTGCTTGGTGTCAGTGCCATCAGGCATTTCTAAAAAATACCACTATATTTACTCCATTTTTCATACATTTTTCGATGAAATAGAGTCAGTCTCTTGTGAATTATAAAGATGACTGCTTTACTAGCGGCCTTGCAACTATAATTCTGATCATGTGCTTATCGTAAAAATTAAAAGCTGTAAGGCAGATTAGGTAACATTTCATAATTTTTGGTATAAGTACAATTATATCCGTTTAATTGGGAATCTGTTAGGATACAAATTGAAAAGTGTTAATTTTGCTCCGTTTGATTATTATTAAAGGAAATACATAGAAACCAAGTGCATTTAAAGCTTAGAATGTCTATTTACATGTAAATCAAAGTTTCTTGATCTTCTTGTTTGATAAAATGCTTGGTCTCCTTGTATTTCCATCTCTCCAATTCATATTATAATGACTCTTAGTTACTGCTATTCGAAGAATAATATCCATATTCCATCTCGAATAATAATAAGAATAATATCCATATTCCAGTAATAGAAACTAAAGTTTCTATTACTAATTCAATAACAAACGAGCGCGAAGCAAGCTGCATCCGCTGATCCAATTATGTACAGCGTTTTAGCTGCACATAATACTAGGAGCCTAGAGCTCATTTTAGCAGCGAGCTGATACAGATGACAGGTTAAATCTTCAGTTATTTGTATTTGGTAAACATATCATGGTAAGTGAAAGGTATGACAGTGATGCGTGATATGCATTCTGCGCCAATGCCATTCTACCATATCGAAAATATCCTAAAGGAAAAACACATCGGCCTGAATTCTTATAAAGAATGTCAATCTTGTAGAAATAAGCTCGATCTCGTACTACTCGATTCCCATTTGCTGCAGCCTGTTCTGATAGCATAAAAACTATTTTGGACGCCCTCGATCTCATTAATATGTATATTGTGCCTAGACGACTAAATGCAAGTGCCGAATTCAAGCTCACTTTTAACATGCAGAATTATTTTAACATGCAGTATTATTTTAATAAGCAGAATTATTTTACCTCTTTTAACATTAGGAATTATTTTAACACGTTTAATATAAAGAATTATTTTAACAATTTTAACATAAATAATTATTCTAACACTTTTATCATAAAGAATTATTTTAACATGAAGAATTTGAAAAATTAGGATGTAAGAATAAGCATTTATTCTTACATCCTAATTTTTCATGAAGAATAAGCATGAATAAGTCCAAGATTTTTTTGACCTTGAGAGATATATAGTCTATAAGGCTGTCATCCGTCAATTTAATATCTACGTAAAATCTAGTCTATATTTTTACCATGTCACAGCGCTTGGCAGCCTCCATTTCATAGATCCCTATACTGAACTAATTGCTTTTATTAACATATCCTTATAGTGATTTTATTTCATCTAGTCATTAATTTATGGTTGCTGATTTTGATGAATTTTAAGGACTTTTAGGCAGATTTATCATTGCTATCTTGTAGCACTTGTCAAACCAACATCGTTACAATTAAAATTTGTAAATCCGCTTCTCATTTGCGATTTCGTCTACCAGTTAAAACGTACAGATAGAGTATAACTATTAGGTCTTTGAATTGGAAAGTTCGTTTTTTTTGTGATATTGAATATTTATTTCAAAGCAAATTGGAAAGTGCATTTTATTCAATGTATTGTCCATCGCTAGCTATGACGTTCTCCAATCTTTTTGGCAAGAGACAGATTCCCCGGCGGAAGAAGTCTTCGCCCTTAGAGGCTATCCTCGAATCCAGTCATTTTTCAATATCCTCAAAAGACTGGAAGCGCTGCTCGGAAAGGCCATGGGCCATTGACCGGAACAAATAGTAGTCGGATGGCGCAATATCTGGGGAGTACGGCAGGTGAGGTAGGATGTCCCAGCGAAGCGTTTCCAGGTCACGCTGAAAAATTACCTTGTCGAGTCTTTTAGCGTATTCCGGCCGTTTTATCTTCACAGCATCGCTCAAATTTTTGAGCTGAGCTAGATAGCGATCGCCCGTGATGGTTTCTCCCAGTTTCAGCAGCTCGTAATAGATGACACCCTTTTGGTCGCACCAAATGCAAAGCATTACCTTGGATCCGTGGATCTCTCTTCGGCGGGGCTTTTGAGGTCGATGGAAGTGATTCACCGGGGTACGAGCGATATTTTTTACATTTGAAGTTCTCGTAAAAGATCCACTTTTCGTTGCCGAAGATTATTCGGTGGAGAAAACCTTTTCATTTTTGACGGCGAAAGAGCATTTCACAGGTCATGAAACGTCTTTCGATGTCTCTTGGCTTCGACTCGTGATGAACCCAATGCCCTTCCTTTTGAATGACTCCCATAAATTTTAAACGTCTCGAAACGGTTGAGCGATGAACATTAAGCACTTCACTTATCTTTGCCAGCGTCAGACTTGAATCTTCATGGAGTATGGACTCACATTCGGCTTCTTCAAATTTTTGCTCCTGGCCTGGGCGCTCTTTGTCTTGCACGGCGAAATCACCACTTTTGAATCGGAGAAACCAAGTCTTAACAGTCCTTTCTGTTGGAGTAAATTCTATCTATGACATTCTGCGGCAGTTTTCTTAAGATGAAAGCAGGAAAGCATTGCTTTCCGCAAATGACGTATTGTCCGCTCAAATATTTGCAAGTATTTTGCAATTTGGTAAATAACTAGAAATATAAGTTACGGTATTTCTTAGGAAATCGAAGTTTTCAATGCAAGGTCCTAATATGTTTTATTTACGGTTGAATAAAAAAATATATAATGACACTCACAGTACCATTGTTCACACATATTAACGTCAGTTTTTTTTTTGCAGTATCAGCTGACAACGCATCCTTCTATTGCACCCTACAATAAGCAAGGAGATGACTTTGACCATACACCACTGATTAATCCTAACTCTCCTTCGCACAATGCCCACATTTATTATCCAATGCATTCTCGGTCTTCGCACAAAGAAGCAAATTTGCATCGAGGTGGCTCAGCAATGAGTAACAGAAATGACAGTCATTACGCTGGAAACAGTGATGGTACTGAAGGTAATCTCATTTATGTATTGCGAGCGCCATCTAATAATGCTTTCTTAATCCACACCCGAGAAACACCTACATGTCAGTTGACATTTTAATTTAAAGAAAAACGGATTCTTACCGCATAGAACTTGACGAAAGGTTCTCCTATGTTTTGACAAAATTTCATTTGCCGTCCTGTAGGGGACAATAAAAATGTGACTGCCATGTACGCTGCGAGCCGATACGGGCGTTCATTGGGTGCTAGGACGGTGTTGGGGCGGAGATTCCGATTTCTACTGGGCTCCAGTATTCTTGCCATATCTCAAGGGAGTACTAACACCCAATTAGAGCAGAGTGCCGGCATGCAGCATACTTAGCAGTTGCAATTTTATTGTCCCTATAGCATGTGAGAACACTAATACAGCATTATTACTCATGAATACTTCAGCATAATATTGTAAATCTCATCACTTTTTGTGGGCACAGTTTAAATTTCTAATAGACATGCCTGCCTCTACGGAAGCGTTTAGACTGCCCCTCCACTAGTTTACATGTTAAGTGTGCAACCACAACAAAAGGGCAAGCCGGAAGCGGTTGCCAGAATTCATAGTGGGCCATATAAACATCACACTTTTGGTCGACCAGCGCCACAGAATGACAAAAACTACTACTACAAAACAGCCACTTCTCGCCGCCCGCCTGTTCTCCCCATGGGTTCCTAATAGTTCCGTGCAGCTTAGATGGTGTAGGCCAAACTCTTTCTGTCGTCTGGCCTACCCGACTAACGGTTTAACTCCTATTTGGTAGCCTCCTCGAAGAAGGGCTTACCCAGTCAGGGCCGCTGGGAGCTTCCGCCACGGCTGTAATCCTACAGTCAGAGGCGGTTGGGATCAGAACATCGCAAATTCGGTGGAAATTCCTCGGGCGGAACTGGACAGTTGGACCACTATCTACACTCGCAGAAAAAATGGAGAAAGCCCCAGTCGGCGAATAACCAGGGGCTTCTGGAGACGTATGTATCCTATGACAGCGGAGGGTAGTTGTCGACCTGACATCTTCACCCTCGAATTAATCCGTCGGCCTCCCGATCCTAAGTGACCATGGCGGGCAAAGGGCGTCGCGGTCCGCAAAATATTCAAACTGATTAACCACTTACGTCAGTTAAATACCACGCAAGCGGCCTCGAACCCGTGACCAGACCGGGGGACGGAGAAATCCGGCCAAATCTGGTAGTAAGGGCGCGAGGTTGGCTCGCTGGCTTCACTTTCCAGTGCTCACGGTAAGACGTCGGCTTCTTACGGGCATCTATCGTTACAACAGCCTGAGGTAACAGGTTCGTCCGTTTCAGACGAAAGCTCCAAAGTGATCTTCCCATTAATATGTGGTTGTACACCTGCCATACAATAAAAAAAACCTGAAAATTTTTAAATTTTCACAGTTTTATGCAGGAATAATGTCAGAACTGTGACAATATACGGCTTTTATTTTTCAAAATAATTGGATTCGTAATCGGTAAATCAATAACTGTTTTGGCCCTATAAAAAATAGATATCAATTTATACAAAAATGATAATAAATTTTACACAATTACTACAATTATAAAGATATTCAGTTCTGAATAAAATGCAATGGCCTCGACAGCTAATTCTAACATCCAATACTGACTTTTGCATACTCATGTACCTACCTCTGATGCCTTCAAAACACCAAGCCTCAAAATTGAAGGAGATGTTTAAACTCGATCCACTTTCCACAATTACTTTATCACAATCAAGATTTATATATTCACAGTGTTAATTTTCTTGACAGATGAATCAAGGTCGATTTTGAAAGGGAAGCCTTCATCATTTAAATTCGACTCATTCAATCAAATCCGTGGCTCAAAGGTAATATTTATTCCTAATATATTAATAATATAATAGATCTATAACACTGAAGTTGCCGAATTTTAGCACTGGTTATTTTTAATACTTTTATACAGTTTCATTTTGGTAATCAAGTAGGCTAAACCCCAGGCATCTGATAACCCGACAGTTGCCTGGGGTTTAGCCATCCCAGGATGGCATAATGATCTTGTCGTCTGGTCACCCCTGATGAGTCGCGAAGACTTTGAGAGATGAAGACAATCTTTTGATTCAGTTCCGCCATGGTCCGAAGCGGCCTTCCTCAAACAACGAGGATACTGGCAAGCCAAGTGGGGCTTCCTCGCCTTTTGACTACGATATTCCAATGGATTACTCCATCCACTAGAATGGTTACAGTTCAAAGTACTTAGGAGAACCTGATGTTAGCGGTAATGATTAACCGCTGAAATGCCATTACCACCAATCGGTGGTTTTCTGTTGTGATATATTGCAGGCGGCCAATCTCCGCATTTATGCAATTATATGCGGTAAACGCCACCTTCATTATTCAATGCCACCGTTATAAATAAGCCACCGTTATATATTAATAGGTTTGTACTACCACCTTCTATAAACAAATTCTTGAGGGTTGAAAACATGCCATCGTGAGTTTCATGCTCTAAGGGTTAATGCATCAACGGCATATTTAATCTGGTTCATAATTGTGCCTCCGATTGTAACACCCTCTCTTCTTTTAACGCCTCTATAATAATCTCCTCGGCATAGAGATTGAATAATAAGGGGAATAGGATACAACCTTAACATACCCAGTCGGTAAGCTTGTCGTCAACTCTTACGGCAGTTTCTTGCCACCAGTACAAATTTTTGATGATTCTGATTACCTTGTCATCCAGGTCATACCTACCATACGAGAAAGAAAATTTATGACGGAATGGTTGATTGAGCTAGGAAGGAACGAAACGGAGAAATTAGTTAATTATAGTGCTGTATAAGAATACCTAACTACATAAAATTACTACTTTTATGTATATGTATAGATTATATGTATAAATGTATATATGTATATATGTGTATGTATATGTGTAGATGTATATGTATATATGTGTATGTGTATATATGATTATTTAATATTATTATGTATATTATGTTACCAAATTATAAGTATATGTAAAATTTGTGTAAATATAGAGCTACCACGTAAAGCAATGCTACATTATGTTACACTTACCTACTTAAAAAAAAGGAAAAAAGAATACATAAAAGTCTACCTTAGTACGGGCATTACTCCAGCAAGGTAGATTTTAATCTTATTAATCTAGTATTATAAATGTGTGTGAAATATTAATAAATAAATAAATTAATTAATAAATAAATAAAATGAAGGTCAAGTCCTCTTAGAATATTAATCATTTCGTGTTACTCAAAATGCCTTTTCGTAGTCGATGAAAGCTATTATTACCACACAATTGTTCTCCATACAAATGCTCTAATGACATCTTTGCTCTTTAAAAAAATCGGTTGTATCACCCCAAGACTCCCGGCAATTAGCCAGGGACTTATTTCATCTGAATATTCATTTTATAAATAAAGCCGATGAGCAGTCGGCGAAAATTCGACTTAATATGAGATGCAACGCAATAAAAATTTGTATTTCAAACGCGCAATATCTCATTTAATTAAAAAATCTAATTGAAAACGCAGGTCGCCGTAAGCCTTTGAATTCGAATTTCAAATTTTTTTCAATTTCAATTTCAATTTATTTCCAAAAAAATCTTAACAGATTGTAGAAACTTAATATTTAGGTACATTTAAATTACAGTATATTAGTTCGTTTTTACAATATTTAAATTTATCACCACGTACATACAGTTACTTCATTATTGCTTTTAGGGCATCCAAATCATTTTTAAGATTTATTTACTAAAACCACAAATTAAAATAATTGATAAAAATAATCAAGAAATTAAAATCAGAAAAAGTCAGAATAATTAAAAAATGCTACTTAAAATTGTCAAAAAAATGACCAAAAAATTTGAAAAATTATTTAAAATTAACAAACTCATCGATCGAGTAAAAAGCTTTGTCTAATAAGAATTCTTTAAGTAACTTTTTGAATAAGCTTTCCACTTGAATAGTTTTTAAACTTTCTGGTAGCCTGTTAAAATAATATGGCCCTGAGTATTTTGTGTCTTGCCTTGCTGTATTTAGTTTATTACATGGTATAAAAATGTTTAATTTATTTCTCGTATTTTTAGTATGTGTATCTGAAAACTTTTTATAATGTGTTTCTTTATTCTTAAAAAACTCAGTTAGTAACTTAAAGAGATAGAGTGAGGTTAAGGTGAGGATTCTTAGCCTTTTAAAAATGGGTCGACACGACTCTTCCCTTTTCACCTTTGCAATTATTCGCACTGCTCTCTTTTGGAGTATAAATATGGGTTCCCTATGACAAGCATAACAATTTCCCCAGATCGTAATGGCATAACTTAGGATAGCTTCAATATAGCTGAAATAAACATTTCTTGTTTGCAATTCATCCAACGACCTTCTTACAATACTTAAAGCATAACATGCCCGACTTAACCTACTTTCGAGGTTTTCACAGTGAAAGTTCCATTTTAAAAGTTCGTCGACATGAACACCTAAAAATCTAGTACAATGAGTTTGAGGAATGGCAGTGTTATTTATTGAGAGTATTATTGGCTAACCTTTATTCCGATTTCGATGATTTGTAAAATGTATGAAGTTACTTTTAGACGCATTTAGTGTGAGGTTGTTGCTCTCAAACCAACTATTTAGTTTGAATAGATTAATTTTAACATTAATCAATAATTCTTCCATATCTTTACCGGCAACAATTAAACTAGTGTCGTCAGCAAACATCGTTACATTTATATCGTTGAAATACATTGGTAAATCATTTACATATACTAAAAATAGAATAGGGCCCAAAATGGAACCCTGCGGGACTCCAAGTTTATTAGTTAAAGGGATCGAACAGTGTTTTGTAATGTTTTGATTTTGACATTGTGTAATTTCCACGATTTGCGTCCTATTTGTTAAATATGAATCAAACCTTTTTAAGCAGTCTCCCCTGACTCCATAATGATTTAGTTTGTTTAGTAAAATATCATGCCTAACGCAATCAAATGCCTTACTTAAATCCCAAAAATACCTAAGGTGTAGTACTTGTCCATTAGTTTGTCATTTATATAAGATATGAAATCCTCGATAGCTTTAGTAGTGGACTTGTTTCGTCTATATCCAAATTGTCTTTCACTAAGAATATTGTTTGCATCAAAAAACGCAATTAATCTATTTTTAATTATAGTCTCTATGATTTTTGAGAAAGAAGACAAAATTGCAATTGGTCTAAAATTTCCAGTTTCAGTTCTTGCGCCTGCTTTATAGAGTGGAATCACGTTTGATAATTTTAACTCTTCGGGAAAAACACCACTTTCTATAGAGGCATTTATAGCCTGCGTTAAGGGGTTTTTAATGTAATCTATTGCCCTATTTACAACAAACATTGGAATTTCATCCGTCCCTGCAGAATGACTCTTGTTCAATTTTTTTACTATATTTTCTATTTCCCTACTAGTGACGGGTTTCATAAATATTGAATTTGGATTTTGTCTTGCATTTGATAAGTAGAAACGAAATTCATTATTGTTACATTGAGCCTTGTTTATTTTCGTTGGATAATTTACAAAATATTTATTAAATTCATTTGCTACATGTTCAGGATTATTTATTGTAATTTTGTCCTCCGTGTATATTTCGAAATCGACTTTTGGTTTGTTGTTTCTGTGAAATCGAATCAAACGAGCCATGCCTTGCAAACGTCGGCGCTTTTAAGGGCCTTTCTATTTAATTAATATATGGCGGACTTTAAATATTATTTGTGTCACTTGTATAATGGCGCTGTTCATAAAACTTCACCTCCTTGTTGGTTGGTAGGTTGGTAAAATAAAACATCATTTTCTAGTGATTCTCATATAATGGCTATTTCTTTCAGGTCAAGTGGCCTGGTAAAGGAACAAAAGGCATTAAAGGAGCTAACAAGTACAAATATGCTGAGCAGAATGCATGTTTTAACAATGGTAATGCGGCCGTTGAGGAATTCGAACCCCCGCACGAGTATCAGGAAATTTCAGAAACAGAAGGGGTGCGTATTTAGGAATAAGGAGCATTAATGTATGTAAATAAATAACATGAACCTTTATATTTCATTTATTCAGCCCTCTTCATTTTTTACTAATGAAGAACAGCACAAGGGTCGCCCTCCGCCATTGCCAGAAAGCCCAAAAGTCGAGGTCAGTCTTTTCAAAATTCAATTTACATGGAAAGTTTCATTTTAGTCTTTTCACAAATTTGACACTTTTTACTCTTACTATAGCTAAATTCTTGAGAGTAGTGATGATGGTTTCGACAGTTTATCTAGGTTACCAATCTACCACGGAAACAAAACTTTATCTTCACCAAACTTCAATTAAAAAATGAAATCTAAAGAATAGGTTGTGATTTGTTAAAAACTAATCCCCTTGACTCCTGATTTGTGGGGAAATGGTCCAACCGTAATAACTTCTAAACTAAACCACTATACCTATACCTATAAAATGATTTGTAATTATAATTGTATACTGACGAATTAAATTATCTAGTCAAAATATTGTTTCATATAATTTGTCATGCTTTATTGCAATTGTTCTGGAAGCATGCAAGAAATGCATTTAGAATGTCATATAAAATTATTATAAATTACTGCTTTTACATTATTAAAAGTATATTTTATTTAAACTGAAAAATTACAACAGACCATTAGGATGAACCTAGGCATACATATTCTAAGATTATGGCATAAATTTTCTAAATAATGTTGATTATATTGATTATAATGTTGATTATAATGAAAATTTGTCCAGGTAGAAGGAAAACTTTGAAGAAAAATTAAATCATTTCAGTTTGATATGTTTTTATTGGTTTGCTTTTGGATGTTTTAGTTAAAGGTACAATTATAAAGCTACTAGCAAGATATTTTGAGTAAGTGCTTCTTCACGCCCACAGCCTACAGCACGTCCGCAAATTATTGAGTCATTCTTATTATTTGTATGGAGCAACTATCACACTATAAACACTATTTTAAAGGTATAGAGGTAGCGCCTATCTTATAAATTGAAACCACATCACTTGTTTTTTTTTGTAATATTAATGGCTCTCTTGCAAAGAAAGGATAAAACGTGTCAAATTTTGTAAAGGGGCACTTAACCTGTAGAAAGCGAATGTAGGCATTTTAGTCTGAACGGAAAAATACATACTCTATTGTGATTCGTAAATAAGTAAATATAAGCGGAGCTGCCAAAGTAGGTGTATGAACCTTTACCAAAGGCAAACTAAACCAATGTGCAGTTGGACCATGTTGGATCCTCATCGAGAAGGTCATGAGGACCTGGAGCCAATACATTCTTCAGGCCGAACCAGCATATATATAGATTTGGATTTTTGGCAGGGGTTGCACTAACCGGCCTAAGCTACGCCATTGCTCAGTGACCATTTGTTCCGGGTTGTGGATTGTACCAAATAACAATAGACAAAGTCCTCTTGATTTATTAATAGAGGTTGTTATTGAAAGGACTCTGGAAACACATAAACTAATTAGATTAAAAATTTATACCAAAATTCTAATTGATAAATCCTAGTGATTAATCTCACACTTTTTTGTCATTCTTCCTTGAGCAGATATGTCTTTGTCACAACCCTGGCTACAGATTTGAGCATGTAAACTTCATTATGAAGCATCGGATGTTTCTGCAGTGGTCGAGAGAGTGCTTGAATCTCTGCACAGTGTGCTCTCCACTAGTGCAAAGTGCATCAATAATCAGGAAGGCAACGGTGGCGGGTGGGGATCCTGGAATCAAATGCCGCAAGTTGCAACAAGCAAGTTGGGCATTTGATTATACATGCTCTGGGGTGTCTCACACATTAAATGAGTTTGCGGGCAGATAGACGCATAATGCTCTCTGCTACAGAAGCTGTAACAGTAAGCATTATCTTCTGCTTTCTTGGCTTCATCGAGTATCTGAGCCATGTTTGCCTACGAAGCTTTGCCTTGAATGCATTTTACATATCTGTGAACTGGCTCAGCAACTTCTGGTTAACTTTTCCAGTGCTAAGCTTCTTACATTTCTCTGCAGAAGGGCGCTTTTAAGCGCCCTCCCGCACTTGAAGGGTAAGGGAACACCTCTGAAAAATACTCATAGACCGATGTTTAAACGTCTGCAGGCTTTGTCTTGAACCCCTATGCTCGTCAGCTATGCCACTGTATACCAAACAGTAGCTTTACTCTCGAGCTTTACTACAGGCTTTGCGGGAAGAGGGTGTGAGGAATGTGGCCAGAGGGGTACGTCTCGACGAACGTCTTTGGTTAGCGTTACGCACAGGTAAAGGCTGGTGACTTTCGAACGTTTGCGGGCGAGTAACTGACATCTGGCGACCTTTCAATTGTGCTCTAAGAAAAGCTACTGTTTACTGGTATACTGTGGCTATACTGACCCCAATATTGCTATCAGAATAAGTTTTTCAATAGGGTAAGTATTGTAATTGCAAAATTTATGCGAGTTACTTCATTTTATATTTTAAATACTGCACGCTCTACAGGTTAGGATTAATCTAAGCCAAATTAAACAATGTCGTGCCGTAACAGAAATAGGTCGTTGTCTTAATGCCTTAATGCTCAATAATCAACACCTTAATGCTCTGCGATTCCAAATTAACTGGCAACTTTGCGTGTGTGTGTGTGTGTGTTTCACCACGAGACTAAAACATTGTCATTACAGAAAACTCTTGATTTTGGGCAATCACTGTTGGATGAGATGGAATCATTGTTTCGGAATTTGAATGGTGGATCACCCCATCAGGTTATTATATTTGAACGATTTAATTGCGCTAAGTACTCGCATTATAGAACTTTTTTATTAATAAAATAATAATTGTATTGGTAATTTTGTTTAACACTTTAATACGGTGGAACTTTGATTGTGGTATTGTTTGATGAATCAATTCTATATAAGCCGGAACCTTTTCTCAAACATTGTATTTTTGAACATATACCTGTTTGTGAGACAAGGGATGATATATGTCCAGAAAAGTTCTGAAATTCAGGAAGGAAAGTAGGAACTAACTATTCACAGGTTGACTGTAGATTCTTATCGCAGCGGCCAAAATAAGCAGAAATTTAGTTCTTCGTTCTGAAGATGTTGGCCAATTATGTTTCTGGTTATTTCGATAAATAATCGCCGATTACGATTCCGAGTACTGTCACAGTTCTGATATGATTCATTCCTCCTGCATACAACTGTAAAATATGACTGCTGTACAAGATATTCGGCCCGATTGCGTTTCTTTGTGAACTAAAACTATAATTAGTTCAAGCGAACGAGATAGAGCAATACTTTAAGAGCGGGAATATGAAACGAACGATTGTCAATAAAAACTACCTGTCAAGCTTATAATCGTCCGAATAAATTTAAACACATTTCTTGCGGTCTTAGATTCAGATGCTTTACCTTTGGTGGGTAGTTTTTATGCGAAAAAGTGACAACCGTTCATTTGACATTTCGCTCTAGCGTATTGCCCTGTCTCGTTCACATGGACTAATTTCCGGTTTTAGTTCACGAAAAAACGCAATTGAGCCTATTGTCGCATTATTCATATCTAGGTACATAAGGAATCTAATGAAATATGTATGTGTTATTAACCTACTACCTACTTATTACACATTTTTGAAATGAAACCGTTTTATTAGGTACTTACCAGAGTTACTCTAACCAAGAATTAAGATACGTACGTAGTTTAAATTAACAATATGAGGACTTTTATTTGAAAAGATGGCATTTGTAGATTAGCCTATTTCTTGAATCGCTCTGATTGAGTTCAGCTGCCAGAAATAGTCTCTCAGTTACTACTAAACTGAATCGGAAAGACAGATATTTTTGTGCAATTTTCTTGAGATTAGGGTAATGGCTATTATTGTGCCAATAATATTGGACATTGGTTAAATAGCTATTAAATAAGACTCACTAATATTCGATAAAGGCTTGTGATCCTCTGTCGCCTGTAGGATTTTTTTAGCAAGCTCCTCTAGATGCCATCGTTTAGTAGTTCAGAGAAAACAGAATTTCTTATTATATCAGCATTTTTGGGAATTTTTTTTTATAAGATTTATCAGTGTGTTTCTTAGCCTGTATCTTCTGTTTTTATTCCACCGGAAATCGCTAAATAAACAAGGCAACCATCAATGATTCAGATTTTTTGGGAAAACATTAATAATCCTCTAATATTCCCTAGTTTTAAGGCAGGTATTAATAAAATCATCAATCGACTCTAAATTATATCAATCAATAATCAATGTTCCACTGTAAAGTAATCGTAACAAACTTCAGTTTTGCTAGAAAAATATTGTATGCATTATATAGTTTTATAATAATTTTTTGTCTTGCAGTTTTATAAGTAAAAACAGGTGGAGGTAAAAAATATTATTTTTAGACTTCAAAATTTAGATTTTACTCGGACTGTTTTGTTATTGAGTAGGTACACTATTTAAATAGTACATATTTGTAGTTTTTTTGAAAATTAATATACTTATGAGATTGGATTTCAGTTGGATATATTGTAGTCTAAGCACAGAGTGTGAGGTCTAAAAAATTTGCATATGATTAGTTTTACCAATATTATATTTGTTTTTTAGATGCAACGCTCCCCGGCCACTTTATCCCATGATCATGATGCTGTCAATAATTGTAATGAGTTGGCTGAACTGGCATCAAGGTATTTTTCTGTAATGGAAATTATGAATGTTTATAATTATTTCAGCGATTTCAATACCTATTTGCATAATTTAGGTTGACTTCTTCGACTTTATCGAGGAAGAAACACTCTTCGGTGAAGCCAATATCCGCTCATGATCAGAGGACATTGGATTCGGCAATCGCTCTTGCAAACGAGTTAACGGCAAGGTTAGTACGTGTTAGGTCAATCGACTAAATTTTTCAATCGACTAATCAATCAATTTATTTAGTCCTAAAGTTAATCGCGATTGAAATAATCATGACTGAATCAATCAGTCGTTAATCGTCAATTGTCAATCATGACTGACTTGTTCTTTAGATTCCACCTGACAATTATTTATATTCTATCTATTGGTTGACTGTACTTAGACTCTCACCGGTTTTGACGATCGGTCGCTCGGTCCGTCAGCTGGTTGGTCGTTTGGTCGACCGACCGACAGACTGAACATACCGACCGATCGGCTGATGAAAAACTTGCAAAACTTGAAGTTTACCACTAAAGAATTTCAATTGCAATTTTTAGTCATGATTACGATTCAAATTAATTAATCGTTAGTCTAGATCGACAATTAAAGTAATCAATCGTTAGTCGTTAATAACGATTAACGTATTCAATCGTTAGTCGTCAATCGTTAGTCGACTAAATTTTGTCCAACACTGGTTCTATACTAGCGGTTCCCGAACTGGATTCCGTGAAACCCATCGGTATTAATATTAATATTTCCCAGACACTAACAAGAGCATTGATTGGTACAAAATCTGATTCTTAACCCAAATAAACCTTCCATTTTGTCATTTTTCAAACGTTGAAGTCGAATTCAAAGTTCATCCATCCCAAAAAAAATATTTCAATCTGAATCACTGTCTTTTGGATTGTACTGAGAGACATCAACAGCTGAAGATGCTATTATGATTTTACTCCTCCTTTTAATCTCCACAAATCAATGTGAAAAAATAAATGTTTAAATAGATTAGTCTTCCTGGATTTAAGAGTTAAATGTCTGACATAAACTTAAATTGCAAGGCAAATCAATAGAAAGAATATTGAAATAACTTTGTTGATAATTTAATTATATACTTGCAAAGCTTATTTGCACTTTCATTGTGTAATATAATCAGCCAGTGATCCTTACTGGTTCTAATAAAGTTTTTCAAAAAATAAAGCTTTTTCATTTCAGACTATCATTTAGCCCTATGATGAATCGTCTCTCGTTGTAGCTATTTGCTGTTGTGCTTCGTTTATCGGCTATGTACTGAAATCCGTATGATGTTAGGAAAATTTTGCGGTAATGTCTGTCAAAATATAGCAGGCATAAGATCGGCCCTGCTGAAGGGTGCCTGCGATCAGTGGATGGATTGCTACTTAATAAAACTGATTTATCGAGGCGATCACTTCCCATAGTGGAAATAATCAGCCTTTGGAAGCGTATTGCACTGAACGCAAGCATGAGCACATGAGCTTTTGTTGCATCACTCATTCCATACAGAATCATCTTTCTGTATATGTGGTTGGGCATCATTTTGTTGATTTTGTGAAATACTTTTAAATCGAAAACTAATTTTCAGTATCAGCTGAGAGAGACGCGATCTCCGGGAGTTTGACAACCTGAAACAGACTTCTATCTCTTTCTTTCCGAAGGCGGGGTATAGAGCGCCAACTCTATCTCGCTTTATCTAGCGCCCAAGGGAATTATAACGAATTTAAGTTACATCAATTTCAACATAGCGATTGTGGCATAAAATATGTTAAACGCCGAATAGCACGGTGCTGATACTTTATAGGGCAGATTGCATATTATTTAATTCTTTACAAGATTTGACTTCATGTGGCTTTTGTATCATGACTGTTAGGTCAGATAATTGCAATATACAAAAATCGAAGTAAAATACAATGCAAGGGGAACGTAGACTCTTAAGTTTTTTATTAATCAATGCACTTACTTTGATTTAATTTTTAGGTCCATGAATGACTTGGATCACGGCGATCCTATTAAGACTCCTAATTCTCCGAGTGAACGTTCGAAATTTACTTTTAAATTTCCTTTAGTTGGGGGGCATTCACACTCCAACTCCAATGCCAACGGACAAGAATACGGTATTTATTTTATCATTGCAATTTGTCACTCTCATACAAATACACGCTAATATCATTCAACATTTAGCAGGAAAATACGAGAGGCGTAATTTTAGCAAAGAAGCTCAAAGCGTGCCTGATCTACAGGTGAGTTTGTCATTTTGTTTGAATTGTAGAATAAGTACTCTGTGTCATATTTATATGCTATTTATTTTCATTTCATGATCTCCCATCCCATTTCATTACGTTTTAAAATTTTATTTTTTTGTTACATTGTTTTGTTAAAGAAGTCAAGCCATTCGGTTCAATCCCTAGACTATGCAACCGCCAAAGACAGCTATTCACCGTCATCCATGTTGAGGCAATTACCATTCTGGAACAAATGCTCGGCGAAATTGTGTTTTGCAAAGTCAAAAGAATTGCTGACTAAACCTCTAGATTTAATCACTAATACTGATCTTCACGATATGAGACATTTACGAAACGGACTGTGTACTTTGAAACAGCAATCGCTCGATTATGACGAGCGCTCCCAGAAAAATAACAGTTATATTAATGCTAGCGTTTGCGACGACGGAACTTTAAAAAGAAATAAATCTAATTATGCAAAACAATATACGTCTCCCCAAAATGAAAATCATGTCTCGAATGGTTCCATTAAAGCATCTCTCTTTTCCCACAATGGTAAAGAATCGTTTAAAAATGCAGCAGAAGACAGTCAAATTGATTCGACTTATAACAGCCTTTTAAGAGAGTTATCGAGGAAAGATTCTACTGATGATGGCAGCTCATCCTTTGATTTACTCGAGACCATTGATCGTAGTTTATCCAAAGCTGGTCTTTTACCTAAAGTACCATCAGAACGAGATGATGTACAATACAGCCCTAAATTTAATACTAAAAATGCAAGTATGACCCCCAAAACCATCAAATCGCCGAACAGTCGATACTTTTTGTATTCAATTTCCCCTACTGATAGCGACAGCAAAGTCAGGGATCGCACTGTTCAAAGTCCGAGACACAACAGAAACGCGGGCAAAATCTCCCCCTGGAGTCTATGTTCAGATTCATCGGAAAAAAAAGAAAAACCCCAAGCGAACCAGAATTCTGAATCGCTTACTCTTATGAAAATGCCAGACGGAAATTTGGGACGAATAGAATTGATAAACGGTAAGAAATACATCGTACCATACAATCGAAACCCGCCCTTATTCAAAGACATTTCAGAACAGGCTCGTAATCTGACTATGTCCACGACTAGTATACAATCGGCATATCAATTTCCCTCACAACCAAAAGCTCTCGTAAACGAAACGATCTATAGCAGACCCAGAGCTATTTCGTTCTCCGATAGGAGTTACAATATACAAGACTGCAGAGGCGTCTCCTCTAATGTATTTCCGCCGCGAAAGGTGGCCAGTTCTAAGTCTATTCGAGCTCGGAATCTTCGCCGACAGTCTTACAATCCAGGCGTTGGTGAATCTTCTTCGGATAGCGATATCAGCCTCGATTCGATCAGTCACTCGGAGTACGATCTCAGAACAAAAGCTAGTAAATCGTCTGTAAGGAATAAATATGGCCGACGCAGCTTTAAATCGAGTCAAAACAGCCTCAACAAACAACCGCTAAAGAGCGGATTACATTCCAAGCTATCCACGTCCAATTCGAGCATCAGGAGTGTCCCGCAAAATTTTATTATTAGTTCGACTTCTGAGGTGACACATTCTCACAAGAGCTCACTCGACTGGAAGCATGAAATGCTTTCACAGACAAAGTCCAAAGCTCTGAATAAAGGTATCGATTCGTATGGCAATTTTTATCCTGATCTTGAAAATATGGGATATCTATCATCTGAGAGTCAAAGGTTAAAATTAAACAGCCACCACCGTAAAGACATAAGAATATCAACATCTTCTGAACATAATAATTCGCAGCATTATGCAAAAGTCCAGGGAAAGGAAAAGTTTAATTTCGATATATCAAAATTAACTGGTAAAAGTCCTCCGCCTACGCAGGCGTTTCTCAGCGAGGAATCACCTACCGATCGGGATAACTTCGATAACAGTGAGAACAATATGGAGACATTTAATTGGCCCCAATCGGTGTGTGCTTCACAACCAAAGAGAGTTTATACCCAGGAGGAAATAGACCAAGTGCATATAAATGCATTTTACGGCATAAAAACCTTCAACAACTCAATGCTGCAGCAAAAGTGGGACACGGCCGATCGCTGGGCGCAGTTAGCAGGCAAGCGAGGCGCGGAGGCCGCCCATAATCCTTCCGACTCTTCCGAGTCAGACTCTCCGTTCTGTTTCCAAAACTACAGGGAGCAAGATTTTTTCACTCGGTTCCCCCCCAGTCCCGCACCTTGAATACACGAGTCATAGCATGCTTATGAGTGTTATCATGCTTGATGCATATATGTCTAGGAAACTGTGAGAAACCCGTTGAGACTGATAATGCTTTTATTGGGAATGTCTGTGTGTCAAATGTAACAGAATATTTATTTGTTTTTATTGCTTTCGAATGAAAATGCTTATCTCTTATGAAGCGATGATACAAATACAAATTTGGGTTTCCCATTTTTCTTGTATTACCAAATGCATGCCAATAAACAAACTTAATTTATTATAATATTTTTAAACATGTCTTTATTGTTAAAAAAAATTGTCAAAATTGTATAACCTTTATTATTATTTTATATACAAATATGGGGAACCATTATATTCTTTTGAATATACATACTTACTTATTGTGTAGATTATTTGTTTGAAATAGGAAATGTGTTATGGACAAAATGTTACAGTCATAAAGATTAGCAAATATAAGTCAGATTTAGAAAAAGTTACTAGGTAGTATACTCACAAAACGCCCGCATCCGATAAGATTAAAAATTACAATCTATAAGCCGCAACCTAGTAATTAAACATAGTATAGGTCCTTTTTGTTTAAATTTATAAACTTGTTATTTTTTAATTTAATTTTGCTGATATAATATTAATTGAATCACTTAAGACTGATTGTAATTAATCATCGGGGCGTTGTTTATTCCAGTTTATTTACCAATTTAAAAGCCAAAATCGTTTAATGGAATTTATGGTAGTTAACTCTAATAATTACCACTTGAGATTCAAGTCCTTTTTCCCTATTCATCTCTAAAAGAGACAATCTTTTTTATGGAAGTGGTTATGTTGTGCATATCGAAAAGTAATTAGAGTAACTAATGCGGGTAATTACATGTATGTTCCAGTAAGTATTTTAACTAAGCGTGTGTTAATATTTGGACATTATAATCATAATGTATTATATTATATTATGTAATCACATAATATATTCATATTGATATATATTAAACTAGTAGGTCTTCCTATTTGTTATAATAAGCCAAAATATTAAATAACCCTACCATGAGGAGCATCTGAAAAATCCATGCATACCATGGTTTTTTATAATGTTTGGCCGAGGCATTTTATGAATTACTCAAAATATATACCATAATGTAAAAGTACCATTCACCAACCGTGTACAATTAGCCGACCAACACACATTTTCTGCTGGTTCTCAAAAATTTGGGAAGCTTGTTGATAAGTGGATTTCTGCTACCGCTATATTGAAACGATGGATCCAATTCTTCTTTAATACACGTTCTTTCACAAAAGTATTTTTCGTGTGTCATCATTATTATTTGTTTAGTATATTTGAGTTACGCGTAATTGTATGTTTGTTCATCCCCCAGAACTGTAATAATAGTATAGGATGGGCCCGACTTCCTGGCGGTGAATTCCATGGCAGCTACGTTTGTATTTTATTTAATATAAAGTTTTCGAAAACTTTTCTTGATATGCAATAAATATTTATTTCCAGTGAAAATATTACTTTATTTCTGTTTTTTTTCCATTAATTTAATAATTTGGAAAAAAATATATAAATGCACTTGCATAACACAATTCAAAACATATCAGAAAACACAAATGTTAATATGTATGTGGCCCTAGTGGTCAAAACCGTGAAATCCCCTTGGCAGTGTGTGTTAATGCAAGTGACCAAGTACAACAGTTATTGTAGTTTTTGGAGATAGAAAAAACAGCGACATTGCTTCACACCAAAGTCTTAAATGGTTGGTGAAGGGTACATTTATCTTAGATATGTGATTTTCCTCTTCTCATTTAGTTAGATGAAAATAACATTAGCCTACTTTAGTCAACATTGACGCGGAGTTGATGAAACCTTCTAGTGCTCAAACGCTCAAGCTACAAACAATCAATCATGGCATGAAAATAATTTGTATATTTCTATATTAAAGCTTATGAAACAGTAAAAATGTTAATAATATGGTAGTGAAAATATACATACAATATAAATTGGACTGTGTTACGTTTTATACCCAATATAACCCTATTTATGGAGATAGCTAGTACTGTTTGATACACGCGGTGAAATGGTTAGATTTGTAGTCGAAATATAATATAGAAGAATCCTGAATACATATTCGATGCACTGCTTCTGGAACACATTCAAATGAGAAAATTTAAATGACATATTTTGTATATTATCCAGTAATATTGCATTTCAGTCATTATACTATTTATTGTTATCATATGTAATTTGCATGCATTTAAAATGATTCTAAATCATCTCAATTAGAAGCCTTTCAACTATATGGAGTCAAATAATTTTTGAAAATACAATCTTCACTGAGACAGCTAGATAATGATGTATTTACACTGCTTTACTGTATTTAATCAACTTTAGAATAAATATGTAGCACTAAAATTCATACTCATTTATTTGTACTTTCTATTAAAATTCTCGCCAAATATAGAATCGGCTGGACTATCCGCTATCTAATTTAACATTTGTTTATTTTTTGTGGGATAGTAAAATTGTTAGACAAGTCTATTTTGAACAAAAAAAAACACATGACTTTCCTTCCAAATTACCATAATTCTGAAGTGGTAGAATTTTTTTATGAATAAATTGTGCACCGTAATTGATATTGGCTGTATTTCATTGTTATTTTGTATGATTTTGATTTATTTGTATTTTTTATACCCTGTTTTTCCCCTTCATTTTCCTGATCCATAAGTCGACAATAACCAAGGAGTCGCGGATGGCATATGAGTGTCTCATAGAGCAACCTACACCCACTGCAAAGGACGCCGATGAGAGAAGAAGCGACAGCTTGCTGAGAAACATTCCATCCGCTGCATATTTGAAGGCCATCGTCAAATCGGGCTACAATCCCAGCCGGCTGAAGTTGCCCGACGTCTCGGATGTACACCCTCCAATAGAATCGATGGAAAGGTATTATTCTCATTTATCAAAATTCTAAACGGACAAGAAAACAATATATTTTCAGTATCTTTTACTTATAGTGCCATGTCTATACCGAATGTTGTATATCATGTTGGCTATTACAACTTAGCTACAGATCCAAAAAGGGATGTGTTGTATTTGAGGCAGGATGGTTTTCTTTGATCCTGAGATTGTGTGGCCAAACGTGGTATTTTTACAGCCACATTGGCGAAGGCGAGGTAGTATCTAAAAAGGAGTTATCAATGCATATAGAAATATTGAAAAGTTCGCATTTTATTTTATTTTTACAAAAAAAAAACAATAGGCACAAGTGAATTGGTTATTTTGAAAAGGACATTTTGGGGCCATGACTTTTATCGGAAATCGATTCATTAATCCTTAACGCATTTTCATATTGAAAATAGCACCTGTACTTGCACTATTTTGTCTCGAAGATATACGAGAGTCTCTTTGTTATTTTTGTTTATTTATACCTGCTATCGAACTTCTTAATATGTTAATTATATTTTGGTAACTTTTTTAAAAAGAAAATTTATAGGGTTCGAGACTTAAAATCCTTTAATACTTAAAGTTCTATTAGACTTTAGATGTCAGTTTTGCTATATGGAGATAGCTTAATCATTTAAAAAGGGCACTTTTGAATGGAGACATCCCAGTCATTTTAAAATGGGCATATTTTTCAGTTAATAAATAATGTGACCCGTCCATCATTGGATGCAAGCCTACCCACGGCGGAATGTGAGCGATCCAATATTGGATATGAAATCCAATATAAACTATCACACGCAGAAGTGATGGCTGAATTTTTACCCCGCGATAAGAGGGGTTTTAATCAATATAAAAATATATAAAGTGCAACATTAAACTAAACAAATTTAGCTTATTTTTTGTTAAACCATGTTATGTAAGGCTAGAAATGATTTTTTATGTCTTGAAAAAAATCATTTTTGACTCCGATGCCCTTTTTTAGAGTGACCAATTCAAGTTAAGATTCATAAGTTTTGGTGTTGTTTCAGACATTCCTTACCTCTTTCTTTATCCTACCAATATTCCTAACATCATAAAATGCAGGAGATCTAATCTAAATCTGATCAGCTCTTCCCATTGATGACCAAAAAACTTTAGGGAAAGAATTTTAAAAATCAGACATTGAGTTCTTTAGATGCCAAAAACACATAGTCGGACCGAAAAAAAAAAAAAAAAAACCGGGTTTCGAGGTTTTGGTTGAGTTTAAACGCTGGGTCTCGCCCTGACCTCCTAGGCGGTGGGCTTATGTAGAAGGTAACTAAGTAAACTAAATTCTAACAGAAACCCAGGCTGTCGGCATTTTCTTCTTTCTTGGTGTGTGGTTTTGATTGTTTTGATTAATGATGACCCGGGGACTCGTTTTTTAAAACTCAGTTTTGCTCGCCAACGGCATTTGCCCCTAAAAAAATATCTTTTTTTTTTATTGCAGTATGTTTGACTTATTTCAATAAAAACAAAATTCTGAAATGAAATTACAAGGGCCATTTTAAAATTTGTGTCATTTTTAGCCATACCATATTATTAAATTGTATTTTTTCTACCGAGCTGTGGTCTTCCACCAAGTTAAAATATGGCCACACTGCCCGGACGAGTCCTACCAGCTCTCTTGCCTTGTATAATGACATGCAGGATGTTGTAACTAGGGATGCAACTAGTATTCATTATTATGAGATCCGATGTTTTGGCGATTCCGCTTGCTACCTGTCCTTAATCTTGGCTCTGTAGCTAGTCCAGCCACCACACTCGTTTTCTGCCTAAGGTTAACTGACCTTTATTGAAAATAAGTACATACTGAGATGCAATTATCAGAGTAAAAAAACCATAAATAAAGACGCGATAAAATGTGATAATAGTAATGAATTTCTCATAATCTTTTATCTCAATTTCAGGCAACCCGTTTATGTGGAGGCTATTGGCACGGTTCGTTGCACTTCATCTGATGTGACGGATAAAGGAAAAACTTACATCGATTTATTTACCAACATGGTATGATATAACAAGCCTATGAAACTTTTTGTTTGGGAAGTGAACATATTTTCTTTTTATCCTTTATAGAAACGGCAACCGATGAACATGCTGCCGTTGCCACCTCGGGATAGGAGCAAGCCGCAAACGGAAAAGATTCGACATACCCGAAAACATCCTCTCATACTAGACGCTCTTGATATCCACCATCAGCCATCCACCGATAGAAAGCCTGTCTCAACAATTTCCATCAATGCTACCCTACCAAAGAAACCACCTGCTCTTCAATTTGCATCTATAGTTCGCGATACGAGAGCCTTGCCACCAAAGCCGGAGTTCCAGCCTCCTATACCCAAGAGAGCCACCTATGAGAATGTAGACCGTCCGTTGCTTTCGGACGCTTACGACCACCACTCTTTAAAGTTCGAGGCGCAGCTGACGAAGAGCATCCAGGAGGAGCAAGTCATTCTCCTACCGCCGGCTCCAAGGGGAGATTCCAACAGGTTGCTGAATACAAATGAGGAACCAATATATGCTCGGGTTACTATCGCAAGGTGTCTTCCGCAAACGCAAAACGAGGATTCCACTGGTATCACGAAGCAAATGGAAGGGTTACATCTGCAATATATCGATTATGACCCCGCAGACGATCCTGCTTACATCACCATAGAACCGAATAACAGCGACGACGATGATTCAACCGATGGTCAGGCTGCTGATATACTCAAACCGACCTCCACTGAACATAGTAAGTTTTTTATGTGTAGTTGTGCTTTCTTGAAATTAGGGTTTGTTGATTTGGGTAGTTTCAAAATATAAAATTGATCAATGAGTTGCTGAGTCGCCTGGAAGTCGCTTGGAATCGATAGTTGGTTTCACAACTCTATCTCCAAATCAACTGCCCATTTTTCGCCACACAAATTGACAGTCAGATAGCAACTCTCGAGAGGAACAGCAGAGGCGAGCAGCTACCCTTTCTATCCAATCGGTACGTGACTTTCAGGCCATTTTGGCGATTCGTTGATCGAGAATTCAAGCCTCTAATCGCTTATTGCGATAATAAAAGTGCACAAGTTTCAGCACCGGAGATAACGATTTGGCCAATAAACAATATATGCGTAACTATTTTCACTCTCAACAAAACATTCGGTGTTAGGATAGAAGAATTGCATTGGCTCGTTTATTTTGAATGTCAATAGAATAAAACTTAAATAAATCTCACTCCGGGAGCAAAATTGCATGGTTCCATTCTCTGTTTCTCATAATTGTAAATTCCGAAGCATATAGCAAATTTAATGGATGCGTTCTCCATATATTTTAACATGGTGCATTTCAGACATTAAGAAGTTCCCTTTACATAGTTCTAAGAAATCAACAACTTTCAACTTAAAAGAGATATATACATGAGTACATCGGGATATACATGAGTACAAGGAGATAATAAGCATGCGTACATTAAAATGACCATGTTTGTATATTACAGATGATCCAGAAGCAGGACCGATCAGCAGAGATGCTAATATCAAACCATAGAATTGGCAAACGTAACTTTGGGGAAGCGCAAGTGATGAGGTTTAATAGAGGAGCTGTTGTGCAATTTGAAAAATCGATATACTATTGTTTTTTTCTATTTTTCAAAATTATTATTCAATAAGGATAATTGTATATTCAAATTTGTGTTAGAAGAACGACCGCATTGTCATGTTAAATAGTATCAATGAAAAATTATTATGTGATGGTTCACTCCATGTTTTAACTGTATTGAAAATCACTAGCTCTTTAACCCTTTCCACTTCTGTCTCTGATATCGACCAAAGTTGCTTTTTTCTGTGGTCCAGAGTTTTTTTTTTCCAGCAAGGCACATTGCTTGTTAAGTATTATTTTGACACTAAAAGCTGACATCGGTTATATTTTCATTATTAAAACCAAAATATTAAATACACAGAACAATGTTTGAAAATTGATAAGCACTAGAAATTAAACTTGGCGATTATCATCGTAATATTTACTGTCAATGCTGCTATGCAACATATTAGGCTCTCTGTTTTCATGCATGACATTGGGGTACATCTGTTTTGTTCTACATACAATTCATTGCTTCCAAAGACCTAGTCTTTTGTGATTTTAATTTTATTGATCCTCCACCAACTTCTTCAACAGTGGAAAGGGTTAAGTACATAGACTTTCATTCATCTCATTGATCTAAAATAATGTTTAATTACATAGAATCACATTCTTGTCACATGGATATCTACATATAATATACTTTTGTAAAGTCCTTTACTTAATCGAATTATTTTAACCTAGTCAACAGGTGCGATTGTTCCGAAAAACTGCCTCAAAAATGAGGATAATAAAGATCTTTCAGGTTACATTTAAATTTAGCATTAAATATTGACACTTCTGATTATTTCTGTGGCTTAGAGGCTTACTATTGCAGGTCACAATTTCATATTTTTACGAGAGCAAAAAAAAAGGAATTTTTGGAGAGAGATATATTTGATATTCGATATGGGTATTTCGAACGTATGCATCATCATTCTTGCGATGATGTGAAAATTATGTTAGCGATGCGCAGAGCATTTCTGACATACATCCCGTTCTAAGATACTGGCGATGTCACTGCATACTAGTCTATTGTTTCAAAGAGAAAAAAATCTATAATTTTTGTAAATGTGCGTCTTTTTCATTTCGTCAACTTATTTTATTAGTTTCAAAATTTTAAAAAAAATACAAACCATTGGCTACGTTTTTTACTGTACCAATGCTTTTTTTTGTAATTTACGCTAGTGGTGACGTCGTACGTGAGCAATCTGTACAGAATGTGTGATGTCAGAGATGCGCAATCACTCGCGAGCACTATCTGACCAAGCGGTGGTAATTTATAAAGAACTATATCTCCGTAAATACTTATCATCTTAACGTAAAAAGTTTTTATATTTTTTTTTATATTTTAAGTTTAGGAGGGAAACAAATACTTTTTTCTTAGCTCGTTATTATTAAGTGCTGAATTTAGTTTCTATCCACTATTGAACTCGTTCGAGTATGCCTCCAAGCCATAGATTAATAATTATTTTTTTTCTATGGTCAAATTTTCCTAAATGTTGGCTCAAACAATAAAATAAAACACAAGTTATCATAAGTAGCAAACTTGCTATTGTGTCTTGCAAAACTTCTGAATACATCATAGTCTGTTCAAAAAGCACCGAAATTTATTTTTGTCGCATTAACTCCTCTCCTCGCGGAGTAAAAATTCAGCTGTCCCATTCGCGCGCGACCTTTTCGCGCGCAAAATCGACGACCTTGATAAAAACCACCATAACTTGTAAACCACTATACGGATCATAAAAAGAAGAACTGTAAAATGATCGCATTGAAATTTGACATATAAAACATTATAACCTTATCTCGTAAATCAATTAAGATAATAATGGCGACAAATTACAAAACGCAAATGGCCTCCATCGTGTCGTCATCACTGGACCAAGTGGACGCCTGTCATTCCAGTGTATTAAAACTTGCATCCCCAAAAGGACGCCTGTCATTTGTCGGGTTAAAGAAATGAAGCAGAGCATTTTTCTGTGCATGGATACGTATCCAGGGACATGCGCATGTGTACATTAGCCCTCATACTAAAAACGTCAACTGGATTGTCAAGAATGAAACTACTTATTCGATATTGTATCAAATTTTAATGAAAGATTCGCGATACCCAGGTAGATACTATTCACAAGATCCAACGCTTTCCGGTACGACGCCATGAGCATCTCACAAATAAAGGAATGGACCACTTCAAACATGGCCGCACATCAGTGGACAGCGAACTGCGCCCATCAACAAGCCGAAATGACAGCCATTGGCTAAGTGTGGACTAGTCATGAAGAACATGCGGCAAGCGACAATCCAGATGAATACCGTCCCAGAAGATGCGTTTCAGAATTGTTTCCAATAAGTGTACGCACCAAGGAGACAAATTTCAAGGAGGTTAAAGGAAATTTATTTATGAATAGATGTACTTTTACCGACCAAATGTTGGATGCTTTTTGAACAGACCTCGCTTATTTATGTGGTTTATTTTAATGTTTGAGGTTTCATCGGTCAAAAATTTGAAGTGTACTTGTAAAGAATTATTGTGGTACTGTTGTGTGTTCAAGTAATGTAATGCCTATCAACAGAATTTTATTTTTTAATAAAACGAGGCTATTGGAAGTCAGAAAGTCGAACTTATAATTAGGGGTGGTCTTAGAGGGAAATTAAAGGCTGTAACAGAGTGAGAGCGTTGTTAAGTACGAAATGTGCCTCAGCTTTTAGACCGGGAGCCCACTGTACTTTACCTTACGATCACAGTGTCTCAAGATATCATTCTAGGACATTTTAACATAAAAATTGGTTTAAAATATCAGTACCTAGATGACCGACATCACCATCTTCATATTCCACAATTCTACAGTTTATTATTTTTTATTTAATTTTATTTTTAAAATATTTAATTCAATCACTTGAAACAGCATTCTAGTGTGCATTTTATTGGATTTCTGCTGAATTTTCTATTAAATTTATAATATTTTTTGTTTTGCTAAACTCTTGGTAGTTCTCATTTGGATCTTCTTGGGCTAGATTGTGGGGAATAAAAATGGTTTAGTAATGATGAACTATGGTGGACTCCCATAATTGTAATGCGATTAATTTAGACTGATGCTCTCGTCCAAGGCACGATACATACATTATATATTTTTCTTAATTAAATCAGTTGGTGAGAACGTGCTTTAATAGGTTTATGCGAAAAATTGACAAAAAGTATTGAGAATGCTGTTGCTTCGAATGGACCCCTCTATATGATTACTATTTTTGATATTCCCATTTTTTATTATTCCAAATTAAGTAAAACATACTATTCCATAAAATTATGATCTTTTACGAAAGAATCTCAAATTATCGAATATGCATTACAACAAAACTGATTTTACGTTATCTTTAGAAAATACTTTAACATTGATGTTGTAACGTTGTTAGATTTAGATGTTATTGTTTAAAATATGCTATTCTCCAATGATAACTGCAGGTGGCCTGAAAAGTGCCATAAACTAAGCATATTATGTTAAATATATATTTTTATAGGTATTATTGTTTTTACAAAAAAAATGTACTACAATAGTGAAAAAGACCAAACGCTCTTAAGCTGGTGCTATCAGTTAAAAAAAATACATTTACATTCTTGCCAATCAGTTCATTTTGCCATAAACTTCTGAGTAATTACGGGATACATTTTTCAATGTAGTTTTGAAATCAAAAGAACATTTAGTTCTGTGATAGTGTTTTCTTTTTTTTTAGTTTTTAAGAGAAACATATTTTTATTATCTCCACCGTTTAAACGCCACCGTTATATGATTAGGGTGATACCCAAGAGGTTAAAAACATATTCCTATAAACTTAAAAATAAATAATGTTTTTTATTAGATCTTCCTCTGGTCGTTGTTTCATGATTAGAATTTCTGCTTTGAATGTTTTATAATCAACGTGTTGCAGACATTAATTTAGTAGTGCTCTCTAAATAAGGCCAGAGGATATTTTGACATTTTGTTAATAAAACTCGACTTGAGCTATACACCTAAGTCGATGTGTACTCTACTATTCTGTCTTCTACACATATTTTATTACTACTTTTAAAAGTACTTAAAATTATTGGGAAATTTATTAAAATTATTTTTTAAAAATAAGCGCATACTTTTATTTATTTCATATCCTTCCACCCTTGGTGAACCAAACGAGATTGTTGGGGTTCAGAGTTAGCGCAGGGGTTCCAAAACTTATCCAAGTTGTCAAATTTTCTCATAGTACCTCAGTCGTAATATATCTTCAACTATAGTACTATCGTCAAGAAAAAGTACCTATGTGTGAGGAGGGAAATGGATGTGAATCTTTCTTCTGTCCATGGCCTCGTCTGGTTAAGACCCAAATTCATTTCCTTTATTTATTTCTATCGATTTATTATCTACTAAATCCTGAGCTATCTACTAAATGCTGGATTATCCGATTGATAGTGTTGTTCAACATAGGAAACTTTGAAAGAAGTTTCCTCGCATTTTCACCATATAAGGTATGTCCTCAACAGCCGGTAGAATAAGTTGCTTGGCAATAAAGTGGAGATTTTTGCACTTTGCTACTAGCTCGATAAAATCAGCCCAAACAATTCAAATCAGGCGAAACAATCAAAAAAGGTTTGAAAATCGGTATAGTTATTCCTCAACATGCCTCGATAAACATACTGTTCCTCAGATCCTTGCAGATATTTCGAAAACCTTTAGGATTAGCGTTATGACTAATAGAAATTAACTTTCAGGCTAATTTGCTTGGCTAAACATAAATAAACTCTTTATAAATAGGATAGAAAACGAATTTACCGCGTGAAATTTGTAGGACCCGACGTTTCGGTGACGTTGCAGCCGCCGTTGTCTAGGGTAGACTGAAGATCTGTCAGTCCGTTGTTTTGCGGGTAGGCCGCAAACCGCTGCCGCCACTGCGTAGGTTATAACGGTGGTGGGGGGCCGGGCTCGGAGCGCGGGAATTTTTAAAATCCGTCTTGCACACAACACTCACTGTATCCTGTTTTACGTCTTTGCGTTCGGCGTTCGGCGGCGGGAACATTTTAAGAAGAGGGTTCCACGTAGAAGAGAGTTTGTAGCCGTCATCTCTATTGAAGTTCGGAGTTCTTCTTATTTCAATGGCTTCCCGGATCATGCGAGGAAAGTAGAATTGTTCCTTGGATAGAACAATGGGATTTTGAAACTGCATCCAGTGGTTACTTCCGCTATCCAATATATGTTCGCAGATCGCCGATTTTTCTCGCTGAACGTTTTTAACAGCTTTGATGTGTTCTGTCAGTCGCGTGGCTATGGGCCGTTTCGTTTGTCCAACGTAGGCTAGACCGCAGCTGCATTCGACTTTATACACACCCGGGGTTTGCAGTGGTATTACATCCTTTACAGGCCTCAAAAATCGAGCTATATTTTGGGTCGGTTTGAAGATCGTTTTTATATCGAATCTGTTTAGCATCTTACTTATTCGATCAGTCACGCCCTTGACGTATGGTAAGAATGCTCTTGATCTGCTCGGTTTTTGAGTTTCGTCCGTATTAGATCGTGTGCGTGTCTCGTGATATTTTCCGTATCCATTTTTCCTAAGGACATCATTGACATGTTCCATCTCCTTCGGAAAATGCTCAGTGTCGCATAGATCGCGTGCTCGATTCACGAGCGACGTTTGCACTGAACGTAGATGGTAGGGATGATGGTGTGAGCTTGCATGCAAATATCTGTCCGTATGTGTGGGCTTCCGATATACCGTATGTCCGAGAGTATTGTCACTTCTCCTCGTCACTTTGACATCCAAAAATGGTAAGGAGCTACTAGCTCCTTACCATTTTTGGATGTCAAAGTGACGAGGAGAAGTGACAATACTCTCGGACATACGGTATATCGGAAGCCCACACATACGGACAGATATTTGCATGCAAGCTCACACCATCATCCCTACCATCTACGTTCAGTGCAAACGTCGCTCGTGAATCGAGCACGCGATCTATGCGACACTGAGCATTTTCCGAAGGAGATGGAACATGTCAATGATGTCCTTAGGAAAAATGGATACGGAAAATATCACGAGACACGCACACGATCTAATACGGACGAAACTCAAAAACCGAGCAGATCAAGAGCATTCTTACCATACGTCAAGGGCGTGACTGATCGAATAAGTAAGATGCTAAACAGATTCGATATAAAAACGATCTTCAAACCGACCCAAAATATAGCTCGATTTTTGAGGCCTGTAAAGAATGTAATACCACTGCAAACCCCGGGTGTGTATAAAGTCGAATGCAGCTGCGGTCTAGCCTACGTTGGACAAACGAAACGGCCCATAGCCACGCGACTGACAGAACACATCAAAGCTGTTAAAAACGTTCAGCGAGAAAAATCGGCGATCTGCGAACATATATTGGATAGCGGAAGTAACCACTGGATGCAGTTTCAAAATCCCATTGTTCTATCCAAGGAACAATTCTACTTTCCTCGCATGATCCGGGAAGCCATTGAAATAAGAAGAACTCCGAACTTCAATAGAGATGACGGCTACAAACTCTCTTCTACGTGGAACCCTCTTCTTAAAATGTTCCCGCCGCCGAACGCCGAACGCAAAGACGTAAAACAGGATACAGTGAGTGTTGTGTGCAAGACGGATTTTAAAAATTCCCGCGCTCCGAGCCCGGCCCCCCACCACCGTTATAACCTACGCAGTGGCGGCAGCGGTTTGCGGCCTACCCGCAAAACAACGGACTGACAGATCTTCAGTCTACCCTAGACAACGGCGGCTGCAACGTCACCGAAACGTCGGGTCCTACAAATTTCACGCGGTAAATTCGTTTTCTATCCTATTTATAATGTCAAACAACCGCGATAGTCTTCGATTTTAAATAAACTCTTTGTCACATTGAAAGAAGGCATCGATGACACCGACTTGCTTAGTCCACTAACATGTCTCCAGACATGTTTTTGTTTGTGCAAATCATCCATTTTTCTGCTAACATAAGCACACGGTTTGCTGACAGTGTTGGGATGCGTTCTTTAGATCACGCACTGGCTTGCTCTTCTGTGTAATCTTAAATTTTTGATTAACCCTTAGAAAGCCAGCCATGCGAATGAAACTCACTATGGCATGTTTTCAATCCTCGAGAATTTGTTTATAGGGGGTGTTACTGCAAGCATGCTAATGTGAAACGGTGTTTATTTAAAAAAGGTGACTTTTCACATATCATTGCATAATTGCATAAATAAGGAGCGTATGCGAATTGTCACAACAGAAAAATCACCGATCAGTGGTAATGGCATTCAAGCGGTTAAGCCATTGATTATAATAATATATGGTATTAGATTGCACCACCCAATAGAATGATTTGGCTGGCAGCCCTTCCGAGATGGCAAAATGCAGGCGGTGCTGATAGCACTGACGGTTAAATTAATGGCAATTTATTTGGCATTCTATAATAACATTGATATTGTTTTTTTTATAAATGATCGATTGATTATAAACAGCCAATAATTTAACCAGCATTAACAATAATAACATTCAATATTAGTGCCATCTATCGCATCTTTTATACAGGAGAGAATGCCATCAATAGATGGCATTCTATCTAGATAGACTAATAAGTCTATATGAACATTAAAGTGCATAATTATTATACATTGAAGCCTGTATACCAAATTAAAATTTGACATCCTTATGTAAATAATATTAAAATAACAATATTTTATTATTTTCTGCTGTATAGAGCGCCGTCTAAGGTCCATAATGCAATACCACAGGAGCCAAATTGAACATAATCATCTATTTTAGGAATTATGAGTGACATCTACCTTGTTGCGTTTCGTACTAAAATACTGCTTTCCATATCATTGTTAATCCTTGAGCAATCTAAATCTAATACGCTACATAATCAACGATTAGGGGTAAACTAGTGCACTTATAAGACATGAACGTTTATTTGAATATAATTTCCTACATACACTTGTCATTTCTTGTATCTATGTTATTGCTTGAGGATTCATTTACACGTAATCACGAATTAAAAATATCGTAAAACACTTATCACACTTTTACCAATAGGAATAAACCCAATGGTTTTTTATGACATCCATGAAGTGTTTTGTTTTCTATTGCTCAGCATTTATTCCCGAATTGTTTTTTTAAAAATAGCATCAGCAACCTTTTCAGTAATGCCCTTTTTTCCTGGTTGTATGATATTACTCTCCAAATTGAAATAAACATTCTATCATATACAACATAATCAATCTTAGTTTCTATCTCATTAGGATATTGTCCAGCATACCGGTCTGTTTTTGTGGATAAAATTAAAATACTTAGGATGTGTAGCAGATTCTAGCAGATCTTAGGATATGTAGCAGATCTGCATACCGTTTCTGGAAATCTCAAAGGTATTCTCGATTTTACTTTTCTTAATTCTCCCAAAATGGTAAAGTTTTCTTGGTATCTTCCGGCTGGTATCGTCGATTCATCCAGAATTTTTCAAGTATTGCTGCTCCTTTATCTCGATTAACGAGTACCCATAAAGGTGCTCTACCATGGACACCAGAGGCGGATAAGAGAAAAATTTAAATCTGCTTGAGTTTCAAGCTGTATTTTGGCATGCCCGGATTATTCAAAACCGTTCACTGTCCATTGGGAAGCGTCTTTATATGATTTGGGTGGTGTTTTAACCTGGAAGGTAAATATCCTTGATCATCCTATCGCTTTCACTAGTACGACACTTCTACCAGCTGAAATGCAATATTCTGCCACTAAGCGTCAAGCACTAAGTGTAAGTCATGCTATTGAGCGTTTCCACGGTTATTTGGAGGCCAGTCCCTAATTCACTATTTTTATAACCAGCAGCTTGTGCCTTAAGAAGCCGACAGGGCATCTTGCGCGTTGGGGTATCCTTTCATCTGCTTTTCATTCGGATCGTTCACAACAAAGGTGTCAAAAATGTGTCTTATCCCCATCTCTTCTATTATTTCCGATCCGTGGTACATGATTTGTTTAAGACAGTGTATGAAAATCCAGCTAGTTATCCAAATTTCTAAATAAAGGATAATGAATTATATAGGTACTCTAAAAGCAGGTGCCAACTCACCAGTTGTTATGATTGTAAGTTAGTTGTTCCGTTGCAGCTTAAAGAAAGGCTTTTCCGTGAAAATCATAAGTTCGATTTGGCAACGCATTCTGCCTTTGTTATTTTTGACCTAATATATAGGATGTAGTTAAATCTTTGCTAAATGCGAAATTTGTCAGCAATACAAATAATCAAATATTTTCCCGTTGGGTCAGTTAGTAGTATTTGCTAGTAGGTGAACTTTCATGTAAAGCCGTTTATTCCGTTTCGCCATGTTCAGACCCCAGACGTTCTGTTATCAAATAATGTAATGTTGTCACCTCCCTTGTTTTTGCCCATTTTGGTTATTTTTTCTCGCATAAGAGTATCTTTTACAATAGATTAATAAAATACTTGATATTGAATAAAATGAGTACATTTAATAAAAAAATATAGAAATTTCAGAGCACCGTATGAATAATCTCATGAGGTAATTGATATCTTTAAAAATATGGTAAAAATATCTTTAAAAATATGGTAACATAATAATGCAACATCTTAATTCAATCAGGTAACACTTTGTAGGGGTTAAGGATACCCTTCGGATCCATGAGATGTTTCAATTGCTTCATTAATGTAATGCAGGAGTTATTCTTGCTGAAATGTAGATATTTTGTTTTTTTGTAACCAATTCCATGTTCAGCGCTCACGGATCCTTTCAGTTTGTTTGTTAATTCAAAGATATATGGCTCAATTTTCTTGGTGATCTCCGCGTCATATTGCTTTATCGATATGTTCAAGTGAAGATTACCATCACCTGAAAAAATAATTATTGACATACTAAGTTATATAAAATATGTGACAAACGGCTGACTATTAGAAATTTATGGGGATAATATGAGTGCTGTCTAAAAAAGTACTTGACCGTGTACTTGTCGCTTTGTAACTAAAAGTGCTATTTAATATATGGGCTAGGTTCTAGAGACACTGTGAGAACTTTTCAATGAAATTAATATCCTCACTGCAGCCAGTTTATTTTTGCAAATATAAATAAGTCCGTAAAAATCTAAAGCTGTTCAATAAAGTCAGTGAACACCCTAATATAAATACCAGAAATAGGAATAACCTTTCAGTTCCTAAGTTGCGACTAAAAGAGGCCAAAACTTTATTTACAGCACAATGTAGGCACTTTCTACAACAGAATTCCTCAGGAAATGTTAGACTTGCCAGTAAAAAAAAGCATCCTTTCGGGAGCCAACCTTGCGTCATATTCTGCCATTTTATGTCATAGATCATTAGAGTGTTTTTTTCTGTAAATCTCAATATTCTGTGAACATGTCTAATTTAAAGTTGTTTCAACTTTTCAAGAAATAGTAGAGATCATTGTAAATTTATCCTCTAATTTATTGGCATATGGACCCCCTCCTCATGAATGCGAGCTGTGTTTTTATGTCTTCAATTGTGAATGCCATGTCTAATTTTTGTTTGACATTCCTCAGCAGCTAGCAACAACGATCAACTGATATGAATTTGGTCACTCTATATTTATTCGTTTCAATATTGTTCAAACTGGATATTTTAGACCAAAATTCTAAGTATCACTTTTCAAGGCAAAAAACTTTGATTATTGATTTCAATTAGAGTATTCTGATAATTTAGAGTATGATGTATTTCTTGATTTTCATTCACGTATAACTCAATATGATAGGCAGGTGCTGTGATTTTTTTCAAGTACCTATCTAGTTTCTTTTAGAATGATTTTTATAACAATTGCAATCTATGGCTAGTAAGGAAAAAAGGAATAATTTTATGACATACCGACATGACCGTATCCGCATACACGAACTGCTTCAGGTCCGACTCTTTCCTTCATGAGCTCAATTAAGTCATAGAAATTTGTTAATGGCACTGATATGTCATATTTGTAAACGTAGCCGTCTCTCATGATCGCCACTGATATTTGATGCCGAAGGGCCCAGAGGGTCTGTAACCATAAGAAAAGTTTTTGCAGTATTCCAATACAGATAGTGAGACTAGGCAAGACAGGTCGACAAGACACCTATGAAGTTGCTGTTTCGAAAAGGAAATTAAGGACCAAACATTTTGCATGAAAAATAAATATTTCATTTCTTGAAATATTAACATATATTATTTAAGCAGTTCTGCCATTTCAATGGAAGTTGGTTACTGCCTCTGCTGTAAAACTCTCTTAAACAGGAATCAATTAATGCTTTAAAGACATTTTTCACTGGCTCTTCAGAGTTGATTTTTTTCCTCTGTAAAAAGTAATCTAAATTACTAAAAAGTGGAAGCCTGTTGCAAAGTGGAGCAAGACCTGGGGAGTTAGCTGGGTGGCGAAGAGTCTCCAGTCACAACTGCTGCAATGTTGCGAATATTTGCTGTGAAGTATTTGGTCATGCATTGTCATGCAGCAACAACAGCAATTTGAAATTCCAACTCAAATCAAAGTTATCCGAGTTCAAAAGGGCCAGTGTGAAAAACATGCAATTACATATGTAAGGACCTATACTTTTGGGTTCATCAATGATATAGCTGGCTAACGCTCATTAGCAGCGATTCTGATACGAGAAGAAAAACATTTCTGGTATAAAAAATCATAAAAACATCACCTGGTACTAGCAATGCGCAATTCTGAGACTTTAATCGATGATCTCGATTCTTGAAAGGTCTCGTCTTTATAGATCGTTGTCGAACCGACGACAACAGCCATCCGTTGTCGGAGGCGAATAATAATTTGTGATGACCAAATGAGCGCTCACAATTTTGAGTATTTGAATGCTTCGAATAATCGAGTAATACTCTCACGACCACAATAATGTGGCATGTGAGAGTAAAGTTTAAGCTCTTCGAAAACCTGGCTGAACTGTTTAATTTGCAAGAAAAAGGAAATAATAGCCCAAAAATTACTTTTCATGTTGGTATATAATAAACAACACAGCAGGGTGTAAAAGTGTATACTACCATATTCTGTATTATTTAATAGAACCAGAAATACAAAATAAAGTAATAATCGTAATAAAACTACTTTCGTACCTAATCCTAAAACCTACATTTTTACATGTCTACGATAAATCTATAAAACAGTTGAAGGCAGTGATGCCCACAGTTACAAAAGCCTAATATTTTGACTTCTAAATTTTGAAACAGCTCCCGATCGGCTGCAGGCCAGTGGCCGGCGAGAGCACCAAGTCACCAAGTCAGCACCGCAAGTTTGGTTTTTTTAAACGTCCACCTCATTCCTTATACTTTGGCGCTCCAAATCTGTTGATTGGCCCCACAGTAAATACTTGAGACTCTGCGCTAGCCTACTTTCACTACTTTTAATCGAGTACCACTGTACTCATGACCGGGAGCTAATGCTGCTGTTGCTGAGTTTGAGTTTGTTGCGGAGAATTGCTGAGTTGGCCACAAAGACCCATTTTGTTCAGGGTTGGTCACACTCACGAGTCAACACCCATCCAGCGGCCTACACGCATGAAGCGCGAGCCCGGGTAGGACTCTGGCCTTAGGGCTAGTTTCCCCTAGGAGTCAATCTTCTGGAGCTCCTGGACGACCTGCGCACCATGCGGCGTAAGCCAATTGATTGTGCATTCTGACTAACAGTCGGGGGAGTCTGGAAGCAGTACTGTTTCCTATAGAGCGGGGGTGGTTGCTGACCTTACGGCGACTGCTCTTGAAACGACCATCGGCTACCCGATTCCGGGTGAACAGCCGGGCAAATGATGCCATGGTCCGCAATAGATTCGGTTTACACTGTTTCACCGCTTCGTAAGGGAGAGGACCGTATAAGCGATCTAGAACTCGTAACCAGTCGAGTGACCGGAGTAATCTGGTCGCAACTGGAAGTAAGGGCGTGAGTGTAAGCCTGTAACAACTCCAGTTGTACTCATGACCATAGTAATTAAGTACATGTTTCGGTCCAATTACTAGATTATAAAAAAGTCTCAGAATCGCGCATGGCTGTCTGGTATCTCCATCGTTGGCCAGATACCCGCTCTTCATTTGCCGACGGCCCTAATATCCTAATGTCAATTCACTTACTTTTAACTTTGAAGACTCCGAGGTGACCGTTCCGTTTGCTATCAGTCCACTGGTCATTTCAGTCTCAAGGAATTTGTTGACTTTCTCTGAATCGTGAGTTTCATCACTGCCGTTCGTTTCAATCAGCACGTAAAAAGGGTAATCACCAACGGGATTGCTACAAAATTAAATGATAAGGAAGTCGCATTAGCAGTTATCGCCGGTAAGTACAACTTATTCATTTTAAGGAAATCTCTCATGGATATCATAATTAAGTAAAAGTGCGATGTGAGCTTGTATTGTGAGTCGCTCATATGCTCCTGGGAGAGCAACAAAACTTTCACTCAAAATTGGAATGCAGCTCATGCATTTGAATACGCTATCTCTGGTTATTAATTATAATGCACTGTAAAGTTGACAACACAGATAGAGCGATCCAGAGCCTTGTCTAGAGAGATTGGCCAAAGAATGAACGAAACACTTGGATTGCATGCAAAAACTTTCCAAGCGGAAACAATTGTGATCAGGATTACAGCAGGTGAGGTTGAATGAAGGTAGAAACTGACTATGAAATGTACTAAAACACATCACAAATGAATAGGGTTAGCCGGATATGGGTTATGACAGTAAAATGAGGAAGCAGACAGGCGACAAAAGGCCTTATACTGCCAATGGCAGAGGTATACACGATAACAAATCTTAGCGAAACGACGACAGGACGGGTATGAAACTTTCCACATAACATATTAATTTATAAGCCAATGAATTTTGAGCTACCGGTATTATTTTAAAACTAAAAAATCATTCAAAATGACTACAAAACTGCAAAATACGAAAGAAAAAGTGTTATTAAAAGTGTCAAAAAGTGACTAATATAAAAAGAGACTTGACACCCCCAAATATGGTTATTCTATGATTTTAGGGCAATTTCTTTTTCTCGATTTTACAATTCCGTTATAACACGGCTATGTGGGTAAAATCCTGGGGTTAACCCGGTTATAAGTGCATTTTTATTAGTAAGGTTGTTAGAGAAGATTGTAATTGTGAGGAGGTAAATTTGTAAGAACTGATCCAATAATAATAATTGTGAAGATAGCCATTATGTTTCATATATCACTTACATAATATTCATTTCTGTAACAGTGCTATCTAATGATGCAGTATCTGCTACTTCAAACGCCGATAATATCTCGCCGAGAGCGGCCTTGGCACGAGTGTAAAGGTTCAAAACTGATTCGAATTGATTAACACCTGCAAGTAGAAATAAACTTATAATTAATTGGAATCATAAGAATATCTCAAAAAATGTATAATTATAATTAATACAGATATTTTATGCTATGCTCAATACTCTGAAAATGGTTTCTTTTAAAAATATATTTTCAAGCTTTTCACTTATTTCCCCCTATAGCAGGATGTTTTATTTTACTTGTGTCTTCTATAACGAACAACAAATTAAAGATTAACCCTTAGAAAGCCAGCTATGGGAATGAAACTTACGATGGCACAAGAATTTGTTTCTAGGAGGTGGTAGTGCATGCATACTGATATATAACAATGGCTAATTCAATTAAGGCGACTTTTATCGTTTATAACTGCATAATTGCATAAATACGGAGATCGGCCGCCTGTGAATTGTCACAACAGGGAAACCACCGATCGGTGGTATTGGCATTCCAGCGATTACACGGGTCCCCAGATTTGCAGGCGCCAGATTTACAGACGATAGATTTGCAGATGACATTTATGAAGGTGTCATATTTGTAATGGTCAAATCGATACTTAGAGTGTTGTCAGTAGTGTTGAAGGTAACATATTTGAAGGGTAAAAGAACTTTTTTAAAAATGCTTCTTCACATTCCGGACATGAAAAATATTTTCCTTTCTCAGATCGTTCTCTATAAATTTCGCTCCCCACTGACATTTGGACCACTATTTAGTTCCGGTTTAATGAAGCACGTCTCTTACTCGTAAAATAAGTAGGTAAAATGCAAAATATCGATTCCATATCATCATTGTGGTTGAAACCTTATAAAATAAAATAAAATAATAATAGTATGTAAATTGTAAATTTTATGTTATTTTCATAAACTTTTGGCAGCTCTTGAAAATGTTCATATATATAAATAAATACAAACGGAGCTGCCATGGAATTCACCGACCGGAGTCGGGCCCATCATAATACTATTTTTTTACACTTCTGGGGGGTGAGCAGTGGATTCCGGACTTATGAACCGGCTGTGGTAGGTTTAGGACAGCTGTCTTGCCACATGTGAGCGTTCACCTTGCCACCCATTCACTCCCCCTTCGAAGCCATAGAATTTGAGATGCGCAAATTGCAGTTTTAGATAATTTTTCTAAGAAAGAGTTGATTATTTTTCTGGAAAGGCCAAGATCTTTAAAGAGGTGAAATAGAGATTTAGCTGGCAGGCCACGAGCGCCAACTTCCACCGCGTGAAGGTGAACAGTGAAGCCGTTCCGGGTTACGGCATTTGCAAGATCATGGTATTTATTTAATTTGTACTCGTGGTCTTTTGGGATATTTGATTCTCATGGAACAGTTAATTCTACAATAAGAGCCACCTTCCGAGATAGAGAGTAAAGAGTTATATCTGGACGGAGGGCTGTGCATCCGAGACTTTCAGGGAATTTATACTGCTTAGAGACCGAATCAACCTCCAGAATCCAATCTGTAGCTTTCTCGATTATTGAGAAAGGTTTTGTAGTTAAATGTTTTTTGCCTTTAGAGCCATCCCGCACAAACTGTATTGGGGGTTTGGAGGATACTGTCAAACCCTTGTTGGCACGAGCCACTGAGAGACTAATTACCTCGCGAATAACAGCGAGAACTTTGTCATGGCGGTAAGTGTACCGTCCTTGATCTAAGGCCACCTTGCAGCCTGCTAGAATGTGTCTAGCTGTGCAAGGGGTATTGCTACAGAGGGGACAAGAACTATCCTCGGCAAAGCTCCAACGAGCGAGGTTACTGGGGTCTGGAAGTGTATGCTGAAAGGCATTCAAATAAAATTATAATAATTTTCAATACACGACGTTCGACTTGAACGTCGAACGCCGTAACTGTTTGAAGAAACAGATGGACTACATGGCGGCAAGAGTGTGTTAGCGGCGAACAGGGACGGTACAAATTATATGTGTATTTATTTTCATTTAGATTATTTTAGACCATGTTACATTATCAAGTCGTGCAGTGACTTCGTGCAGAGTATGACTTTTTGGTTTCAGGAAAATTTTAATTATCTGACATTTTCTCAGATTTTCTAATGTCACAAAATATAATATCACGTAAAAACACCTACATCGTTTTTTGAGTGATTTGTAATCTTTCTGATGTTTTGTGTTAATTTTGGCTGCGGCCAAATCGGATTCCTTCCCTGTTCTGTGACTACTTTTTTTATATACAAAACAAATTAGATAATACTGCTTTATTTTAATTTGTATAATTATATCGAAATATTGTTTTCAAACACCTGTAACGGTTAGCAACACGCGTAATTTTGCAACTACTTTTAATATAACTCGTGTAACATTTTTCTCACGAATTTGGTTTGACATCATTAAACAACCTTAATTAACCAGAATTCGTACTGCGTCTTTCGCCGTCAGCATTTTTTCAAACGTTTCTTTCAATACCACGAATGTACAGTCCGATGTCATTCTGAACATTTCAACGTCAAAATGTTGGCTATATAAACCGCAATTTTTCATGTATTAAAATCACTCTCACTCACACTCTCTTCACTCGATGGTAAGCGTGTCTGTATACAATTAATAAAAAGATAATAAATTGTTGTAAATACCAATGTTTGTGTTTCCCTACTCTCTTGTCCGCTGAGGTAAAAAATCTACTTAAGATTGGGAAACCTGGTCTTCGCATAGCATCATAAACAGGAGACCAGGCCATTCTCAACACACCAATATTTTAATGCTCCATTCTTCAAACGCTACTAACCTCACTTGTTTGATGCAAATTTGCTGCATGACAATATGGCACTTGCAAAAATGACACCATCACCGGCAAATATTTCGCATGCAAATATGTCTGCTGCAAATCCGGCTCCTGAGAACCTGATGCTGTCAAAGTGATATTTGTGCAAATCTATCTCCGTCAAATCTAGCGACCCCCGAACTCAAACACTTGTGTTTCCTTTTAACCAACTTGAATAAATTTGTAATAACACAACATTTTTAACATAGTTACCTAGAAAAGCCAATGTGACCGATTTTGGCAGCACTGGACACTGAATGGAAACTTTTGTAATGTATCCCAAAGTACCTTCGGAGCCGATGAATAAATGTTTAATGTGATAACCAGTGTTGTCCTTTTTCAAAGTATTCAAGCAATCGATTATTTCACCATCTGCCTTCACCTATTAACAAAAGAAAATGACAAAGGATTTTCACAAACTCCCAGTGAATATTAAGTTTTCAAGCATTTGTTAACCTGTTTCATATAATCGTATATGTATGTGAATTTGTATCGACTTTACACATATTAAGATTTGATTTATCTCTCTAGACAGTCGAACATACCTGTAGCAAATGTTTCAGTTTCAATAATTAATTTTAACCTGAAAACAAATTAAATTAAAGGAGACCACGGTAACGGGACTACGGACAGTGGGAGACATTTGACACCTTCATATTACCACAATAGATATAGATTATTGGTTCTTGTGGCTGGATTCTATTGGCAACACTGATATTCCCCACACCAAAATATTGATGATATATTGATGGATGCTTTCACCTTTGTCGATGTATTTTTGTCCCACATTGGTATAATATAAGTATCATATAGTTTCTCCCAAGCATTCTACCTCTGAAGATTTATATTATGACAAATGTTTGTGCTAAACAGGTACAATAATATATTTTTTGTTGTTTATTTTTAACGATTTTTTTGTGATTTTACACAACTTGGGGAGACCATGAACACTGTTCTAAACCTTATGATGATTACTCTTCCTCTCCCACCAGAAGACAACAGACTGCATTTAAAGATATTCTATAATTTAATGTTTTATTGATTTAATTTCAAATTTATAAAGTCAAATAGATGCTGTTTCTAACATTGTTGGACAGAATAAATAAAGTTATCTCAATAAAAATATTTTAACAAAAATGTAACAGTATCAGGAGTCTCCCCGACTATTTTTACAAAATGGCCTCTGGACTATTTTTACAAAATGAATCCCAGTTTGTGAGAATTCCCCTATTCTGAAAAAGATATGAATCATTTTACCACTTCCAATCCGAGGACATTTCCGTGAAGGTTCCCATATCTTAGAAGCCTTAGACCACCGGCATTAGTGCTAACGTTTCCGCCGATATTGCAAGTCCCTTTAGCGCCCAAGTCCAGGGGCATCATCAAATTGTAATTTTCGAGACTAGTGTTTAATTCCTCCAACACGCAACCGGCTTCACACACCAAAACACCTTAAAAAAATATGAAATTTTGATAGGTCACTAGGAAAGAAATGAGACATGAGTGATAATAAATAAAATACAAACGGAGCTGCCATGGAATTCACCGACCGGAGTCGGGCCCATTATAATACTATTTTTTACACTTCTGGGGGGTGAGCAGTGGAAACCGGACTAACGACCGGCTGTGATAGGTTTAGGACAGCTGTCTTGCCACATGTGAGCGTTCACCTACTACCCATTCACTCCCCCTTCGAAGCCATAGAATTTGAGATGCGCAAATCGCGGTTTTAGATAATTTTTCTAGGAAAGAGTTGATTATTTTTCTGGATAGACCAAGATCTTTAAAGAGGTGAAATAGAGATTTAGCTGGCAGGCCACGAGCACCAACTTCCACCGCGTGTAAGTGAACAGTGAAGCCGTTCCGGGTTACGGCATTTGAGAGATCATGGTATTTATTTAATTTGTGTTCGTGGTCTTTTGGGATATTTGTTATAATATATTTGCTATAATATATAGATAGAGAGAAAAGAGCTATATATGGACGGAGGGCTGTGCATCCAAGACTTTCAGGGAATTTATACTGCTTAGAGACCGAATCGACCTCCAAAATCCAATCTGAAGCTTTCTCAATTATTGAGAAAGGTTTTGTAGTTAAATGTTTTTTGCCTTTAGAGCCATCCCACACAAACTGTATTGGGGTTTGGAGGATACTGTCAAACCCTTGTTGGCATGAGCCACTGAGAGGCTAATTACTTCGCGAATAACAGCAAGGACTTTGTCGTGGTGGTAAGTGTACCGTCCTTGATCTAAGGCCACCTTGCAGCCAGCTAGAATATGTCTATAGTAGGGCCAAAATCAATGTGCACCTGGAGTCATAAATCATTAGGCCGGACCTCTCGCTCACACTCGCTGTCTTTCGCTCGCACTATGGGGATGCGTGTTTTAAAAATAATAATAGCAGTATAGATGGATTATCGATGTATCGATGGAATATCGATGGATTATGATGGATCGATGGTGGGATCGATATAGATGCCAAGAAATATCGATGGATATTATATAATTATGATGAAAATTTTCGATGGATTTATTTGTAATAACTGCAACATGCACTGTTAGAAATTATACTGCACCGCACTGCTCGGCAGACAAACTCTAACTGACTGCCGGCAAACTACAATTGATTACAGAGCTACATTTAATTAGGTGACAATGACACAAATGCTTGAATTTGGTCGTTAAATATTTTGCAATCTCTACTTTTATCTATCAGAATATTTCAATCCATCAGTTATGTATTTCGCAAGACTGTGATGTTTTGGCTTAGTCATTATTGATTTCTCTTGAATTACCTTTATTCCCTGAAAGCCCATTATAATGATAGTGATGAAAGCGACACGAAGAATTTCACTTTTAATGTCATTTAAAGACCAATAACAAATCCAGTAATCCAATAATGCCAAATAACAAATCAAGATACTCCACATTTTAATTTTTTTTTTTAAAAAAACGATTTCTATAAAAAAAATACCGATGTAATTTTTTACGACATTCTAAATAATAAATATTTTTCATTTTGTTCAGCAACATTATAGGGAATTCAATAATGTAAGAAGAAGTAAGCAATGATACAATGTGTACGCAACTACATATACGTTTTTAAGAGAATAAATTATTTGATTTGATTTGAGTAAATTATCAATAAGCAACGTCGACTTGTTGCACATCCTTACGCGCGTCGTCCGGCCTAATGATTTATGACTCCAGGTGCACGTTGATTTTGGCCCTACTATAGCTGTGTAAGGGGTATTGCTACAAAGGGGACATGAACTATCCTCAGCATAGCTCCAACGAGCGAGGCTACTAGGGTCTGGAAGTGTATGCTGAAGAAAGGCATTCAAATAAAATTTCAGCATCTCTGGCATCCAGTCAAAGAGCATTACCTTCCAGTGCATTGGAGACGGAATGCAAAAATCCCCAATTGTTGTCCAATTGGCATTGAAGGCCAATAGCATGAGCCATACTGTTGCTGGCTCACACGTCACATGACAAATGTGACGTTAGATAATTGTCATAGATCCAGGCCTTACGAGGGCCAGAAATTAGCAAATCATCTATTTTTGCCAGGCAACTTTTGAAATGCTCTATAACATGCTCTAAACATGCATTCCTTTTACGTAATAGTAATATACCTATTTATGACTTTTAATTTTGAACCTAAAGAACTAGTTCACATTTTACGGAGTAGCTAATGCTCTTTATTTAACTTATTAATGTTCTTTATTTGTTATAGGACTGGACTCCAGAGATGCTGAAGTTTTATATATTTCCAGACCCCAGTAACCTCGCTTGCTGGAGCTATTCAAAGGATAGTTAATGTCCCCTCTGCATTAAAATTCATTGCAGCTAGTATATTTTAAATGACTCCAGTTGACCTTAGATCAGGGTTAGTACCCCTACCGCCATGACAAAATCTTTCCTATCATCCGCGCCAACAAGGGTCTAACAGTATCCTCCAAACCACCAAAACAGTTTGTGCGGGATGACTCGAAACCTTTCTCAATAATCGAGAAAGGTTCTGATTAAATTCTAGAGATCAATTCGCCTCTAAGCATTATAATTTTCGTAAAAGTATTGGATGCACAGCTCTTTGCCCAGATATAATAACTCTTTTCTCCCTATTTTGGAGGATGTTCCTTATTGTAGAATTAACAGTTCCATGGAGTAGAATATCCCCAAAGGCCACTTATCCCCAAAACCAAATAAATATCATGATCTCGCAAACGCCGTTACCCAGAATGTCTTTACCGTTCACATTCACGCGGTGGAAGTTGGCGCTCGTGGCCTGCTAGCCAAATCCCTATTTTATATTTTCAAAGATCTTGATATCTCAAGGAAAATAATGAACTCATTCCTAGAAAAACTCTAAAACCATGATGCAACTATTTTGTATTTACTAATTTAATATTATGCTTGCATTGCTATGCAAGTTTATAGCAATTTTATAGCGCTTTCTTTAATAATTATTGTTGTTTTTGTGATAAAATATTAAAACTTATTGTAATATAAAATTAATATGTTCTGGCGTTTTGTCTTAACAATGTTTACGATGTATAGTTTTTAACTATATGAAATAAATAAATAAGGGTTAACCTTCAATTTTAAATAATAATTATTATGGTTATGTCTTACCTGACATAATATCAATATTGATTATGTTATTCATCAGAACCGAACTGATGACAATCTCGTCAAAAACAGGAACAGATCCCCCAACCAATCCAGTGTTTCCGCCTTGAGGACAAACAGCTAAGTTGTTGTCATTGCAAAACTTCAATATTTTTGACACTTCCTCCACGTTTTTTGGCTTCAGAACCACCTGTGATTGACCTGTAATTAAACAATAAACTTAGTGAATTACCCAATGCTTTCTGTAAATCAGGCTATATTTTTTACTGTGGCAATACCACTTTCGTAGAACAAGAGGATCTTACATGGGGAGGTAAGGTTATTTTTGAAGTGTCGTAAGTGAAAAAAATACAAAGCGGGCCACACTTAGGGTTATAGGGGGGGGGGGGGAGTCTCCTTATATAGTGCCGTAGGCTTTTCTTTTTTACGATTTTCAAGTTTATTTTGAGATACACTTTCGATTTGAGATACATGGGAGATGAAAAATTATTAAATTGGGTAAAAGTTATTATTATTTCTAAAAAATTACTTATCTTTACTAGTTTTTTTCCCAATCAATCCACTGAAGAAGAGACAAGCTTAGGGTAATATCAAATCAAATAGAAATCAAATAATACAATTTATTTTTAAAATTTCTCCCTCATAATATTATGTTATTTAGTGAAACAAAATAATTATAACTAGTTTTTTCTCTCACAAAACTGGAGTAGGTATAAAAATGTAAATTGGTATGGAGAAAGAATACTGGAGTCCTCCTGCTGGGTGAGTCTGGTCTGAGGGAGGGAAGAGTGAAGGAGATGAAAGGTCTGACTCTGGTGTATCGACTGTCAGACGCGCACTTGGACCAATTATCTCGTTTCTCATCAGTGCTTCAACGATGTAATATTTTCGTCTGAATATTTTTTTGTGAAATAAATAAATAATAATTAAACATGACTAATTTATGTTAATTTGAAATATGATGCGAACCACAGGTCGCGCTCCGCTGCATTACAGCATTAAAGCAAGGCAGCATGAAAACGTTTTTGTCTTCAATTGACAAAAATCACTCGAAACAACCAAGCAATATGAACGAGTGACACTCTGAATGGAATAATTGTGGAAGTTCGATCGAAAGAGAGAGAGCTAAGATTCCATAACACCAGAATCAACCGGTTTGTCGACAGGCCTGAAACATCGTTTAGAAAAACCTTTTGACAAACACAAAATAATTACCTCTACAATTCTTGATACAATCAATGTTGAACGGAAGAACATCGTCTGCATCTGTAAGAACCCTGTTCACATCCAGGAGATTCTTAAAAAATGTCAAGTGGCCATTATTCACTGTGTTAAAATCCTTTCGTTTGGTGTTGTATTTAGTCTGAAATTTAATCACATAAATTAGGAATTTGTATGCACACGCTTATAGAAGTTTAGTTTCGTTTTTTTAAACTAATACCAAGTACGAGAGTACTTTCATTGACTTACCTAACCCAACCCAACCTTAACCTACTGCAATGTATGGGTTTGACCCATTTTTAAATGCCTTTATCTCGCTGATTTATTGAGTCCGACTAAAGATTATTGCAGTTTCGGTATTACCGAAGTGAATATAGTCGTGTGACATTGAAACATCAACAATGTAGATGAGGTACCAATATTAGAATAATTCCAAAAGTATGTATGTAAACAACAAGGACCGAAAGTATTGATAATAAGAAATATAAATTTATTTTAGGTTGTTTTTAACCTTTCAGGCCTCGGCCCATCAGCCGATTGACAAGTTGATGTTCCAAAAAATTTTAGTAAAAATTAGTAAAAAAATTTAATTATGACTGTCTCACCGAAACATTAATTACTGCCGAGCCACTGTACCCATAATTAAAATAAAACATATTAACATAATAAAACATACTAAAATAAAACAAATTAAATTAAAATTAAATTAAAACGGGGCCGTCACGCTGAATCGTTTTGTGGCCGATATCGGCCAATTGGGGCTCTAGGGGTTAATATGCAGATTATTGAAGATCCTGTACTTGCAATGTGTAAAAATATGAAAATAAACTATGAAACTATGTAAAGAATAATACGCCACCAAAACATCTTAATATTTGATGCGGTGACATTCTGGCCATTTTATCACAACGCTAAAGTTAAATTTTCTACTTTTGTACATACTGGGCCCGATTGCGTTTCTTTGTGAACTAAAACTAAAATTAGTCCAAGCGAACGAGACTGAGCGAAACGTTAGAGCGGAATATGAAACGAACGATCGTCGATAAATACTACCTGTCGAACTTATACGCGTCCGAATAAATTCGAGCATATTTCGTGCGGTGTAAGATTTGACCTTGGCGGGCATTTTTAATGCGAAAAAGTGACAACCGGTCATCTCACACGCCGCTTTAGCGTATTGCCCCGTCTCGTTCACACGGACTAATTTCCGATTTTAGTTCACGAAGAACCGCAATCGAGCCCATTATATACATAAAAGACAAACCTGTGACAATTCCGGCAGAGTAGATAAACATCGTGACGTCTGATTTGTATTTTGGCTGTGTTTAACCAACAATTTTAACAAAATATTACAAAATCCGATTTTGGATTTCATATTCGCACTTGGAATGTAGTGTATTTGGCGGAAAATTCGTAACCAGACGCGCCCAACTAATGGAAAAAAACGTAAAGAATTTAAAACCCCTGACAGATAACAATCTAATTATAAATTATTTGATTTGACCACTTATCATTTGATAAGCCCAAATGGAAAACAACTCAAATCACACTCAAATGTCAAAACATGGGTGAGTTCCGAATCCATAGCAAAGCTAGTGCTGCGTTCAGAAAAATCAGTTCAATATTAAGTGAAATGATTTGATTGGCGATGGCAGGGGCCTTGACGTCGCATTTGCTACATTTACGTGGAGGGAAAGCCATCAATATAAGAAAAGCCATATAAGAAGTGCCGAATATAGCTGATTATAAGTACGGACACACTAGTCTCACGTACGCAACGTATGCAACGCATTATGACATCTGAACCATTGATTAGAGCAGACACACTTATCATACGCAACGCTGTCACACGCGTCCCACGCAACGTCGACCAGGGTGGACACACTGGTCCCACGTACCTACACAACGTATGCAGAAACGCATTATGACATCTGGACCATTGATTTGCATGAAAGCATACATAATTAAGGTACGGACACATTAGACCCACGTACGCAACGTATGCAACGCATTATATCTGGACCATTGATTTACATGAGAGCAAACACACTTATCATACGCAACGCTGTCACACGTGTCCCACGCAACGTCGACCAGGGTGGACACACTGGTTCCACGTACGCAACGTATGCAACGCATTATGACATCTAGACCATTATGACATCTAGACGCATCTAGACATCTAGATGACGCATCTAGACATCTAGACGCATCTAGACGCATATGACATCTAGACATCTAGACGCATTATGAACTCTTGATTTGCATGAAAGCAGACATACTTATCATACGCAACGCTGTCACACGCGCCCCATGCAACGCGGTGAACACACCTTCCCACGCCGATCTGCGGTCTCCAGATCGGCGTGGGAAGGTGAGTTCACTGGTTATGGTTTGATGTTTTTCTAGCGCCCGCTCCACACGTTGGCGAATGTTGGCCAATATCGCTAAAGTGGAAGCGAGTCGGCACCACTGTGACGTCAGAAAAATGTATAGGAAAGAGCGAGAGAGACATAGGCGAAGCGGCCAACGCTGGCCAACGTGTGGATCGGGCATAGAAAAACGTTCTCAATGCGTCAGACATAGAGCGTCGGCGCATGCGCATGTATGGAATCGCCGTCAATCGCGCGCACTTATAACCGCGCGGCCGAAGTGCGCGCGCCCGACGGCGATTCCATACATTTCGTAGGGCCGCAAGTGCGCGCCCCGGCTAAGAAATGTATGGAATCGTCGTCGATCGTGCGCACCCGACAGCGTTTCCATACATTCAGCAGTATCTCACTGGCCGACGCGGCCAGTCCAATAGGGTTACTTTGAGAAGGATTTACTCAGTTTGTTAATTTTTAATTAATATGTCCGCAACACAAGAAAGTAAAAAAAATAAATATGATATTGTATTTCGTATATAAATAAACAAAGAAAAAAATGTGGAACACATTAATGCAGACATTGTAATACCACAAAGAAAGATTCTTTATACATGGTGAGTTTTTAGTTATCGGCATCCTTGAAGGCGCTGAATCAGTATGCGCCATCTAGTGGTAGGTAAAATATCGCTAATAAACAATGTTAGCGATTTTTTACCTACCGCTAGATGGAACCTCGTGCTCAACGCTTTTATACTATTTTTCAGGAAATATAAAGATTTAAAATTTAAAAAAAAAACTCCTTTCCACATTTTTTTAATTAAAACTGGCTTATTTGCTCGTACCGATTAAGCCACTTTAAGGATGCCGGTAACTAAAAACTCACCTGTATATTTCCGCATGTCTAAAGTACAGTTTGATGGGATTCAAAAAAAGAAAACACTTGTCTTCGGAAGTCAATTTGTCTACGGCATGTATTTTTTATTTAATTCACCGATTTCAATTTCAAATTGTAGCGTCCGTAGCCACGTTGACACCGGTTCTTCTCGTTGTTACCAAGGTAAGCAGCGTTGGGCGCGGTCAATGCTTGAAAGGTGACCACCTGAGTGTTTGACTGCATGATGCTATAAATGCCCGCCTAAAAGATGTTGCCAATAGGCAACAAGGCGGGTTCCACGATAAGACACCGGTCTTGTGGGTTAAAAATAACCACTAATATATTATTAATTCGAAAGTTTGGGTGTTTGATAATCACGAACAGACGAAGTAGTTGCCGAGGGATAAACAAACAAGTAAACGAGATCCATGCGGACTTAGCCGCGGCTGGAAAACAAGTGAGTAATAAAAATAAGTGTTTAGGAAAGGATTTATTCATAATTATTCACATTTTCCTAATAACTGACAATATTTTCATCATTATTATATGTAGCAGCAGCAGCTTCGGATGAAAATTGGGTATTAATCAGGTTAACTAAATAAGATGGGGGAAGAGTATGACGCGTGGGTTTGTGAAAAACTACCAGAAGTAGAATTTGCATTATCGCGGCTACGGCTACTTATGTCACTCCTAATCACAATTGGTGCTGTCAGTACATTTTGTTGCGCTCCAGTTGATTGAGTTCTGCTTCTCTTACATCATTATGCAAATCCATTGTAATTCGAATTTCAGTTTTGTGAGTTTTTTCACATTTTTGTTCATCGTTTGAAGAAAATAGTCTATTTAGAGATTTTTTCTAGAGGAAAATAGGGAGCTGAATGATTTCATCCAGCTCCCTATTTTTTGTATACTCTTGATAATCTCTCATTATTTCCATCATATCAGCCAAGTGAGTATCTTTAGTAGGACTTAAATTTCTTCTATATTACACATTCGAAGTGGTGCGGAAAGGATCTTTCCAGGGGATGTTACATTTTCAGCGTATGGAGTATTTTCAGAGGACGATAGAGGAGAATTTTCATTAACAATTATATCATCAAGGTTTCCTGAAGTAAGATGGCCCTTCAAATATGGCTTCAAAAGGCCATATTTTCTCCAAACCGCCCAGGGGCAAATACTTTCCCAGCTTGGCCACGTATGTTCTAGTATGTTCCTATGTATGTATAAACGTATGTTTAACAAACCACACCATGATCAGTGACCACACCTTCGGCGTTGCGTGAGACAAGTGTGACAGCGTTGTGTATAATAAGTATGTCTGCTTCCATGAAATTAAAATTATTTATTTTATAAAAATTTTTTTTTCGCTAAAATCCGACGTCATAATGCGTTGCATACGTTGCGTACGTGGGATTAGTCTGTCCTGCCTGGTCGACGTTGCGTGGGACGCATGTGACAGCGTTGCTTATGATAAGTGTGTCTGCTTTCATGCAAATTCAATGGTCCAGATGGCTTACGTTGCGTACGTGGGGCTAGTGTGTCCCTACCTTAATTCGTTACTTACGTTGCGTAAGTATGACAAGTGTGTCGAACCCCTAAAGTAATATATCTTTTCTCGAGTTTCGCATGCCATCAATTAGTTCGATAGCATTGAACAGTGAATAATACGTTAAATAATAAGACTATAGGAAGCAGAAATATAAAAATGTCGTTGTCAGCATGTGACGAAAGTCGAGCTATATGACTGTTTTGGAATTAGGAAAGGGTGCTCCGAGTTGTCTGATAGATGAGCATGAGCTAGTATAGACACATATAGAAAACATTCCAGTCCAAAATCGATCTCAATAATCGAGAAAGCTTCCGATTGGCACCTAAAGGTCGATTCAGCATCTAATCAGCAATATTTTCCTGGAGGTCTTGGATGCACAGCTCTCCGGCCAGATATAAATGTTTACTATTCATTTTGGAAGACGGCCCTTATTGTAGAATTAAAATTAATACCATGATCTCGCAAATGTTGTCACCCGGAACGGCTTCACTTTTCACTTTCACGCGGAGAAAGTTGACGCTTTGTGACAACAAAAACTTTTTTTCCCCTCTTTAAAGATCATGGTCTATTTAGGAGAATACTCAACTCATTCCTGCAAAAAATGCGATTTGAGGCTCCGAGGGGGGAGCGAATGCTTAGTAACGTGGCCTCTCGCATGCGGCAAGACAGCTGTTCAAGCCTACCAAGGGGCGGTTGATATTCCGTGGTCCACCGTTCATCTCCCACTATGTACGGCCAAAATGAACGTGCCCCTGGAGTCATAAATCATTAGGCCGGACCTCTCGCTCACACTCGCTGTCTTTCGCTCGCACTATGGGGATGCGTGTTTTAAAAATAATAATAGCAGTATCGATGGATTATCGATGTATCGATGGAATATCGATGGATTATGATGGATCGATGGCTGGATCGATATAGATGCCAAGATATTATATATTATGATGAAAATTTTCGATGGATTTATTTGTAATAATTGGTTTAGTTAGTTTTAAACTCATTTATTAAGAAAATTTTTCTTAAATACAAACTAACGTATACATGCAACAATAAAGTGAAATAAACGTTTAAAGAATATTAAAAAAATATTTAGATTAACTTAAATCTTATCTTAAAATGTAACATGAAACTAAGTACTACATATTACAAATTACATTTTAACAAAAAATACAATTATAGGTTGGTCAGGCTAAACAAATATATATTAAAAAAGCTATATTCCACTCGTCATCTGAACTGCTGTCGCTGCTATCTTGTAGATTTATAACCAAACGGTGCTGGTCTCTGTAAATATATTTTTCAAAATCAGCTCTTTGCAGATCTTCCGCGTGTTTAACACACTTGGCCCAATTTTCCTGTGTAACATTTTCGACGGCTTCGTGAAACAATTTCTCGACATCTGCTAAATTAAACGTATTGTTCTTCGAAGCGACTTCTCCTTTAACCTGAGCCCAGATGAGCTCAATAGGATTATATTGACAGTGGTATGGTGGTAAGCGTATCAATTCGTGTCCTAATTCGTTTGCCAATTGATCCAAAGCATACACTTTCGAAGGACTGTACTTGCTTTCACCTTACGTATTAACTTCTCTACAATCTCGACTTTTAAAAAACGTTCGAACCACTCCATATATGTGTCACCATTCATTTCTGTATGATAGTCTAAGTTCTTAGATTTCACCGCTCTAAACAACAATTTAGCCTCCGGAACAAAACCAGTCCTTGCAAACCCAGCATGACAAAGAATAAGCCTAGATCCTTTTCCGGTTTTCTGGTTCCTGAATCCGCCTTCATCGTTTTTGTCGTGCCACATACGTCTTCTTGAATGATTCTGGTTAACCCAGGTCTCATCGAGGTAAAATCGGGATCGAGAATCATTGGTGGTAATTAAGTTGTGCATTTTTCTTAAAAACTCCATTCTGGCACACAATGTCACCCTTTCCATTAAATATTTCCGTCCGTCGTCTCCATTTCGATATTTGTAACCTATACTCTGCAAAATGGTTTTCATGGAGCTTTTCCCGCATTTTAATCCAGGTATGGCATCCTTAAATTTGTTGAGTATATTGTCCACTTTAGGATATTCTCCGTTATCATAATATGATGTGATGATACGTCTCAGCACATCGATGTCGAAGTTATCCAAATTGGTTATAGTTTTTTTATAGTGTTATTATAATATATTATGATGGGCCGATTCCGACAGTTCTTGTATTTATTTTCGCTATTCAAAGAAACAAAATAACCGAATAGTCTAAGAATTTTAAATTCTATAAGCCTAATTAAACTTTTGCAAAACAATCTCAATATATTAAAATGGCTGAATGTAAAATTTTTCATTAATTATGGGTCGTCATACAAAATAATAATAACCACGACTGACAGAGTCTTATTTTTAATTACATTTAAATTTAACTTTCCGCGCAATTACAAGCATTACGAGGCGTGGGGAAGGGGGTAGGGGGTTTCTTAAAGAAAGCTTATTTCTAGGAAATTTAGTAGAAATAGATCGCTTCACGGGGCCGCAGCGCGCGTTTTGCGTAAAACAATTTTATGTAAACAATAATTCGCGCATTACTGTGAGGCGCTTATTTTGCGTTGAATACATTTGACATGACTTGAATCAGTGTCCGAGTGTTGCTTTAATAAAAATGGGTAAAAAGGTTTGAAAAGGCGAGATTGACACTAAATGTAAAGTAAACCGGCAACCCACGGACTTATCGTAGTGAAGAGAACGTGCAGAAAGTTGCCGCTTCAGTTTGACGTGATCCAGATTTATCGACGCGCAAGCATTCGGCCTAATTAGGAATATCCCGCACATATTTACGCCTTATTTTGAAATCTGATTTGAAGTTCATTCCATACAAGATCCAGATAGTGCAGGAATTAAAGCATGATAATTTAAATTTACGCAAGTTGTATGCCGAAGCAATGTTGGATCGTTTCAGTAATTTTGACAACATCTTGTTTCGGACGAAGCCCATTTCCACCTGAACTTGCGCGTTAACAAACATAATTGCAATTATTGGAGGAGTGAAAACCCTAAAGCTAAACCTGAAAGGCCCCTTTACTTGCCTAAGGTAACTACTGTATGGGCAGCAATTTCCACAAAAGGGATCATTGCCCCTTATTTTTGAAGATTCTCGCGGCCGTACGGTCACCGTTAACTTTACTGAGTATGTGAAAATGTTACGGTAGTTTTTGGCACCACAGCTACTAAAAATAGCTGGCTACAATTTTTTTAACAAGACGGAGCAACTCAAACGTCTGACGACTCCCTGCCGGTAGTTAAAGAGAAGTTTCCGGAAAGCTGATTACTAGGAGAGGCGACATCTTGTGGCAACCCAGGAGTCCGGATTTGCTCCCAGCAGTTTTTTTGTGGGGCTATTTGAAGAGTCGTATTTACACTAATAAGCCAAAGAATCTGCTTCCATTGAAAGCAAAAAATAGGGAAGAGATGGCTGCTATCTCACGGCATCTTTGCCGATGAGTCTTCAACATTTTCAGTGCCTACTCGCTTAGAAGAATACCAAAATCGAGGTGGTGGTCATTCAGAGGACATTATTTTTACAACCTAAATTCCCGTAAATTGGCTATCTTGTATAAAAAAAATAGGTCAAAGAGTTTTTTTTATATGAAATTTTTAAATGTTTACGAATTCATGGCCCACCTTGTATTGTCTCCCGGCGCTGACAAATTTGGGTTTCGCCTTTCACCAAAACTTATTTTTTCCGGTAAAATCCGAAAAAAAAACAGAAAAAATCTGTTTTGGCGCTTTAACCAGGCCGAAACCGCAATTTCAGTCGGTGTTTGATTGTGTCACAAGTTTTTTTTTACAATATAACTACTACATTTACACAAGTATTATCATTAATTGAACCATTGGATTATCATTAATTAAGACGTTGGTTTTTTGTCCTATGTTTTAGAGATACCGGAAATACGCAAGTTGAATACGCAAGTTGAATACGATACAAACACGCAAGTTGAATACGCTTAGCAACGTATGATGGTTTATCTTAGGATATTCACGCCACTTCGTGTCGAGACCTTAGACCACGAGATATTTTTAAATATTTGTAGTCAACATCGCGTTTCACAATAAGACGCTTTCACAACTAAGCGAGCTTAAATGACTATAATGATTTTCAGATTCAGATTTGAATAATCTATTCCAGTGTCAAGTTAGTAAGTTGACGAATCCTCTAAAGGGGTTGAAAATTAAACAAGTGATACTTCGCCGAATTTTATTAAACACTAGTAAATTTCAGATGTTTTCCAATTTGTTTAGTAGCGGGCTTATATTCTAGTTACTATGTATTATGATGAATGTATAAATAAATAAAAGAAAAAAAAGAAAGAAAATACAGTTGATAGCGTCCGATAATATAGTTATAACGGATGTACAACGTCAATCAAATTTTTATTGGGAGATATTTATCATAAAATTTTGTATGGGAAAAGAAAGATCTTGAGGCCTTTTAAAAAAGTGGTGAAGCAGCGGGAAACTAGGAAAAGGAATCATGAACGAGCAGCTGTTTATAGGTAATATTTATATTCCCGTTGTATTTGTCGTCAGCTCGATGAAATATTTGTGGCTAGCTCAGTAATTGTCCCCATATTATATTAATATCACAAGTATGTTGATGATATTGGCAAGGGTTTGCGCGACCCAGACGGCCACTATCCACGATGTACCATAGCCGGGGATCGGGCTATACGGCCGTGCACTGCATTAGTTTTCTAGTGTCATTCATTATTTGTTCAGTATTAGGCGGAAGGCCGGCCGGCTGGCACATTTTAGTGCTTCCTCTTCGGCCTCATCGGCGCGCGATTCGACCGCACATTTTCAGACATGACGTCCCGCAAAACGAAACAAGTCGTGAGTACATTTTATTTATCATTAATTTTTTTGGCAGTCGATATACAATTTTTCGAATCGCCGAATGAGCATGCGACTGTCTACCGCAGATAATAATAGCCCACAGCACATGCATAGTTTTCACTGCGATTTTGAAACGTCTATACTATATCCACGAAATCGCCAAGTTATAAAGGGAATTTCATATTATTGACTTCTTGATATTTTCCACGTGACTTTCTTTAAAGATTTCATTCTCATAACTTTTTTTTCTTATAGTATTAAGTAAGTCTATTCTAATTATCTCATTCTATTTAACGGAATTCTATTACCGATTTTAAAATGAAATTGCGATTTCTTTTTTTTGTGAACCACATTTTGAGGCAATTTAGTTTTATGAGCATTGTTCATAAAACAATGTTGAAATAATTCATTGTATTATTAGAGCCTTCTCAACCCTAGAACGAGTTTGTCCCAGTTGGGTGACAGAATCGAATAAGCATGAGGTCAAGGTTTTGACATTCGGTTCATGTTATTTTTTTAGCCAAAAACAATGTTTTATAGAAATTAACTATTAAATAAATTAATGAATAAACAAATAAAATATACCAATATTTTTTATTACGAAAATGTATTTTATATTAATCAAAATATATACTATTATTGTAGGTTATTACATATACCTCTGCTGTAGTAGTAGCCTTAGTAGTCAGCGTCTGCTCTAAAACTAACATGGACAGGAATAAATGATTGTTTGTTATCGTTTTTTACCGCCTTTTCGGAATTGATTTTTCCACAGTAAAATGTTATCCAAATTCCGAAAAAAAGCGGAAGTCTGTTGTAGCAACGTCTCGCAAATACGATGGCTGAGGTAGAGTTTTCAGTCGCAACTCCTGCAACTTTGCGACTGTTTGCTGTGAAGCGTGTAGTCGATGAGTGGCGAATAATGATTGACTAGACTCGGTGGTTTAATCACCGAGCTTCTCCATCGTTGCTTGCAGTTCTTCACCTTAACTGTTGTACGAGACCGCAAGAATAATACCGGCACAGAACCACATATTGAAAAATAGGGCAATTTTATTTTTTTTCCAACATTGCACACACATATTGGAGCTGATTTTGAGAAAGGAATAACATGGTTTTTATTTATATTATATTTGCCTTTAACCACCCTACCTATACGAACGTACGTGATACGTCCGCTATATTATCATATTAAAAAAAATATAAAAATTATATATATATATATATATACAAATTTTTATAAAACCGTTTTCTACTTCTTCCTAGACCCTGCCATATTTACTTGGGGTCGGCCTTCATTGTCCTTCTCCGCCACTGAGCATGAGCTTGTGCTGTGTCGGCGACGCGTTGAGCTTTTTGAACCCTTCCACTTGGTTTCTTGCACACAGCATGCATCCAATTTCCTCCTTCTTAGGACTTCGCTAAGTTCTGCACTTCTGCCCATCATGAAACCTACGTTCCAGGTTGCTAATCGCAATTATATGCTTGTGGTTTCACTGTCACTTACGGGAGACGCCATAGTATTTCAGTATAGCTCCAACATGACCTAGACATCCCAATATGTGGAATTAGCTCACTTTTGAGGAGAGGGGATGGGTGCCTGCTCCGCCATTCCAATGGACTTCATTTTCGCCTTTGCAGCTGTTGAGCTCTTCTATATTATTATAATAATTATTCCAGATAATAAATCTTTGATAAAATAAACTTGACAAAACGGTTTTAAATTTTGATTTTTTATAAAGCCGATGTATAAAACCGCTTATATAAATCGCTATATATTTTGTTTGGTATATTTTAAACAGTATGTTATTGAGAAATCTAATGAAAAAGAAGGGTTTACCTTCCTTAATTACAACACAATCCGCAGTTATCAAAGTACATATTAGTCAGTGTAAAATTAGTCAGTTATCACATCCAAACCAATCACATAAGTAAGTACCTAAAACGTAGAAACCTAATTGTAGATATAGTCAAGGATTTATCTGTAAGTTCTATTTCTTTAGTTCAGAACATTACAGCCGAATAGATAGTTGTTAAATAGATATTCCAATCTAATAAATATAACATTACAATGGAGCCTAATAAATATAACATTACAATACATGTAATTTAACTAAGACGCTGAAAATATAATGCATTGATTGTTGTGAACTCAATTTTACAAGATGAAACACAACTTATAATTGTGAATGTTTTTATGACCGTGAAATATAAAGCTCATCAAAGGCCCCAGAATATGTGTCGGTCGTAGCACTCGTTCCTAGTCGCAACACCTCTTCTTTTGAATTCTCCTGAAAATGTTATAGGTAGGTCAGGTTGTTATGTTTCTGCATATGGCAGGCGTCCTACTCCTTGTTCCAGCATCCATCCGGCTTTTCTCTAAACTGGAAATTTTGTGTAGGTAATTTTCGGTAACAAAAAATATTTATTTTGAAAAAGAAAGTTTTTTATTGTAGGGTCGTGTAGATACCTTAGGGTCTCTAGGGGCCTAAGGGCCGTCGAAATCTCGTCGTCCTCTTTGCACTGTCAAACATTCTGACGACGATATAGTGTAGAATAGATGTGTGTATATAAACAAAACAGTATTGTACCGTCCCTTTAGGGAGCTAATGGGCTTTGTAGCACTTCGGCCAAAATCACGGATCAACACCCATCCGGCAGCCTCCGGGGGGGACTGATAGCCGGGGGAGCCTGGAAACAGTATTGTTTCCTATAGAGCGGAGGTAGTTGTTAACCTTACGGCAACTGCTCCTGAAACGACCAATCGGTTACCCTATACCGGGTAAACAGCCGGGCAAAGGATGCTATGGTGTGCGATAGATTCTGTAGACACCGTATCACCGCTACGTAAGGGAGAGGACCGCGCAAGCGACGTCGAACCTGTAACCAGTTTGGAGACCGGAGTTATCTGGTTGTCACTGGAAGTAAGGACGCGAGTGTCGGCCCACTGGCTGATTAACCTGGCAATCTCGCGATAAGGCATTGGCTTCTTATGGGCGAGTGGCGTGACTGGGACAGTGGGCTGTTTTTGTCCCAAGTCTTCTACGCTCACCTCACGGTACACAGAACGATCTAATATCGTTAAAACTACCTGAGGTGACGGATTCGCCAGTTGTAGTTGACAGCTCCAGTTACCGTTACAGATCGTACCGGCAGAGATCCGTTAAACATTTCTGACAATGCTTATGTCGCGTAGGAAAGACGCGCATATTAACAAAATACGAGCCCACAGGCTGGCAGCGGCCAACTGACAATAATTTTAAACAATTATACTATTAGTCGGATTAGAAAGTTTATTAATTTATTATTTTTTCCAACAAAACTATTAAAATAAAAAAAAAACATTCTAACGAAATGAATTACATACGACATGACTATTACAAGTGGTATTAGTGGATTTACCACCTTACTTGTATTATATACCATACTTATTTACCATATTTGCTGTTAGTTAATTTACTACAGAGTCTTTGTTGGGTTCATAACTTACAATGTGCCAATTTCAACTGAACATACATACCAACAAACAGGCCACAATACGATACCACGTATCTACGCAAAAAAACTGAATTTTAAAACCGTTGAAATATTTTTTCCTCTTCTGTCATCATTTTATTCTAAGTATATCTTATAGATACAGAAGTAGATAAATAAAATCTTTCACATGATACTTTAGACCTTTATATAACTATTCGTATAACATTTGTAATTATACGTTTTATTTTGATTACGGGATATACTGTCTAATTTGGTATCCCCTAATTAAATCGTTGGTAGTATGGCCTCCTTTATTATCATAGCAAGATAACCTGGCCAGACCGGTCATTCTGCTCGGGCATTTCATTGCCCGAGCAGAATGACTGGACCAAATTTTTACATAATATGTAACTTTAGGTGGGATCTTTCTTTTTCCGCTATATTTGGCTGCGATAATTGTCATTCGCTTCGATTTCGTCATTTTCAAAGCACGCCGATAGGAAATGTTTAAACTTCGAATCGTTTTAAAAATAAATATCTATCCGTTTCGCGCCCAAGTGTCACGGGCGGCCGCACCTCGCCGCCCGACCTTCTGCCCGCCCTACCGAAAACAGTGTTGCAAACCACCAGCTAAAATTTTTAAAAACACGCTGAAATAAATGAAGTTGAAAGAAATAATCTATTTCATTTTATGAAACGAAATCTAAAATTGAATTCAAAACCATTGATACATAAACCTTACTAAATTTATTTCTTCATAAACCTTACTAATATAAAAAAAAAACTTTACCGCTTTACTTACAATGGAAATCCAAAGAATCTTTACTGCTTTACTTACAATATTACAATATTATCATAAATTAATGACTAACAATATTACCTACAGCCAACCAATTTACAATGAGAGCCGTTTTGGGTTAACCTATCGTGTTAAAACTAATTACACATTAAGTTACATTAAATAAATGATCTAAATTAAAAACGTCGTAGCATACACTAAGTCACAATTGTCCTAACACCTTCGAAAATGTAGGTTATACGGATAGGTATAACTTCTCTAACCAATTTCGGATCTACCACCTTGGGGAGAGGAGTGAAAATGCTTTCTTCCAAAATATATATAATATAATATATAGTACAATGAAAATTTGATAAGATGTGCGATAGCAGGTAGAATTGTTACTAAAATGAGGTTGATTGACTTGATTTAAACAATTACTTGTAAAACTCTACGGGTTTTAATAAAACGTTATGCTTATCTATTTCTTCTAACATCTTGCCAGAATCTTAAATCGTGTTAGTACTTAATTAGTTAAGTATTTGTCTTAATTTACAAGATCTTCAGAATTTTCAAAGTATTAGCCTCTTCTTTGCGTAATTGATTTCTTTTTATCTTTCTTCTGATATTTTATTTACTTAAATCCCTTTCACCATTTTTAGTGGTCGTAATTTGACGGTGGTGAATAGCTAGGAAATACAAAATCTGTCATTTGCTACTATGTCTTGTAAAGAAGCACAATAAACCCAATATATTAATATCTACTTATGGGAGATCTGCTCAAGGTGATGTTAAGGGATTTTTTTTTAATATTTATTTTTAATTTAGAAAGGTATATTTACTTATGACATAGAATATAACTCAAATTCACTGTAGTTTATGCATTTGAAATCTAGGAAAAATATTCAGAAATAAAAAACAAGCAATGAAAATATTGTTACGTTGATATAAATCCGTGTAAAATGCCATATAGTGTCTTAAGTAGACCAGATAGATGTACACCTGTCTAAGATTCACATACAAGTCTCCAGATTGAAAGGCAAGTGCGGGTGTCCTACTACTGATAACCAGTCCCAAACTAAATTCATCAATCTTTGTAAGGTAACATAGTAAACGACAGAGACATGGTTTATAGAGAGAAACTTCTCATGGAGCAAAATTAAAATCGTAGCGAGCGACGTCACGACTACTAAGGGGTACCACAAATGATAATACGACCACTACTATTAAAAAACATAGACATTATTATAGACATTGTACCACAGGCTTCGTCCGCACCGACTGTGCGGCCGTTGAACGAATTCGCAATGACCGCCGCTCCGCTGTTACAGATATTCAAACGTTTTAAACGCAGATATTCAAATACGACAACCCTCCACCCGCGCGTAACGCTAACAACAGGCGTTTTTCATAACGTATCCCTCTGCTCACTTCCTTCGTACCCTATCCCCGCAACGCCTTGCCTCTCGAGAGTGGGCTTACCGTTCTAACTCGGTATACTGTGACAGTAATATAACCTCAATCTTATCTAATATGCGTAATATAACCTCAAACTTAAGCTTCAGGTTATATTTCACTTTGTGCCATATTTGAGAGATGTTTAATATCTACACCTATCAGTGTAATAAAACCGTTGCAGACACTTATCTAATAATATCTTTTTGCACAAATATATCGCTGGGATATTTTATATTAGTCTACCAAAATATAATGAACTGAGTGCAGTGTGGCGAGAAAGATCGCACCTCGTCATTATTATTTATTTCAACGTAGTAATATCTGTTGGCCATATTTAAAGACTTATTCTCAGTATCCTATCTGGTATGCAGATCTCCCCTACAATATGTAAAATCTTTAAATGAATAAATTATTACGGGATGGCAACTCCAAAACGTTTATAAATTGGATTCCGTGCCAAACACGACGACAAAGACCCGACGATTTAAATTTATTCGATATAAAATAGATAACATCATCATCGTGAGTGATCACTTTAGTATTTTTAATATTCATTTGTGCTTGAGAGTTCATAATGCCATTGATTCGCAAACAAAGCGTTAAAAGTTTTTTCCTGAATATTTTTACAATGTAATATATTTAAAAAACTTAGAAAGCACAGATGATATCACACATATGCACCTGATACCTAGATACAATATTCGAAAAGTATAGATAACAGAATTGAAGTCGATGCTCGGAAATAGAATCTAAAATAACCGGACATATTTTAACAGATGCTCGGTTTTACTCTGGAACATTTCCTACGAAACATATTTTTTATTAAAAAAAGATCTGTCCCTGAAGCTAATTTGAATAAGCGGCGATGCATCGCCTGAAAATATATGTCTGTTAGTATCGCACGACAATTACATATTTAAAGCATGCTATTTTCCGTGTTTGTTCGATTTTACCATGTCAGCCACTTTCTCTGCCAGTGTCGCAAATCGGTATCAATTTCTACTAAAGATTACTGCAAAGTACAACTATAAGTATTCTCTCGTGAGATGGGGAAGTACAACTATAAATATTCTCTTGATTCTCTCGCAAATCGTGAGATGGGGAAAGCTGAAAGCTACGAAAGCTGATTATTAAAATCCGAATAAGAAAGAAAACTACTACATATCAGTAAGATTTTTAAAAATTATTCGCCTATTTTTTAAATCATTCTTATGTTAGCGAACAATTGCAATGCAAGAAAACTAGTAGGTATTGTAGAACGATCTCAATTTTAACCCTAAGTCTGCTATTATGTATACAGTTTTGCCATTTTAATGAGAGTTTGTTAATGATTCTGCTATAAATATGCCGTGGACAGCAACCAATTAATGCATTGAAGACGTTTTTACTGCGTCTTGGAGTTAATTCTTTTCTTATGTAAAAATTTATCCAAATTCTAAAAAAGTCGTCTGTTGGAGCAAGGTCTGATGAATACGGTGGTTGACAAAAAGCCCCTAGTATCAACTCCAACTTTGCGACTATTAGCTGTGAAGTTATCCTGCAGAGCGGCGAAGAGCAGGCTCTGTTGGTTAATCCCCATGCTTCTCAGTCATTGTTTGCAGTTTTTGGCAGGACATAATGGCAGGGTGAAAGAAGTTGTAATGGCACCGGCACAGGACCTAATATTCCCAAATAATGCGAATTTTTAACTTTTAAATGATTGCACATACGAATTTATCCTAGCAATAATAAACGACAGAAAGATTAATGAATAACTTATTTTGCAAGTGAATAACTGATTGTGCAAGTTTTTAAAAATATATATTTGTTTCGGAATTCCATCTCGAACCGATGTTATCCGAGTTTAAAATGGCCAGTGTGGAAAAACGGTAATTAAATAGGTAAGGACCCTGTATGGACAAAATGGAAGACTTTAATTAACTAAAATATTGGTATGTAGTTACCTCGGACCTGGTCTGAGGTAGTTACATTAGAATATTACATTTTTCATTTTACCCATTCATAAGAGAATCAGAAATATTTGTCATAACACGTATTGATAATACATTTATGTCAATTTATTAATAAAATAAATGAACAAGTAATTATAAAATTGATGTCGTAATATAATGTACAATTATTATAAATATCATGATGATGGTCACATTTCAGTTTATAAAAATGAATAAGAGTGCCTCCTTTTGTCCAAACAGGGCTATAGTGCTAATCATAGTTTTGAGAATCATCTAATTGAGAGTCATAATAATTAGAAACCTTATGCTGGCGCATATACCGTGTATAATATAGTGATATATTGTTATACTCTTAGGCAACATGTAAATTAGCATTTAGATTTTAATATAAAAATAATAAAGATCTGAGAAGTTGTGTAAACCAACGAAATCTTTATTCATTTCAGGAAACTTAATCATGTCACCTCAGTATATGAGTAAAAAGAATAGAGGTCTGCGATATACATTAAGGCCTCAAAAGGAATATACTGCTTACATTCTCATGTCGCTCTGCGTTAGTAGCTCTCATCGATTGGGACTTCATAGATCAGCGCAGCGCGAGGGAAACCCAGCTTGAACCGTTAATGTAACCATGATTATTTTCACTGTCATTTTATCTTAAAACTGAAATAGCCAAACTAAATTTTACAATAATTCATGAAATCCCTAAACTAAACTAATATCGTCCACCAAAAGCATCGATGATAAATATTATTCATGGTAAAGTTAAATTACTTTTGCGCATTGAAAATCATAACGGATAACTAAATTTGCATTCCATGGTTTCTGTCTCATTAACTAAGCGCTCGGGGTTTATTAGCAACTCGAATACCCCAGGGAGCACATTACGGTTGAAGAGCACCTGCCTATAAGGGAGGGAAAGGTAGATATAGACTAGATTATAGACTAAAAACTTGGAGACCAAAGATAAAAGTAGAAGGGAGAGAATTTTCTCCCTTCTTTCATCCATAATATTCAGTATATTCTGTACAATTTTCGTCTCGCCTTTAGTTTGATATTTCGTTGTATCGGTGACCCACTTGTCTATTTGTTATCCAATACTTCGAGATTGATATATGACTAGTGCGGCCCCTGATAGATCGATTTTAACCACAATATTTTGAACTCTCGCCATGACCAAAATACCAAGTTTCAGCTCAATCGGATTAAGCTTTTGTGCCTTATCATGGAGGAATACACATACACAAACACAGATATATTTCAATTTGAAAATGGTCTTAATCGTCTCAAGGGGGCTCATATTTCCGTCTTCATTTCGAAAAACAAATTTTAGAGCGTTCACAATACTTTCCCTTCTCGTCGGTTGGTGGTCCGGGAAGTAAACATTAATGTTGCCGCTTTAGATTTTGATATATTTAACTTAAAACTTTCATATTTTTTTCAGCTTTTCTGACTTAACCTGCGATATTTTCTATGATTCCTCGAAAAGTTGTCAGCCGATTTTGATTTACTTAACTATGCAATAGCCGTTTCTTCGCAGTGGCCACTTTGAACTTACATGCCTTCAGATTGAGTTTGAATTCCAGATTCATATAATTTTGCGGATCAAAGCTCTATAATTCCATTATCAAAAACAGTTATTCATTTGTTTTTATGATGTTTGTTATTGCTCAGATATTTTAATTTGGACAATCATGGAACATTTGGTATTTTTCTTAATTTTAATTATGAGCACTGTTTTGGCAGCTACGAAGCAGAGACGTCCCGTGAAGTTAATACTGTATATGGATCGAATACCATGCACGAACGCACCGTGCGTTATTGGTTTAGTCGCTTTTGTTTTGGTATATGTGGTGGATAAAGATTAATTAAGGGCGATAATGGAAGCGCATTCATCGCAAACTACGACTGAACTACCAGAAGCTTTCAACGTAAGTGAAAAAGTAAATAAAAATCTGAAGAAGTCGACAAGTGGATACCTTATGAGCTAAATGAATGCCCAGCTGCAATGCTTGCATTGCTTTATTGAACCAATACCAAAATGGATCGATTCTGAATCATTCATCATTGGGGTGATTCTTGAAAAAAATACCATGCCATATTTGACCATGGTCCATTTGATTTACATAGGCCATAGAGATATTTAGCATGCTAATTTTTTCAAGAATAGCCCTTCAGATTGCCACTTGCATTGTAACCGTGAATATTCGTCACAGTGGTTGAATTTAGAGAATGGCCAAAAACGCGTAAGTCCTTGCACATAGATATAAATGTCTCCCTATAGATAACCTATAACTAGTGTTCACATGGGTGGGTCCTCGTCTGACACTCTTGACGCGGCGCGGGCGGGCGACTCGTTCACCTGTATTTTTGTGGGCTGCGGGCAACAGCGCGCCGCAATTGGCGTTGACCTGGCAACCCCGATTGTGCCGTATTTTCTCCCAATATCTCTCATTCGTCTCTGAGCTTTTCGAACGGGGGGTGCGCGCACTGTGCCGGCGCAACGCTGCAATTATCGCGCTTCCAAACTCTCCAGTCATGATGCAGGATTGCAGTGGAAATTTTCTAATTGTGCCGGACATGGACCAGAGTCGCAGGCGGTCGTCTGAGACCGATCTGACTCTGCTGCCCCTCGGCGACAGCAGGAGGCGAGTGAGTAACCTTTGAAAAGTTCATCATTATTTTATAGCTATCGAGAGAAATTTAACTAATGTGTAGAGTTGCAATGAATACATAGTCAATTAACAAATAAACGAATATTCTGCAAACCGAAGGAAAAATTTCAGGGATCCGTACCAAATAAGGACATACTTGCTCAAACGAGGCTATTTTTACACGACTGCCCAACAAAAAAATTGTGTAATGTGTTCAGGGTTCATCTCTGTATGTTTCCGTTTCTTTAATTCACCATAACTTCTAAAGGCTCAAACCGATTTAGAAGTATATGGCATTGTTAGAATCGTTAAGTCATCCCGAGTGTCATAGCGTAGCCAAACTGTTAAAATATCAAGTAAATAGTTATCTAAATGTCCAAATCTCCAAATGTCAATAAATTATCATAAATATATCGTGTTTAGTGTCAAATGAAATGTCTGATTGAGTACATGCCGAAAATATGTATGTATATTTCGTTAAAAAACCGTAATAAAAATAATTATAAATACAGTAATTCACTTTTTGTAACAGTAGTCGTGTTTTTTATTTTTTTAATATATTTACTTGTTACACGTATTCGTAGTATTCGTATATGTAGTTGTTGCTCCGCGACTCCATCGCGTCATTAACCTATTGGTCGGACCTTCGACCCTCAAAATAACTGTTAAATTATATAACTTCCAGTAAAATCCGTTTCTGAAATAATATCTTCCAGAACTATATGATTTTTAGCTTAAACTAAGCCTTCCATGTTGCCCCCCTTTACACTATAGTGTAAAATTGAAGACCTCACTTTGAAAAATAAGAATATATTAAGTAAGTAATAATGGAAACTATGTTTAATGCATCTATGTATAATACATAATAAAACAAAAAACGTCATAATTACAAAAAAAAATAATAACAAAAAAAGGAAAAAGTGGATTTATTTCGGTTTTGGCCTTATGTATGGTCAAAATGGAAAGCCATAAAGAGGAAAGCAAAGACAGACTCTCTTTCATATGTATATGTAGAAATGTTAAGTCGCGAACCCAGGAAAATGTCGCTTTGAAAGAGTTTCCCATGAAGCATAAGTTTAAATTAACTGTCTTCCTGATATCTTCCTGTTAACTTTTTAATTTAAAATGTCTATTCCTCAACGTACCATTCAGTTGCACATCTCTTGCATGAGAAAATATCGCTTCGCTTTTACCGCAATAATCTTCACTTTATCTATCATAGCTCCCCCGCCTTAACCTTGATTTGTGTGGTGATGTATTGTTACATAAGTGGTCTTGTCGGGTCTAAATGACCCAGTTAATTTTTTGCCGAAGATAAGCCAACCGGCAGTAACAGTAATAGAATTAAAAACGTTAATTGGGTTTGTCAAAGTTATAATCTCTATTAAAAACTTAAGCATGTACCTACCCTAATATAATGTAGAAAAATAGGACCTTTATATAAAAACTTGTAACAATCTTCACATATTTTATATTGTTTTCATATGCAACCTACAGGGGTACTGCAGCTTTTCTATCATAGCTGTTTTCATCAAGGTGTGGTTTTTAATAGCTTATCGGGTCATGATTCATTATTGCCACAAGAGGTTATATAATTTGGCTTACCTACCAATAACAATCCTCAAAGAATGTATTATTTATTTAAATTTCCTATTTTTCTTATTTGTTCCAGTAAAATTTATATAATTGTGTAAAAAATAAACAATAGATAGCTATATTACTGCAGGGCTCCTATAATTATGATAAAACCAAAAAGATACAATCTAAATATTTCAAGTTTTCAGTAAATTTCAAATAAAGTTACAATTAATATTAACGACAATATGTGTCCTTATTATCTGCAATATATGTCCGAAAAAATAGATGTTGAGAATTCAAACCCCATTTGAAAGAAGCGCCGGCAAAAAATAACCCAGATCTCGAAAGAATTAGGGTCTGGTCCGTATCGCATCGAGTAAAGTTAAACCCTACAAAATGTGAGGTGGTTTTGGCGGGTACAAACTCTAATAGACAAACTAACAGATGATATCTATATTTCACGTCTAATTCGGATTTTTTTATTAAATTAGGAGACTGACACTCAAGTGTTTTCAGAATAAGAGTGCCGAGATATACATCACTGGTGTAAGAATCAACAGTTGCATTCTGGTTAAATTCAAGGTCAAATTCCTGTTCGACTGTTCCCTCGGCATCAAAGAATCACATCAGTATGTTTTATTTATGGGTCACTCTGGAGATGCCAAGTTTTCACACAACTTAATTACTCTCGGAAACAAGTGGATATTTGAGGAAAATAAGCGAACGTTGGTTACCATGACCGCGATTCTCATTTCTCTGTCCGTCGATGCACTCGATTTGCCACTATGTTGTGACTGCACTGAGATCAAAACTTCCGGTAGTCACAAAGGTGAAGCGGAAAATGCTAGACTTATTGTTTTACACGCTTAAATCTGTATTCTACGCCTCGATTACGTCGGAAAGACACTTTTTTCGATTAGACATAATACAATTCTATGCAATAATATTACGTTATAGCACTGGATCTCAACACGTATTCACGTCGAAACACCATTAGTAATGGCGTCACTGAAATGTATGAGTCGTCTACCAGTGGTCCAGAAAGAATGGTGTATTCTGTGTATTTTCAATAAGTTAAAATGCAACTGTTAGGTTCTCGCGCTACAACACAACGGACGACTGGCAGTCAGCTTGCTTTAAACAATGAAAAGGTTATGACCTCTGCGTATGAGTGTGTGTAGTTTAGTCGATCTAACGCGAACAATATGGTCGTTTTAGTATCGCTGTTAAAATTATTCCAAGATGCTCATCTTAGTTGGTTTGGCTGGTCGGTTCAATGATGATGAATGCCCTTGGAAGGACTGGTATTAAAGGGATCATTTAACGGTTTGAATGTACTGATATTACCAAAGACGGTACCTACTACAGTACTAGTACCACTTACTTGCATAAATCACAGCGCGCTTATTACCTGTCAATATTGAGTTATCAGAATGGTGCTACACACTCCTTACTAGTTTTAAAGATGATACGATATTGCGGTAACGAAAGCCATCGTGGCATTCATAAGGATTGTCAGAACGCATCTTACTGCGAAAGAGTGGCGTTACAATAATGCTACGTAAAGTGCAGGCATGCAGCGTGTATAATACTGCCAGATTTGTAAATCTATAACAACGTTTTACATGCCAGAAATAGGCATACACCATTAAACCCCATACATTATCGATCTATCATGGTGACACGTCTGGTCGAAACCATTGCATTTTTGGCCAGTCTTTTTGTAAAACCGTGGTGGGTTTCCAATGCCTTTCATTTGTATCACCGATTTGGAACAATGTGTAATTCCATGTTCATACCAGAACTGATCATACCGGTTTTCTACTCGGTATGAAAATCCAACTGCCATCTATATTTTATATTGATTTTTCGGCATTTTCAATGTATTATTTAATTATCATTAGGCAGTATTTAATTATACGTATCTGAGCCTACCTTAGTGCGGACGCCTCGTGCGATCCAGTTAGATTAGGTTTAATTTATCTGGATCTGCAACTATGATTTTTTTAAAATAAAGAATTTGAATTTGAATCTTCGCAAGGGTTATTATCCTACTCTACCCATCATCTTACCACTAGAAGCATTATATGCGTTGGCTTTCCTAGGTAAGCCAGATTTTTCGCCGTCTCGCGTCCGTTGTTTAATCTATCATGGTATACTTTATTATCATACAGTGGGCCCGATTGCGTTTCTTCGTGAACTAAAATCCGAAACTAGTTCGTCTGAACGAGAAGGGGCAATACGCTAGAGCGAAATGTGAAAAGAACGGTTGTCACTTTTTCACATTAAAAGTACCCATCAAAGATAAAGCATCTGAATCTAACACCGCACGAAATGTGTTCAAATTTATTCGGACGAGTAAATGTTCGACAGGTAGTTTTTATCGTATATCATTCGTTTCATATTCCGCTCTAACGTATTGTTTCTTACGCTTGAACTAATTTCAGTTTTACTTTACAAAGAAACGCAATCGGACCCAGTATCTTTTGGCCAGACTGACAAGATGAAAAGCTAGTCGCTCTAAATTTTGACAATTACACCCTATACATTCGGTGCCACCTTGCAAGAAGTCTTTCAACTGTACAGCTGTCTCAGAAATATGTATTATAAAAAGAAGGTACCTACATACAAGATTTAATCACATGATTTAAATCCGATAATTCATATTTCATTTATATTTAAAAAATAAGATTGTTGAAAAATTTTACTTTATAAAAAACAATATAAAGGGTTAATATAACAAAAATCATGTTCTTCACAAAGTTATCCAGCAGACAAAATTATTTTCTTATTTCTCTACACGGCATTATGTATTTATTAAATTTAAAATAGTTTAGAGAATAATTTAAAGCAGTTTTTTTTATATTAAGGTAAATGCATCAATTAATAAATAAAATAAAATGTTGCAATTATAAAAAAATATTATTTTACAGTCAGGAAAAGCTGTAATAATCAAATATTTCCTAACAATTTAATAGTCAAAATAGTCACAATATGTTAGAAAATAATCAATAAAAAAATTGATAGGGACTGTAAATATAACAGAATTGGTAGAAAATAATAATAATAGCTAATAAAAAATCAGTGTAAAGAAAAAAAAAATTGTAAACAATTTATAACAAGTAGGTAGGTATATATTTCAAATAGAAGAGTTCCAATGTTGTCAATATTTTTCAAACAATATTTTTGTGCAATATTATGTAGCCAATTTCGGAAACTTTCAGTGTACTAGATCTCGGAATTTCAGTGTACTAGATCGCCAATTTCGGAAACTTTCAGTGGTAGATCTCAAGTCACTCAACTAAGGGATACGTCTAGTTCGAGATCAGGAATCGAATTTGGAGTACCTCAAGGTAGTGTACTAGGTCCAATTCTATTCCTTATTTATATAAATGGACTATCATCGATTCCTCTGTGTAAGGGGAAAGCCATCTTGTTTGCAGATGACACTGCCCTAGTTTTCAGAGACAGATCCTGGCAGGGAGTGTTTGAAAACTGTCAAATGGGTCTCAAACGGGTAAAAGAATGGCTTGACTGTAACCTTTTATCTCTAAATGTAGAAAAAACAAAATATATGACGTTTTCCAAAACAAGCAAGGGAATGCAACAAACAGCTGGACTATCCCTCATAGTACACTCATGTAAGGACAGTCCATCAACTATCTGTGCTTGTTCTAATCTAGACAAGGTGAGCATGATTAAATACCTAGGCTTGACTTTGGACGATAGATTGACCTGGTCTTACCATATCTACAACACATCGGCTAAAATTCGCAAACTCATTCATCCATTTAAACTTCTACGTAACGTAATGTCGAAACCATTACTAAAAGTTGTCTATTACGCACTTGCTCACAGCATTATATCATATGGGATTCTTGGTTGGGGCGGTGCAGCACTATCACACCTCGATCCACTTGTTAAAGCTCAGAAGGCGCTGTTAAGAGTTGTCAACAAAAAACCGTTGAGATACCCGTCTGAGCAACTTTTTCGTGAGTTCTCTGTTCTTGACGTACGGCAAACATTTGCTAAAACGATAATAATCTATTATCATAAACATAAAGAATTGCACCAGCACACAACCCATAAAATTATTACACGAGCGATAACTAATAGTAACCACATAGTGCCCAAACTGAATAGTTCCCATGCACAAAGACATTTTCTTTACTTGGCACCGTCGTTGTTCAATAAAAATAAGGATATACCCGGCATTTATACTCAAGGTATTAATATAAAAATAAATATAAACAAAAAAAGACTAACCCACTGGTTGATCACCCAGGGAAGGAAAGAAACCGAAAAATTTATTTGCTTTATTCCTATCTAACTTAACATTCCTAACACAATATTATTAACCTACCATATATATATGATTATTATTATTTATGATTATTATATATTATTATTATTATTATCACATACCTTTTTAGATAATTTGAAATTTTATTTTTTACTAAAATTGTACTTTACTTGATTTTATTTTTCACGGCATTCTTCAACGAAATTTTTTATTTAGCATTAGGCAGTACGTACTTAATTTTATGATTCTGAGCCTACCTTAGTGCGGACGTCTCGTGCGATCCAGTTAGGTTAGGTTTAATTCATTTGTAACTAATACTATGATTTTTTGTAAATAAAGAATTTGAATTTGAATTTGAAACTAGGTATTATTTGCAGTTTTTAATTGTACCGATTATAATAAATTGGATTTATTATATTGCCGTATTTACAGTGGGTAATTCATGATAGCTAGCCGCCTTATAGCAAACTCCGGCGTTTAGTTGGCAGCAGCCAGTGGTAGTGTTCATATCGGCTAAATTCAACTTGAAAGAATATAGACAGCATAATCGCATCTAAATATGCATACATATTGCTTTTTAATGCTGTATTATTTAGGTTGAAATTTAAATAAATAAATAAATAATCTAAATCTGTCGATTCAGTCATTCAATTATAAATCCTATATCTTAACCAAATAAAAGATATAGCTATGCGTTTGTTTATTTTCGCAGAGTTCATCGCTTCGCAACCTAATCCAGGGTTTTGACAGCAAAGCTCAGGAGCACGACGACAACCAGCGGCTGAATCCATTCAGTTCCAAGTTTGATAAGAACTACCGTCCAGCGGTGTCGAAAGAGGAATATGGAAGGTAGGGAATATGGAATATGGAAGGAACCACCATAAACGTCATATCGCATAATTTAAAAAAAATTATAACTGCAATTCTTTGAACTAGTGATTATATATGAATAGTGAGATAAAGGTCCAATGTTTCGTTAAACTACATATTTATTTATTACATTATGAGAAATATTTATACATTACGAGAAATGCTCAGAGAAATATCGATAATAATGAGCCAATAAGGTTTTATAATTCCCATTTATAATTGCTTTCCGATCTCCGCCATTTGCTATTGTCGATTTAAGAGTCAATAAGTTGATGCATCCTCTACGGTGATTGGAAATCTTTCAAAACTCTCTAGTTTTGCTGTAAAATTCAGGAAACAAAACAAAAAAAAATAAGAACTCTTTAAAAACTGGTAAACGTACAGTTTTCAATTTATTTAAAATGTTCGTTAACTCTTTGACTCTGAAATTGAAGAAAGATATTTCTCTATACACTTCTATAGCTATTATTATGATCAACGTAGGAAAGCCATTTCGAGCGTTTTTACTGAGTTTCGTTCATGGATTTCTCGCTAGATAGAAAATATTGTTGTATACGTGTTTAATTACTTCGTACCTTGGGTCTTGGACTAGATAATATTTATTTTTGCGCTATTCACTTTGTTGTAACTCGCCACTAAATGGCGCTGCAGTACATCGACTTCTATACCGTTCAACTGATCGCAATGGAAATTAGTATACATATGTATTTGAGCGCGGATAGAACACGGGCAACGCGGGTTGGATATACACCACTAGTACCCTATATAATTAATGACATCGGCTAGAGAAGATGACTTACAGTCTACAGTCTAGTTAGGGTCCAGTGATAAGCCAAAAGGCACTTTCCATAAATATTAGCGATATTATCATTCATTCTTACAAATGATTTTGCTACAAATTGCGATAGTTAGTCAAAGATCCAAGATACGTGTAAAGTAACATTTAAACCAATAATGAAATAAAATTAATAACCATAATGCATACATAATGTATAGCGGATTACTTTGTAAGAATGCTAATATCACCTTAAAGTGATAGTCTTCATGATATATCCACGAAATAACACTATTCTTGCCAAACCACAATATCATAAAATAAAGTAGTGGCAAATAGATGCAGGAGAGCTTTCTCGTCCCTTTTTATGACTGTTTTTTTTTTGTAAAATGCCGAATTGGACATTTTTGTAGGTACTTAGAGTCAAAATTCAATAAAATCCTCGGATGAGCTGCACTAAAGTTATTCGGATTCCCGTCCTTATCGTGGATGCTAAACGATTCTATATTACCTATTATAACCAAGTTTGAAAGTTGTTGCAACGTTTCATTTTCATACTTTTTGCATAAGGTTGGGGTATTTTGCAGTGATATGAGAGCTTTACGCCAACCCAATTTCATACACATGCGACATTATCCATTTTGTCGAGGAATACCAAAAAATATCACATATTGAATTTGTGAATAGCTAATTAAACTACAGCGATATTTATGAAACGTATGGGAATTTAAAAAAAAACAACTTCGTCCAAACAATATTTCGAAATAAGGGTATGTCCGGAGTTAAATTTAATTAATGAATATTTTCCATATTATTCTACACTTTAACCAGATTATTATAATTTTTTATTACACCTGCCGATGTATAGCAGCTTTAACTGCAAATTTAGCATATGTATATACAGCTACCTAATTTATAGCCTAGCTGTCATTCTTCATTAGTGCAGAATGGTTGTCATGTTAGGGACCCTCTGTTCCGCTGAAACTGTCTTGCTGGTTCATCAGACTCTTATATTTTTGTTTTACCAGGCCAAAGCCGGGTTCGAAGAGTGAAGCCAGGGGCGCGGAAGCGTTTGTAAAGACGTACAGCGAGATGCTTGATATATGTACATATATCGATGCATACGGCGAACCAGTTACTAAGAGATTTCTCGGTACTCCTGAAGGTGCTTTGAAGTGTATGCGGTTCGGAAGTCTTTTCGATGTGAGTATTCTAATGTATGCAATTATTTTATGTACAACTGCATTTTAAGCGATATCTTTGAGCGCGCATATTAGCGGTAATTATCCCCAGTTTGAAACGGTTTAGTACTACGACAAGGTTAAAGCGCGAGGTTAGCTAGTGAGATGAATATTGAATAGCTATAAACTAACTAGACTCGTCAACGCTCACATTTGACATCGGAATCTATAAGGGAACGATCCAGAAAAAAACATCCTCCAAAGTCCTTGTGTACGAACCGTATACAACCAACCCTCAACCATTCAAATATTACTGCAACGTAAAAAAAACGGTTTTCTATGTAGAACGTAAAATTTCGAAGTCAGTTTAAAAATAGCGTCTTTTAGTAGCAGCGGAAGTTCAGCGGCCGTGGAAGTGTCGCCGCAGCGATGCGCTCTGTGTGGGTTTCATTGCCACATTTCAGCGAAATCTTTGTAAATTTCAGCCATTCTACATGAAAAACTCTTTAGTGGATTTGATTTATTAACCAAAACAAAAATCATCTGCACGCGAAGTGTTTCATTATGCTAATGCCAACTTTTACACATATAAGCTGCATTTGCGATATACCTTCTTAAATACAATCTAACTGTATAGTATATATATATATGTGTCTTTGTACTTCTTTCTTTTTTTGTATATCTTTTGTCTTTTTTTTTGTGGCTTAATAAGCCCGGATAATCTATAGCACGTCACCGCCTCAGGTCGCGTTTATATATTTACTAAGTATGTACCTAAGTCCGTTATTGCACATGCTCTGCCTAGTAGGACAATTTTATTAATATGTATAATAATCTTAATCTTAAGTTCCTTTTTTGTCAACAAATAAGCCCGGATGATATATAGGTCATTAGCGCTTCGAGTCGCTTTCATATATTTACTGATTATGTACCTAAATCTGTTATTGCACATGCTTAGTAGGATGAATTTGTCAATATGTATAATAATATCTTAAGTTTCCTTCCGTCGAGCGAAACCCGCCTATCACTGGCTTAAACAAAATATATTCATTGCTTTTTCAGCCGCAATATTGATTATAATCTAGGTAAGAGTGGTCGAATTGATGTTATAGTCTTCATTTTTAATGTAACTATACAATCGATCCATCATTTATTGTGAATTGCATGTTTATTGTACATTTATTAGTAGTGAGTTTAACGTAGTTTACCCTAAGGCGTATTTCACACATATGCGGTTTCATTCAGTTCGGTTCCTTTTCGGTTCTTTTTCGGTCGCTGCCGATAAGTGTGAAACGGTCTTCGGTTTCTATTTGGTACCTAATAGAAACAGTAGAGCACCGAATACTCCCTCGACACGAACTGGTTTCTCTACAGTTCTTCTTTTGTAAAACATCAGTTAACTTAACTTTTCTTTGCGAAAGCAAGGTAACATTGTTACGTATTTGCAAACCTATGTATTTCAATTTGTCCATTAAAATTTAAATTACAAAATACTTTTTACAAAAAATGTATTGATTGTATTTTGTCGTACCTCAAAGTTACGGACAACATCTGAATGAGTTGAATACATTTCCTCATAATTATAACTTGGCGATGAAGACGGTCCTGTCGCTTTACCTGTAATTTATTAAATGATTTCGTTTACACCCTGAAGTAATTGAAAGATTGTCTTCGTGCTATTTTAGCTTCAGGAAAATGGTGTGGATTGCCTTGGATTGGAGGGAAAGTGATGATAAGTGCTCTCAATGAATTCTAGTATTCCTCTTTATTTTTGAATTTTCCAATATAGAAACAAATTGAATTCCCTCCATATTCACTGCTGGGTGTACGAAAGAAAACACAAAATCTAATATGATCCGTATGAGAATCGTGTATGAGTGAAGGGGTTACATTCGTGTTATGTTGCAACCGAAAACGAACCTAACCAAATGGGCCCGAATATATGTGAAACAGACCTTAATGTGTACAATATAATAAGCATATAATTATTATGAACTACATGTATTATATGTACTTGCAGTCGTTGTTTACTATTTAGTTTATTCGATTTTTGTATCACAAGGTAATATGCATATTTATAATGTTTCTTTCATCATTACATAAAAGAATGTTTAAAAAAGTTAAATGAAATAAAAACAAGCACCAAAAATATCCGAATTAAAATAAACCCAATAACATTTATTATAGAAGTTGAAACAAACCTCACGAAAGAAAAGAAATCCTAAACATAGATATTAGTAGAGATTAAATATTTTGTCCTGAAATTTAAGTACTGAGATACAATATAGGACCAAGGCGAATCGGATCTATATAATTATATTTGAGGGTTATAAAAAAAACTTTTTCGTTATCAATGTTATTTTTAATGTCAAAATTTCAATAACCACTTATTTATGTATCAAATAAGCAAACTAAAACTTAAATTCATCACAAATATTTCTACCCAGAGACAAAAAATAAAATATAAAATCGAAGACTATCGCGGTTGTTTGACATTATAAATAATTTCACGTTGTAAATTCGTTTTCTATCCTATTTATAAAAATAAAATATATCCGAATCGCCCCAACTTCCGTGGCGAACTGGAGGGACATATATATTGCAAATTTAGTAATTTTTTAAAGTAGCATCTATAAAATTGTTTTTAAAATTAAATAAAATCTTCATTATGAGGTCAACTCCCATTGCATCCTCAGTCAATCCTCTGACGGAGGAGAAACAATTTTTCCGGAACAGTAACTTGCAAAAGTGCTTTTTTGATCATGATTTGCATCTTGGTATTTAATCCCCATGTCGCCTTAGTCTTTTTTCTTAATATTTCTTCGATTTCTGTCTCATTCCTAATTTCAAAGTTTTTCTTGTAAAAAACGTCTTGTTTCTTCTTTAAATGTTCTTGTTTCTTCCATAATCAGATTATCTTTACTCTGGGGCACCGTCAAACCCAAGCATGGCGCTAAGATTTTTCGAGATTGTCTTGGTGCTGTTGGGGATTTTAAAGGTGATAAAAATCCTTTAAGGCGTCTCTAGCTTTAGCACTAGTTGATGGTTGATAGTATATGGTCGATGGTTAATGGTTATTGGCAGCATGTTAAAAGCTGGTGGATGGCTGTGTATTGTCAACAGCACTTGCAGATGGTTGCTGTATAGAGCTGGCTAACGACTAATCTACAAGAATTGCTTTAGAGCTTTTATGGAGCTGAAAGATTAGAAAACATCATCGTAATTTATGTTCTTTGTTCTGGTCTTTGTTTTGGAAGCATCTGTATGATACTAAGAATGACCTAGTTCATAAATGATCTTATGAATAATTTTGTATAAGTTATAATTTAGAAAAACTTCTTTTGCGAGTATGAAGATATTTCGCTAGTTTTGTGCCCCTCGTTAACTGACACACGTAGCCGGCACATTTGCAAAATAGACTCCTAATACAGGACGGAATAGCCGAGATTAAATAAAATCATTAGAATTTGCTGTTGTACACATTAACACTTCTTAAAGTAGTGTAAACTAAAACCTCCGAGCTCGGCGCGGCGTGACTCCTTTTTTGTATTACCACCGTGGCATCCATTTTACGGCAACTAGAGCTGTCGTCCACAACGGGCGTACCCGTCACCTCGGGAAGTTTTAACGAAATGTGATCGTTCTGTCTCCCGTGAGGTGAACGCAGAAGACCTAGGACAAAACAGTCCACCGTCAAGCTCCGCCACATGCCCGTAAGAAACCAACGCCTTACTGAGAGATAGCCAGGTATGTTACCCAGCGGGCCGACACACGTACCCTTATTTTCAGTTGCAACCAGATTACTCCGGTCTACCGACTGGTTACGAGTTCGAGGTAGCTTGCAGGGTCCTCCCCCTTACGAAGCGGTAAAACGGTGTCTACCGAATCTAGAGCACCCTAAGGTTGACTCCTAGGGGAGACTGGCCCGCAGGCCAACGTCCTACCCTGACTCGCACTTTTGCGTGGAGGCCGCCGGATGGGTGTTGACCCGTGAGTGTGACCGACCCTGAACACATAGGTCTTCGTGGCCAACTCAACAGGGCCCATTAGCTTCCTCCATTCTACGGCAGAGCAGCTCGGGTGGACGTCCAAGAAAATATCATAGACAGGGGTGAGGGGTGTGACTGTTTGGTCGGTGGGGTGCGACGGAGAGCCCGGACCTGCGGGTCCCGCCCGAGTCTCGAGTACAACCGACCATCACCCGCGCCGAAAAAGTACTTAGTTTTATGGGCCCGGTACGCTTATTCCAGTACTGCCTCTTTTTGCCTGTAAGTACATACCCGCTGGTATTAGGTATTATAGGGCTTAAGTATCTGTTAATAAAATATCATACACACACAGGGAAAAATACGCGATTTTGAAATGAAGATTGCAACTTTCAGTTATTACGATGCAGTTATTTTGTGACCCCTGGGCCGCTGTCAACACCCAGCCGCTCTACCCTTGCCTTGTCACTGAAAACCGTAAGCGGCGTACGTTTATTCGTACAGCGGCGTAATTTCTCTTCTTAGTTCGTTAAACGATGATATTGACATGCGAAAATAATTGTAGCATTTCTCAGTTCAAACATGAGTGTCCAAAAGCTTTAAACGCCGTGTCGCCGATTTAAACGCCGCTATACAATTGGATGTACCCAAAAAAAATGTATTTTTGCGTAATCTACGCCTATACCAGTAGAAAATAACCGCTGTCGCAACTTCGTCGTCGACGTCTATCTTTTATTTATTTATTTATTTATTTATTTATTTATTTTCTTAACAAATCTACATTACAGTTTCTACCAATCCGTTGATATGCAATATACACATAAATATAAAAAAAAAATAATAGAACTCTTACAAGTACATACATAACATGTTTAAATAAGCGTTAAATACAAATACCGGCATTAAGAATAGAAAAACTTACAAACTTACAAACTTACAGTACATAAGAATGAAAACAGTTTATATTATTCCGCCATAAACAAGTAGCGTAATGCCCACACCTTGAAGAGATGCGGGCTCGCTGTAAATATATCAAAGTCTGGCGCTGTCGAACATAGAGCATTTATGTGCCGCAAAGCTCGTGTAAGCAGACTCCATCGACTTAGGTTGGTGCGCGAGGACGGCTCCGCAAATAGATTATGAATGCGAGCACAAACTGTATAATGTGAACGCGCCGATTATTTTACCATATACAGTTAAACCGTATAAGAAAACCTATTCGTAAAAACCTTAATAGTGTGTAGTGTGAACGGGCTGTTATTCAGCACTGCAACGAACACTCGTCAGCACCGAGCAGCCCCCGCAGCCGCAAGCTTATAGGGGCGAACACACTCTCGGACGCGTCCGCTGCCGCGGCTTATGGACAGTATGCACAGTCGTTTGGGACGTGGCTTGCCAGATCTCTATCGGACGTCCGAAGCCTCGAGGTCGCGTCCGCGACTGACGTCCGATAATGTGCATGGCTCAATAGAAATTCATTACACAGATCGCGCCCATAAGCCGCGGCTAACGGACGCGTCCGATAGTGTGTTCGGCCCTTATCGCGGCTTTATACAAATGAGGACGTTTTCCTTCTAACTTGGTGGCGCTTATTCACTTGCGCGACTAATAAAATTAGAAATTCCTACTGCATCGTGCAATGCTGCCTAACGAGCGCGTTTCTCAATGTAAATAAATAGAAGCAGTGGTCCAGCGAGCCGCATCTCCGCGGTTCGCATCGCATTCGCGTATTCGCCTACGCAACGCGATGAAGCTGTTTCGCCAGAACGCCTGGATGGGTTATTTACGTCGCGTAGCGGAAGAGTCCACAGCGCCATTGTCTACGTAGTACAGGAGCCCAATTTAAATCAACCCACGTAATCGTGCACATCGACGAAATCAACATGAAGTTGCGCTGAAGTAAAGTTTCACAAGAAATCATCGGGTCAGGCTGTACCCAGGATCCTAAAATAGATTACGTGGGTCGCATACAAGCAGGTGGATGCTGGATTTCAAATTGCGATTTGTCTCTTTCCACCCACAACTCGGCAATGGTCGACTGTTTTCGGTCGAAATGTTTCATTCCAAAACGTAATAAAAGAAATAGATAGGGTATTTAGAAGAAGGCACACGCAGCGGATCGGTTTGCGCCTTTTCAATGTTTTTCCCGCTCCGTCAGCACAGGGCTGTGCGTAACAGTTCGTCTGATCGGATAATATTTGGTGCAACAATTTTCGAGTGGTAGTGCCCCGTCTACTTCTTTTATATTATCTACTTAGAAGGCTAACTATAGGGAAACTCTGAAATCGCACCTGCATATTAAAATGTGTATAGGTAATTATTTTTTATATATTTTTTTTAAATTTGTTATTTTACAATTATCTACAGTACATGGACATATACAATTACAATGTCATAGACAAAAATCCAGTGGTAGAAACTGATAACATGTTATACCCGAAACTATTGCAAGTGATCCTATTTTAATGTCACCTAACTAGGCAATAGCCTGTTCTAAGGCGTACATTTAAATTGTTGTAAATATATGAATGAACCAATAAAACACTAAATGATGAAAATATAGGAAATTTGAGAGAATTTATACACTAAAAGTTATTATTAATTCTTGCAACCTGGACAATCAAAGTAAAATTGAATTTGCCCCAAATATTTTACCTGTTCCTTGAATCGGGCGATGGGCAAGGTCCGACTCAAGAAAGCCCGACTCCCCTCCCTTACTCCTCAAGAATATTTAGGTGATTTAAAGTTGTGGTGATATAACTGTGCTATATTTGAAATCTTTAAAACTACCTCCAGTAGCTAAATATCGTTAAGTAATGGGTAATGAATATTTAGTCTTTCCGTCATTAATGTTAAAATTATTGAAAATTTGAGAAATAAATGAAAAATTTTAGGCGTCATTTAAATTTAAAATTATTGCAAAATAAATTTCGTTTTCATAATAGTAGTGTTTCGTAATAGTTTCTTTGTTCAGTTTGCAAGAAATTATAAAAAATCTTTTTGGCAAATCATAAAGATCTTGATGAAGATTTTATGAACGATTGGAAGGAGGTCTTTTAAATACAGGAATACTTGAGGTATTCAAAATTAGTCTCGCGATGTTTTATTGGAAATGTTGATTTAGGATTGCTAGAAGGCGGTTACCGATTTTGGAGGGTTATAATACTCATAAAATATAGGTATAGAAAATTGACTGCTTAAATTTATTTAATCACAAACTGGTTTGTACTGACTTCCTGCTTTCGCCTAAATGTCCCTTTAAAACACTGAACTCGCCGCCTTGATGTATTCCGTCTGCCGCGCTGTTCTACGAGCAACTCTCTCTTTATTTTTCGATACATAAGAACCATAGTTTTGTTTCATGCGGTGGCTTCGAGGGGTGAAAAATTCCATGATAGTCATAATTCTTCTGAAAATAGACCATAGACCCCAGTATAAACAGAAGGAATGACAATGGCCCATGCGCAAAATTTTATCTGCCGCCCTCACACTGAGTATCTATCAGTATCTTGCTTATTTACTGTTTCTCTTTCATCCATAAACCTGTTTAGGCAATCCCAACGTAAAACAAATGAATTGCGACGACCCAGGCACAAAATCTTACCTGACACCCCTGTAAGGGAAGATTTTGTGCCTGGGCCGTCGCAATTCATTTGTTTTACGTTGGGATTGTCTAAACAGGTTTATGGATGAAAGAAAAACAGTAAATAAGAAATATACGGATAGATTCTGTGCGGGAGCACACGGATCATCTATCTCTATCTTACTTATTCGCTGTTTTCTTCACCCATAAACTTATTTATCGCTTTAGTTTCGGGATAAGATAAAAATACTCACTCGGTACTATGCAGTTATTATTAATATTAATAGTTGATATTGTTATAGGTTTATACTTTGTGATATTTTCTATATATTTCATCTATATAAATAATATAAACCACTGTACTGTTTAAATGAAACACAGCAAAAAAGTGGGCTTCCGTCGGCTACAGTGGGCTTCCGTACTGGTATCGGTGTTTGGCACGCGAGCGTAGCGACGCCGCCGACGTCGACGCGCGACGGCGACGCTCCCACCGTCCCGCACCCACCGACTGACCGCCCTTCCGCTCACAGCCAATACGCCCTATTTGGACACCTACACTTGCTATGACACATTCACCAGATACGCGGCAATATCCGCGTCCAAAGATTGAGTTCCCTCTATCAGTCATTCATCTCTGTCATGTGAAACTGATTGAAATATTCCTGTCCGATAAATTAGAACGAGTCCGCAGATGTTCTCCTTATTCCGGTTCTAAATGTACACATTTCAAGTTGTTAGTTCTGTTTTCAATTAGTGATTATGCTGGAGCTAATGGGCCCTGTTGCAGTTTGGCCACTAAGACCCAGTTGTATAGGGCCGGCCAAACGCACGGGTCAACACCCATCCGGCGGCCTCCACGCAGAACTGCGAGCCAGGGACGCTGGCCTGCGGGCCAGTCGCCCCTAGGAGTCAACCTTCGGGCGGTCCTGGGTGGTTTTTCGCACTGTGCGGCGTCAGTCAATCGATTGTGCATTCCGACTAACAGCTAGGAAAGTCTGGAAACAGTAATGTTTCATATAGAGCGGGGTTAGTTGTTAACTCAACGGCAACTGCTCTTGAAACGACCATTCGACCACCCAATCCCAAGTGAAGAGCCGTACAAAAAATGCCGTGGTCCGCGATAGATTTAGTAGAAACCGTATCACCGCTACGTAAGGTCGGTAGACCGGAGTAATCTGGTTGCAACTGGAAGTAATGGTGCGTGTCGGCCATCTGGATGATTAACTTGGTTATCTCGCGGTCAGGCGTTGGTCTCTTACGGGCGAGTGGCGTAACTAGACAGTGGACTGTTTTCGTCCCAAGTCTTCTACGCTTACCTCACGGGAGATAAAGCGATCTAATATCGGTAGAACTTCATAAGGTGACGGGTTCCCCCGTTGTAGTTGACATCTCTAGTCGGAGAATAAGCGTAAACGAGCCAAAATGACTGAATTTTTCTGTATGGTGTGCCAAGGAACTTTAAACATTTTTTGGTGAAGACGCATAAGTGCAATAAGTCAGAGAGTTAAAAGCCATCTACATTTTTGTCTTTTAAGTCATGGTGGCAGAGGAAAATCGTTTTTTTATGTACCACTATTCGATTTTCACATACCTATTTTTTCAGTATAAATACAAAGACCTAAATTAAAAAAAAAGTTGAAGCCAACTTCCAGCTTCGTGTTTGACTTAGAATAATCTCACATGCAAGCAATCTCCTTATATACCACACACCTGTGTATTTTGTCGAAAATTTAATCGAAAAATATAATTTTTCTTTAATCGAAAAATATACATTTAAAAAAACTTTTTTAGTTTCATATATGTAGGTATGTACACAGTTATCCTATGAAAGGTTCATCGAGCAGTAGAGAAAACCCCGCATAATGAAATATTAAGTAAATTTACCACTAATATTTTTTTTCACTTTTTTAACTAATTTTTTCCATGCTTATTAAATCTTACTATAGCTCTCCATTATAGTAACCACTGTTTAATAACTGTTTTCAATTATTATTTTTTCTCACTAATTATATAAATATTTGGCGGACTAGAACAGATTTTACTTGATTGTCAAAAGGCCTCGAGGTGCGGAATATCTATCTATCTATCTATCTATCTATATAAATAAAAATGAATCGCCGTGCGTTAGTCTCGCAAGATCTCGGAAATGACTCGACCGATTTGAATTACTCTTTTTTTTGTTTTGTTTGCCTTGATTCAGGGGTGGTTATCAAAAAAAAATATTTAGGAAAAACTCAAAGAAATAACTGAAAATCGAAAAAATCGAATTTGGTCGTTTTGGGAAATAGGCCACTTACAATAAATGGCGTTCGCGGCGATCCTATTGTTTAACAGCTGCGCCATCCATAACTGTTATTCATTCCGTGCGATTGTCTAAAATTTCGAAGTTAAACAAATCAAAAAGTCAAAAAAGTAAAAAAAGGCGAAAAAGTCGATATAAATAAGTCGCAAAAGTCAAAAGAGCCAAAAAAGTTGAAAAAGTCAAAAAAGTCAAAAGCCGAAAAAGTAAAAAAAGACGAAAAAGTTGATAAAGTCGGAAAAGTAGAAAAGTCAAACAAGTCGAAAAAGTCGAAAAAGTCGAACAACTCCAAAAAGTCGGAAAAGTCAAAAAAGTAGGAAAAGTCAAAAAAGTCGAAAAAGTCAAAAAAGTCGAAAAAGTCGGAAAAGCCGAAAAAGTCGAACAACGCGTAAAGGTCGAAAAAGTCAAAGAAGTCGAAAAAGCAAAAGAAGTCGAGAAAGTCGGAAAAGTCGAAGTCGAAGTCGATTTCGATTTTCGAGTTTAAAGGTGGTCGCTAGGTTGGGGGGGGGGGGGGGGTTTGTAGGATTAATAATATAGTTGTAGGATCGTAGTATTAATAATATAGTAGGATTAATAATATATATGTTATTTTATGGATTAATAATATATACAATATGTTGTAGGAATAATAATATATAGGATTAATAATATTCAGGTGAATTACGTTCCTGGTTACGTTCCTACAGGAAAGTCTTGGGGTGACACAACCGTTTTTTTTAATTACATACGACATTGTTTTATTTTACAATAAGTTAGTGTATTTGAGAATATATTTTGTTAAAGCGAATTTAATTGCATTTTGCGAACATTCATTTTGATCAGCCATTCTTAGACTTTGCAGGCTTAGGTCATAACCACGAATTTGGACTTAGTTTGGGGATTTCAATACTGTAAAGACCTCATGGAAATTTCGATCGATTTGAATGAGCGTGAAAACAATTCCGTGTCGTTTTACAGTGTCCGTTACAATACACACAAATGATGTCTGCATGCTAAATATCTCCTCGATCGGATGAAGCGTTTGGGCGCTATTGTGGAGTAATACACACACACACACACACACACACACACACACACACACACCTTACACACACACACCCTACACACATACACACACACACACACACACACACACACACACAGACAACTTGCGGTGTCAACTACAACGGGCGAGCCCGTCACCACAGGACGTTTTAACGATTTTCTCGTTCTATCGCCCTGCAGTGAACGTAGAAGACTTTGGACAGAACAAATCCAACGTCCAGCTACGTCACAACCCGCAAGAAGCCAATGCCTTACCGCGAGATAGCCAGTGTTACCTGGCGGGCCGACCCTCGCGCCCTTGCTTCCAATTGTGACCAGATTTCTCCGGTCTCTCGATTGGTTCCGAGTTCGAGGTCGCTTGCGCGGTCCTCTCCCTTACGAAGCGGTGAAACGGTGTGAACCGAATCTAACGCGGACCAAGGCGTCCTTTGCCCGACTCTGAACCGGGATCGGATGGCCAATGGTCATTTCAAGAGCAGTCGCCGGAAGGTAGACAACCACCCCCGCTCTATAGGAAACAATACAGTTCCCAGACTCCCCCGATTGTTAGTCGGAGAGCACAATCGATTGGCTTGCGCCGCTCGGTGCGCAGACCGTCCAGGAGCGCCAGAGGTTTGATTCCCAGGGGAGACTGGTTGACCCAGAGTCCTACCCAGGCTCGCACCCCGTGCGTGGAGGCCATCGGATGGGTGTTGACCCGAGAGTGTGACCGACCCTGAACACATGGGTCATCGTGGCCACCTCATCATGGGCCCATTAGCTCCCATGACAGACATTTAATATTTACGCGGCGACAGGCGAGGGTTGAAAACCCCGCCCAACACCCGGGCAGTTCTAACGACGTGGGTCGTTTTATCTGCCCAGGATGTCATGCAACGACAACCTCACGCGTGCCGGAAGGGTAGCGCGTGAGGGGTGAGCGAACGGAGACCTTAGGAAGGATTCTCCGGGCTTCAGCCCCCGCCGGCACCCCGTAAACCGTTTATTTATACTTCAAAATGTTTACAATTATTACTTAATTACTAAACTAAACTAGGCGACTAAGCGGTAACATATTTTATTATTTATTTAGTATAATATATTATTTTTATTTCAATGATGAGGCGGTGGAAGGTATGCTCCATGCGGCGTGTCGGAAAAAAAAATAAATAAAAACGGGCAGCAAACGGCAGGGGCGCCGTCGGAGACGTCGACGACCGGGATCCTGTGCAAGGGCACGCACCCACAGGGGCGATTAGGAACGATACAGTACAGGCGACATCGGATGATGAAGCAGCCCACGGCTCGCACCGCTAAGAGGGGGGGCCCTCCCCCGGAGGAGGATAGCCCCTCTGCCTCAGATCCTCCCAGAGGGACACCCAGTGATTCACAAACTCGCGAAACGCAGCAAAGCAAACCCTACAACCTACCAAGTCCGCATACCAAACCGGCAGACTGCCGACGCACGAACCAACCACAAACAACATTTCCGCCCGTGCGGCGTCGAGCTTGGGGCATGTCCAAACGATGTGTTCGGCCGTCTGGCGACCAGTGCCACACGAGCACCAGGGATCGTCGTTGAGTCCAAGGTCAAATAACTTGGCTTTGAACTCACCGTGACCCCCAATGAGCTGAGTGACATGGTGGTCAAGCCGCAGAAAATCCTCGTTTTTCATCCGCTCGGACACCGACGGAAAGAAACTATGGGTAAGGCGGCCCGTGCCGCCGCCATCCCACCGCTCCTGCCAGACGCGCAGACTCTCCACCCGAATACGACGGGACCAGCCCACCAACGTGGAGGACGCCGGGTCCACCGACAGACTAAAGTAGTCTACCGGCACCCCCCGTCGAATCCATGACACGGCTGCCCGCTCCAGAACCTCCAGATCGATCGGCAAAACTCCAGCGAGGACGGGAAGAGCGAGAGTAGAGGTCGTCCGGTACGCTCCAGTAATCGCCACAAGCGGGAGACGCTGGCCACGCAGCAGGACAACGCGCATGGCCTCCGATATGGATGGCCACGCCCAAGCACGCGCGGCATAAGCCACCTGCGGGACAAAAACACCCTTGTAGAGCAGTCTGATGGCCGGGGAGCGGATGCCCCACTCGGCCCTGCTGGAGCGACGAATGGCGAGGAAAAGATCTGGCGATTTCGTAGCCACGGTTTTCGCGTGTAAAAGATGCGACAGGGACGCCGACAACGAGACCCCCAGGTAGCGAACGGACTGCGGAAAGCCACAGGACGTCCTCCAACCCGGATAAATGGTCTACGCTGGAGACGCCCCTTTAACAATAAGGCTTGCGACTTGGCTGGAGAGAAAGAAAGCCTGTTGCGCTTTCCCCAATCGAGAATCAGGTCCCATGACAGACAGATAGAAGTGCGTTCACAATACTTTTCCTCTGACGGTAAAGTAAATGGAATCCAGTTGTTGTAGTCGTTATATTATAAGAACGAGCCGTCCAATTTAAAAGGGAAAGTTTTCTATTTAAAATATTTCATTTTAAAAACTAGGGAATCTAACTCTGCGTATCTGACATGGTCCTTTTGGTATAATATAAATGCATTTTAACCCGCTATAGAAATCGAGATAACGAAACAATTAAAATAAATCAAATTATATCATGTATTTCTATCATGTATCATGTCTTTCAATACAGTCGAGAGCATATAAAACTGCTATAAAATATACAAATAAAATAGGTATACAAACATTTCTTGAGGCAATATTAGAAACATATTATCTTTCTGCGGGTTAAAATAATAAACGTTTGGCTGACCATTTTCCGTGATTTATCTTAAAAAATATATTAGGTTTTTTTGGCCGTAACATTTTGGGATTAAATGAAAAACCAATATAAGTATGGCCCGGGAGATATCTATGGCCAATATCTATGTCACCTAAATATTTATGCCAAGTTTTGACAAATCGGCCCGGTTGCTTAGGCTTCAGATCTGGTGGCACGCTTAAAACGAAGAATTTGTAGAGCAACACCGCTCCATTTTAGGGTTAAAATAAAAATAAACTAGTAGTAAGATGATTAAAAAAGTACTTTTCAAAACTCTAGCGCTGGCCTCAAATCGACTTATTTATGGCAGCTCCAATAAGCTCATCTATACGACAAAGAAAACTAATTAGCGAAGGATTTTTTCAAATCGGATAATTCGTTTAGACTTATAGCCCCTTATACTCTTTATTGTGAAATTTAACAATGGGCGGGTTTATTGTCATACCACAATCTCTTTCGACTAACCCTACTATGAAGTGTTTATATGTATAGGTATGTGCGTGAAATATGCTTGTAAATGTGATTGCGTTCGATCGACAGAACTGAAATGCAAATCCGCTAATTTTAACCCAACGGAAACTGGTAACCCGGCTGGGAATCGAACCCGGGACCCTACAAAGAAAAGGACAGGCGACCTAACCACTATGCCACCACTGTGTAAGTCATTCATTTTAAAGTTTTTAAGTGAAGAACGCACAGTCCAATTAAAAAATCTTTCTATATTCTCCTTTTCGTATTAATTTGGATAGCTAAATAAATGAAGAAATGGCGATGAATCCTGGGAAATTAAAGGTCATTTTTATTTCTCGTGTCTATACTTTTGTGAGTTATGTTTTTGGGAACAAACTATATATTCGCAAAAATAAATTGAGAAAATTGATTTCAGTAAACTAGATATAAAGAGAGGCACTAAGTAGGTCTTCATCACTTAATGCTAACTTAAGACTTTCATAGCTTTGTTCCTGGTTTAGAACGCAATGAGTCACAAAAAAATCATTGAACGAAGAAGTTTCCCGCGAACACACAATACAAATGACACCTTTGATTTTTTAATTGTATTTGGCAAATACAGAGTTCTATTGTCGAAATTCAAATTGTTTTCATCTGTTGTATTGTTGAGCGGTCAGTTTTAAGAAATTTCAGTTTAGCCTATCGTATCTATACATGTACATAGGTGCAAGTGCACCAGGCAACTGGCTAATTGATAATAAAAATAGGTTGTTTCACCCCAAGACTCTCCGGGCAATTAGCCAAGGAAGTTATATTATTCAATTTAAAAATCTAATTGCTAACGCGCGTCGCCGTAAAATTGGCCGTTATACATTCTAATTTCGAAAGAGCGACACAACGCAATGAAGATTTAAATTTCTTTAATTTCTCGCGTTTGATATCGCGCGACACCGCAAATTTAAATAATTAATTGCCCCATACGTATGGTGGAATTAAAATATTATTTATGAAGCTTGTATATGAGATATTCCTGAGTAATGGACTTAATCGTCCGGAATTGAAAAAATGGAATTCCGTCTTTATCTCGTTTTTATTAGCGCGTTCACAATACTTTCCCTTCTCTTCGGGTGGTCGGCCGGGAAAGTAAAAATAATCATCGATCAATCAGCTGTCGGCATCAGCTCCTGACACGATTCACTCCCACCGGTCGACGAATATACGAAGTTCCACTAATTACCTATAACTACGTCAATATCACTGATGTTTAAAATTAGACCAAATGGTATTTGTTTATCTTTCAGATTCACCTAAATTCTCGTCGCATCCGGCGGAAAACTAAATAAATATGCCGATGTTTTTGCAAATAACTTCAATCGTTCCACATTCTATATTCAGTTTAATAGGATTAATTTGAACCTAAATTCTTTGATCAATTTGAGTTAATGTTTATCTGGATGTTTGTAAGGGTAGTGCGTATATATGCAGTATTGAATATGATATATATATGCGTTTTATGTTCCATGCCAGTGTTTTTTTTAATAACTTTTAAGATTGATTGTCTATAACATTATGTATTGAATATGATGTAGTTCAAGTGGCCGCCTGTAGCCTTGGCGTAATTGCGAGCGCTTTCAAGTACCTATATTTTCATGACATTCTCGAAGACTTCTAGTGTTATTTCAGTATTTTCTTTTCGGTTGACGCTTAAGCATTTGGAATGTGGTTGGTTTGGTGGTGTATAGTTTTTTCCCTTCAAGTATCCCCATAGGAAATAATCGGGGGCGGTCAAATCAGAGGATTGTTTGGGACAGTCGATATCAACACATTTTGACATTATTCCGCTGGGAATAGTTTTCACAAAATTTGCAACCTAGCACGAACTGTGTGTAATGTGCCATCGTCCTGTTGGAACCACATGTACTGCAGGCCCGATCGATCCAATTCGGGTACAAGAACGTTTTCCAACATGTCACGATAGCGATCACCAGCATTGTCTCTAGCATCCTCAAAGAAATATGGCTTTTGACTATAGACACCGGTATAACTCCTTATCTCACATCTCTCTTAATAACTAATATGATATAATAAGTGTACCCAAAAAAACTAAACTAGCTCTTTGTTATTATAATTAACCACATCAGTACCTAATCTAATCTTTCTTCAATGTCATAAGATTTCACCTCTCTTCTTACAGAATAGATATATTGTATTGTATCTGTTCAGTGTCTTACTATCTATAAAACCACACAAACAAGACATAAGTCTATAACAAGATATAAAAACGTACACCAAATAAGCTTATTTTCATCCAAAGATGTCTATAAAGTCTTGATAATATGTCAACTGTTGAGTTCCGTAAAAGCAGCTATCGCTCACAAATAAATGTGGCATTGCCAACAAAATAAAAGGAGGAGGCGAAGAAAATTATATTTTCAGACTATAAGCCGAGATAACAAATAAAATAAACGGTCTGACGCGACTCGTCAAAGAGTTCTGTGTCTAATATAACTAATTGCCTATAAAGAAATCGCCCTAAAAAGTCATTGAAACAACCAACCGTGGCAATTTGTTACACATTCTTGGTCAGTATATCTGGAATTCACGTGGGGAGGGACATGTTGATATTTCCTTAATCCTATAATAGGAATCAAAAAACTACGAATCTAATATCTTTATCTCTTCAATGATTTTTACTGTAAATTATAGTAAAATGTATAATAACTTAATTATTTTCGAGAATTTCAAATATTTGGAGAATTATTAAATGTTTGAGTTTTAAACAACGGTTAGTGCTGGTTATTAAAGCAGCATAATTTTAAGTAAGTTATAATTTATCACTCCACTTTTATGTTAGATTGTCCTTGAGGAGCGAGTGAATTTTAATCAGTAAATTGAAACTGGTAACGAAAATCGGTTGAAAAATCTAGTCTTAATACACCACTGTGAGCCACCGTATACGCAGTTTTAAGAGTCAATAGCATTCAAAGACGGCTAGATATTGCGCTAATCAAAAATCTAGGAATTAGATTTTAGATGTTTTGAACCATCTTGCCGTGCATAAATAAAAATGCATTTTCTACAAAACAAAACATGCACCCGTCGTTGAGGGGCTAAGACACGGGACGAAGAGAGATGGAAAACATCGAACGTGTATGGGCCTTAATGGAAAAACAAGATGGAATGTCACGGTTCATTTGTATAACCCTGCGTTTATTTATAAGTTGACGGTGCAAGAGAGCGTATACGTCAAAAATTACATCCGCTAAGCGCTACGTCACGTCAGTCAGGGCGTGCAGTGGGCCAGTATTTGGGGCTACTGCTAGGGTTGCAGCAGTATATACATATACGAATATATAACATATATCGCGGTTGTGAATATTGGAGCTCCAAATGGAGGCTCTTCAGTCTCAGCATGATGTTCTCCTTAGTTGTGCTTAATCTGCTGGCGTCTATTTTATTTTTATCTCTTAGATGACGTGGACTTTAATTCATACCGCTTCCGTTGAAAGGTACGCCTTTGGGGTCAAAAGTATTTATATAAATCAATCCGGTTATATTTTCTTATTGACCCAGTCAATTTATATATACAACCTTGCAAAAGGCCATGTACATAGTTATATTACTTTCCCGGCCTTCTAACCGTCAAGGAGGGAATGTCAATACATTTCCTCCTCGTCACAATTGAACGCGTAATTTTTTTATAGTGATAAAGATGGACATGCCTATTTTGAGCCCCCCTGAGACGATTAAGACTATTTCCAGGTTGAAGTCTTTCTGTGTATCTGTCTGTTTGTGTGTGTATTCCTCCACGATAGAGCCTAAACGTTTAATCCGATCGAGCTGACATTTAATTTGCAGGGACCATTTGGCCATGGCATGAGTTGAAAAAAATGCGGTTGAAATTACGTCCAGATTACGTTTTTATTTCAAAATTTGTTTTTTGTCACCTGTTAAATAATGGCATAAATCTATGGCGGAATTTAAATATTATTACTGTAGCTTGCATATGAGATATTCCAACCAAAATTTTACAATGTGATTTCGGCCCAACAAGGCCAATCTGTGTACCAAATTTCAAATCATTAAATCCAATATTTCGAGATTGATATGTGAATATTGCAACCCCTGGTGAACCGATTTCAGCCACAATTTTTTCAACTCTTGCCATGGCCAAATGATCCTTGCATACCAAATTTCAGCTCAATCGGATTAAGCATTTGGGCGCTATCGTGGAGGAATACACACAGACAGACAGACAGACACACAGAAATACTTCAACCTGGAAATAGTCTTAATCGTTTCAGGGGGGCTCAAATTAGACATTTCCATCTATACTCGAAAAAAAAATTACGCGATCAATTGTGACGAGGAGGAAATGTATCGACTTTCCCTCGTCGTCGGTTGAAAGGCCGGGAAAGTAATATAACTATGTACTTACATGTCCTTTTGCAAGGTTGGATGTATACATTCACTGGGTCAATAAGAAAATATAACCGGATTGATTTATATAAATACGTTTGACCCCAAAGGCGTACCATTCAAAGGAAGCGGATGAATTTGTTTGAATTAAAGTCCATGTCATCTAAGGGATAAAAATGAAATAGACGTCAGCTTATTAGGCACAACTGAGGAGGACATCATACTGAGACTGAGGAGCCTCCAATTGGAGCTCCAATATTCACAGTCGCGACCTTACACGACATATTTATATAAACGATTCGCGAGCAAATTAAAATAACACAAGCACAGATACCGTCCGTCCTCTGATCGGTGCATTTCGCGGGAAACTGTCAAAAGGTAAAGCAAAGTTGCCCAAATTCGATATTATATGTTCTTCTCGCTCATTTACTACCGCCGCAAATATTTTTCTTCGCGTGGCTATTTTCTGTGTTTTATCGATGTCGATGCAATTATTACAAACAAACGAACTATTTGGTTTAACAGGATATCCGGCGGAATGTTCGGTTTAATATTAACCGGATATCCGGTATCCGGTTCAATTAATATTCGGCGCATCGTAAGAATGCTAGTGATCTACTCAGCTTCTGGATTTCTTTCATATTAAATCATGTGCTTGCCATGATATTTTCAGTACCTACATACTAATCTATTTTTCTTAAGGACAACATTGACGCGTTTCATCTCTCGTAGAAAATGCTCAGCTTCGAATTAATCGCGTGTTCCATTCACGAGCGACGATTTCATCTTGAATTTCATAAGTAAATTGAAAATGAAAAATATAAACATTAAAAACTGATTTTTCGTGGTGAAAATTATCAGTTATTTTGAGAGATGTACGCCTGGCACGGCTTTGGCATCAAAGGAAATAAATATTCCTCTTACTCTACAAACTGACTAGTGAACTGTCTCTCTAGTGAAATCTAGTGAATCTAGTGGACTGACAACCCTACTGGGGCAGGAATTTGCGCCGAGATATTCCAGCAATGCTGTGTGTCACGCTTGTCATGCTCTTGCCAGAGGCGACGCGGACGGCGCGCCCGCGGTGGCGAGTCGCGTCGCTACCGACACTTCAAAGTGACGGAAACAAAAGTGTTGAAGGGATGTAAATTAGGTGTTAAAAGCGGCATCGCATCGATATACAATCTTTGGACTATTCGATATAACATATCTTATCTATTCGAATATATAAAAATAGATATCTAGTCTTATATACAGGGTGTTCGGCAGACGGTTGTACATACGATTATGACGGACAAGTGAGGCCCTCACCTACATGCTTGGCCCCAAAAATTTAACCTAGGCCTCACGATTTTTTTTTAATTATTTTTTTGTAATATGGCGAAATTTTTTATTTCCATGGCTTTAAACTCCATTAACTTCATTTAAAACTGATTAAACAGTCAACATTTTTTTTTATTCGTATCTAAATTACTAGCAGAATAATAAAAAAAAAATTGGTTCAGACAACCACCATTAAAAAAAAATAGCCCTGTTTTTTTTTCAGCAATTTACGTCAGTTTTGGTGAAATGATCAATCAATACCTCCTGTTATTTTGAAATAAAATACGTAAATTGCATACCAATAGAAAGGGCATAACCTAGAGATGTTTTGATTAAATTTGAAGCGCTCTACCTCTTTTTTTTTTTTTTAAATGCAATGAGAAATTGACATTTAAGATTATTTTTAAAGTGTTTTTGTACTTTAGGGCTAATTTTTTTTTATGGTGATTATCTGAGCCAATTTTTTTTTCATTATTAATCTGCTACTAATGTAGATACGAATAAAAAAAAATGTTGACTATTTTATCAGTTTTAAATGAAGTTAATGGAGTTTAAAGCCATGTAAATGAAAAATTTCGCCATATTACAAAAAAAATCATTAAAAAAAAATGGGAGGCCTAGGTTAAATTTTTGGGGCCAAGCATGTAGGTGAGGGCCTCACTTGTCCGTCATAATCGTATGTACAACCGTCTGCCGAACACCCTGTATATAGGGTATCTGTTCAAACGTGTTTAAGACAAAAATAGGTGCGCGTCAAGAATGCATACTATCCCTTAGTATTTATTTTACTTTCCCGGTCCACTAATCGTCTAGGAGGGAAAGTATTGTAAACGCGCATTTTTTTCCAGATAAAGACCATTTTGAGCCCCCCTGAGATGATTAAGTCCCTTTGTTTTGTACATTAAAATTATTTAGAACAAATACTAAAATAATATTTAACACATAAAGTCAACGTTATGTAATAGTTTCTCTTGAAACCATTGCATCGCTCCACAATGCTATCGTAGGTGCTACACTTCGAGGGGTTGTATTTAAATTATAACTTTGATATGTGCCTTCATGCTTTGATAGATATCATTTAAAGCCGTTCTGGAAATCGTGGTTCTGATAGGTACCTAAGTCTTCTTTTTACGTGACTGTCCAAGAAATAGGGTGTAATGTGTTCAGGGTTTTATGTATGTTTTCCGTTTATTTATTCCACCATAACTTTTAAACACTATTTAGACGTGTGTAATATTGTTAGAATCGCTATATCATCCATTATTAAGATAAATATATCGTATTTATTGTCAAGTGAAAGGTCTGATTGCGTACATTCCGAAAATATATATGTATATATGGATAAACACGTAAACAACAAATATTTCATTTAAAAACCGCAATAAAAATAATTATAAATACAGTAGTTCAGTTTTTGTAACGGCAGTCGTGTTTTTTTCCTTTTATTATATTTACTTGTTCAAAGATTACATTTTACTTTAGGAAAAAGTCTATCACCGTTCCGTTAGATACCGAATTGAATGCTAATTATGATATGCAAATTCATAAAGTTAAGTCCCGCGCAAGGATCCATTTTCTGTTAGCATCTTTTGATGGGTTGGTAGCTTGACCGACAAAGCAGACAATGCTTTCGACAAAGCCGAACTTTGCGGGTGGATTTTGTCGATAAACAGTTTTTAATATGCTCATCTCTTAAACGGCATTACAGATTACCTGTGCTTACGCTTGTACCGTAAGACTTTACTACAGACAACTAACAAAATTACAAACATTACGTTTAAAATTGGATTTCATATAAAAGAAATCGTTCTATTAAGGACTTTATATATTATATTTAATAAAATATTAAGTATTATACTTATAATCATAATCGTAAAATAGTCATAATTATATCATAGTATTATGACTATTTTTCAAGTCAACATTATTTTGTCTCTTTTTTTGAAATTTCTATTTTATATTGTCAATCCTGTGTACTGTGTAATCAAAGTATTAAGGGTACCCCTACGTATTAAATTATTTAGAAAAAAAATACCTTAAGTTCTGTACCCGATCGTTGAAGAGGAAATATGCATTCTATTACAGTTTATAGTAATTCAATCTGTGTTCTAAATATTCTAAGAAGTATATTTTACGGACCTTAAATTAAATGGCGGTGTCCGTACTTTCCGAAGATATATTCGTCATTTCATACTTTTTCATTTTTATGCGGGATCTAATACTATGGTAACAACAAAGAAAATTTGGGATATCTATGGAGATGTGTTGAAGGGCAACAAGTGTCAGTGTTGGTTCAGAAGGTTTGCTGCTGGTGTTTATGACATCTTTAACAAGCCTCCAAGTGGAAGATCAGTTGAATTTGGAAACGACACATTAAAATATCTAGTGGAATCTGATCCGAGATTAGGTAGACAGATTAGGAAGTAGACAAGAATTATCAAAAACCCTTGGGTCCACATAGTCAACTATAGAAACTTACAAGAAATTGGAATTGTTGAAAAAGATGGCATCTTTTGTCCGCAGAGAAAATATAATACTGCAACATGTTATGCCCGTCCCCATACAGCGAAATTCATTCTGGAGAAAATCAAAGAATTGTAATGGGAAGTTTTACCGTACCCGACGTGCTCATCAGATATTGCTCCGCCTGACTATCATTTATACAGATTTCTGGAGCATTCATTACAAAATAAAACATTCGTTTCTGTAGAATATGTAAGGATGCACCTTAACATATTTTGCTTAACGGACCCTATATTTATATAAGAAGGGGATCGACAATTTGAAGGAATGATAGAAAACTGTCCTTGATAGTGATAGGGATTATATAACAGATTAAGATTAATAATAACAATAACAATAACAAAATTTGTTTTAAATTTTAAAATAATTATTTACTTATGGGTACCCTTAATATAATACACGTATCACTCCAGAACAGATTATGGTCAGTAGAGTTGGTAAAATCTACTCGTCAACAATGTTCAATTATCTATTTCGTTTCTACACCTTAATTTAAAGTATAATTGTAAACATTATTTGTAGATTTTATAAATAAATAATTAAATAATATCTTAGAATCATCTTGTGTACCCAGGTACCCACAGCGATGTCCACCCTAAAACGGTTTAATCTCAGTTGGGTGATAAAAAAGCACGAGGTTGTGATTTCGTCATTTGGTCGCTATTTTAGTGACGGTCAATGTATCTATTTTTGGAAAAAATCTTTATATAAATAATTAATTGAATAAATAAAAACTATCGAAAATCGATAGCTACTTAGATAAATATTTTAAGTTACATCCCTAGGCCATTGCCAGCCGACGGGCGCATGACGCCATGCGAAACACGCTCAGCTGTTTCAGTAAAGCTTGAACGCTAATTATTCATGTGCTGAAAATTCAATGACGTCACGCGCAGTGAAAACAAAGCGGCATAGACTACGAATTTGCGGGGTCTCTGTTTATCTCAACTTCCGCTATAATCTATATAGCTACCAGGGATATGTGAAGTGGGCGAAGAGGAAAATTCCAATGGCAGTTACTTATTGTTTTGAAACTATTTTGAAACACTCATGTATAAAACAAGACATGTAACATTTTTGGCGATATTGAGTTTCTTCTCATTTCGTAGTTCTTAACGATTGACACATCGTCCGGTTAATAGCAGTCATGTAACGTCGCTGTAGGTGTGAAATAAAACGAGTCAAAAGCGAGTTTTATTCGCGCACCTTGGTACGCTTACAAGGTACCTGTACCTTCATACCACTTTCTACCAAAGTTCAATAATTACTACAACTGTTCGGTCAAGTCCTTTATTTATATTTTTCTGCCTGTCCCTTTATCTCTCTCCAACACGGTAAGTAAGCCATAGTACGCCTTTGGGTAGACACTTCAATATTACAACGCAATATTTTTAAAATACGGATACCGGTAGTAGTTTAGACACCGATCAAACGAAATGTAATTGTGAAGACTTCTTATCGTCGGCCCCTACACTCTGCTATCGCATTGTAAGTATTTTAACTTTATGTGCCAAACGTCTAATTTATAGTGTAATTTATATCATTCTGACAAAAATCAAATTCTAAAATCTAAGAGCTTTTTAAAAACTGAAATCTGAAAACTAAGAGCTAAAAACTAAGACCCTCAAAGTAACGACACTATTTTAAATCGCACGTAATACACTTTGCTATGTTATAGATACGCCTTACCGGAATACGCCTTACCGCCTTACGATACGAATAACGGAATTCCGACAACTGGCAGTTGCAAACTATTACTTTTATACTAACAAATCCAAAGTGTATTTATATTATTCATGGGTTATGCAATTTTTAAATAAAATATTGCGCTGGTAATAACAGATGTGTAATTTCAGTAAATCTCAACAATACATACTAGTACTAACATAAACTACTATATGTGGTATTCAGTATAATACGTATATGCGAATTCAGTATAATGCATACTGAATTCCGCGTATTTGCCACTCCATCTTGGAAAACAATACAAAAATGCGAAAAAGATATCATTGATATCGTCTTATCTTAATATATAAATAACCTTATATAAATACCTATGATATCGTCTTATCTTTTAATATAAATAACCATGCCAGATCTGGTAACTAAATGTAGAACTATACAAAAGTGTGTGCATTTTTTTCCTTTAAACGCTCCTCATGAATTATTGCACTTTTCACTTAATGCCTTTTCACATAATTGACACAGCGAAGTATAAGTAGGGACCGTCGATGTGTGAATTGAAGACCTAGTCGTGAAGTAATTGTGAAGAATCTTACGTCTAGTGCCGTGATCCCTCCTTCGCGCCTCGTTGAAGACATTGAAAAAGTAAATAAATATATTGTATTCTATGATGTTCCGTTTCTATCTTGTTTTATTGAAACGAATGATTATAAATCTACACTCGTGTTGTGCAATATTTTGGAATGCCAAATGTGGCTTAAAAATAAAAACTGTTAAATTTCAAGTGGAATGTGATATTCTAAGTGAAATTCCGATAAAATCTGTATACTTCAGAGGTAAAGACGAATAAACGACTGCCATGATTGAAATTAGACAACTAATATAAGGGGCAAGGAAGCCAAGGGAAACAGACAGAATTTGGAAAAAGAAAAAATCTCGACCAATAGACTTCATCTTCACCTGACAAACTTAATATAACGTAAACCGGCACGATTTCGAAACGTTTCGACGAAATTCAGGAGTTTCTCCTGTTTCTAAATTTACTGATGATGCTATAAGACAAGATTTTTATTCATTTCACTCTTCACTTATTTGGTTTTAAGTGATTTGTATGATAGGTTTTTTATATAAGAAAATATATTCGAATGGAAGGACAAAGCATCGCAATTTGGACCAATAAAATCCAATTCTTGAAAAAGTCCTCCCTACAATGGGGCGAATCATTAATCATTTTATAATTATAATGTACCAAAAGTATTGTCTAATATTTACATAAAATAACTATTTGAATTTAAGAAAATCATAAGGACATTTGCGAATATGCAATAAATAAGGATATGCCATTTATATTATAGTAAATAATGGTCATTATTGTGTTCTACCGGGATAGAAGTTCGAAATTGTAGGATGCAATAAACGCGATAGCTCAACGGATACCATTTTTAAGCTATTGCATAGGTAGCTTTTATCGCGGGCCTAGTAGACCAGTGCGGCGACCGAATGAAGAAATTTCTTAACGAATATTAATGATTTTAAACTGATAATTACGTCTAAACGAGTACTGCTTACGATTCGAAAAAAATATATGTTAAACAAGATCATTTTCGTAATATTCTTAGCTTTGAATATTTTTGATTTTGGTTTTATTACATAGTGTAATTAATTTGTGAAATTAGGTCTAACCGAACACAAAAACGACTACTACGCAAATACTATCTGGCGTATTATTATGAAACCTGCACCATTTTAAAGATAATTTAATTATCTATCTTTTTATTTACGATTTTTTTGGAATAGCAGTTTTTTCGAATAATATCCGGTTTTTTGCTTTATCGAATAAAAAATTCGTGCGCGGCGCTCTATCGGAAGACGTTTAAATTATTCCGAATCATTTGCTTCCGCAGCCGCAAATGATTCGGAATAATTTCAACGTTTTCCGATAGAGCGCAGTTATCTGATATCAGAAAAAATAAAATTAACAAAATAAATAAATAATTATATTTGCATAAGTTGTTAAAAAATGCTATGCAATAGCTTTACCGCGGCAGTCCCCGAGTGCCACACGTATTTTTTAAAATAATATAATGTCTCATTCTTCTTCAACTACATAGTGCTTTTATTACATATCATTTTCTTAAACATATATACTAGAATGTAGTGTTTATTCATATATTTGTATATATTATTACTTATTTTCCACTTAAATTTATTGTATATAATGTAAAGTTTATTTTTAGCCCTTAATTGCATACATATATATTTATTTTTTCTACTTTAAATTTTACTTTAATTTGTGTAAACAACTTATTTGTTAGATTTAGAAATATTTGATAATTGATCACCTTCGTCAGTTCGCGAGTTACAAAAATACAGTTGGTATAACACAGCACAGCCAGAGACAGACCTTCTAGGTCTAGTTGGTTGTGCGATTTCGCCTCATTCTGATATGCTAGCATATTTATATGCATAGAGCTATGTTTTTCGCTATAATAATGTTTGTTCTTAATTATTCCTCATGTACAACAGTATGCATGTCCTTGTATTTTTTTGTTCTTGTACGTTATAAATAAATAAATAAATAAATTAATTAGACGAAAGACAATAGCACATATGGATAACTGTTATTTAATCGCTTATATTATTAAACTCTACGGTCACCGAGACGAATCCAAGTAGGTTCCAACCATTTAACTTGCGAAATAAAATACCTACCTGATTTTTGGTCTAATATTATTTATTATATATATATTAGGTATAAATGACATTTGGTTAAACCTCTTTTTCTGGACTTCCTGTTATAACTTTGTTATCGATGTTGTCTAGTCCGAAATATGGCTGCAGTATGTAATTTTAACATTTGTTTGTCGGACCAATACAATTATGTATATAAAATTCGTAAAATTTCGTCTGAACGAATGTTACAATAATTTGCCATGTAAATCAACGATATTTTTAAATTTTCATATAAATCCATGTTCCAATTGGTCAATGGTCCAGCTGGTCATGGGGAAATATATGCCTTATTATTCATTTAATAATCGCGGGCTTCTGCCATTTTTACTTAAAACTTCGTTTACACAGAAAAAGCGCATTCTAAAATTCTGAAGAAACTTGAGCAAACTGATAAAGAGTGGCTTCATAATCAGTGTTAGTCGCTATGTCGAAAACCCCATGTATTATATGTATTTGCAGTAAAATAGGGGAAACTTTTAAATTCACAAATTAAAAGGAGAATTCAAAATTCGGCCAGAGTATAGAAGATTTTACAATAATAATTAAGAGTCAAAGAATATGTTCCGGGTTTGATTCCCGGCTGGGTCACTATTTTCCGTTGGGATAAAATAAACGTAATTAAAGTAAAAATAACAAGACAGACACTTACGCACATATACATATAAACACTTCATTTGTTGGAAGAGATTGTCGTATGACAATAAACTCGCACATTGTGAAATTTCACAATCAAGATTAAAAACAAAAAAATATGTTACCCTTAAAAGGAATACACTCACGTTTTTTTAATTATTTTGTTTCTGTAAAATGATGGGAAGGTTTGAAGTATTGGGGACCAAAATGCCGCACGGTTTTAGACATTCTAGCGACTTATAGAAACAAAATAATCAAACAACAAGTGTACGTCTCTCAGGGATTTCATATTTCAATTTTCCACTTTATTACCCAGGGTAAGTTCAGAGGGAGAGCGGTAAAATCCTATTTATTTAAGACATTGAGGAAGTTTGCCCTAAAAGTAGTTAAGTAAAAGGAGGTAAAAGGGTTCAAATTCATGGTCACTCATAATAACGCCACTGGGTGTGTATGCATGCATAGGTTGTAGTGATCTGTCGAATAGTGTTTGAATCGAATACCGGATTTATTAAGCCATTAGATTAGGCCGAACATCCAGCGGTAGGTGGGGGGTGGGGTTGTAGGATTTATGAAATTAATATTCAGATGAATTAAGTTCCTGGCTACTTGAGAGGAAAGTCTTGGGGTGACTAAACCGAATAATCGGTTCGTAAACCTGATATCCTTTATTGGAGCTGCCAGCAAATTCGTGGTAATAACCCTGTCACTAATTATTTATTGGCGATTATTTATTGGCGATCTGGGTGTCACTATGGATGCAACATTGACATGGAAGCAACATGTAAGCAACCTAGCCACAAGTACAAGGAAACTCGCCTACGTGTTTAGAGAGCTTCGAAATGTTCTACCAAAGCCCCTTCTCAAAACTGTGTATATGGCGTTGTGCCAAAGCCTGTGGTCCTATGGCACAATCGCATGGGGTGGTTGCACCACACAAGTGCTCCTTCCTCTGATCAATGCGCAGAAGCTGATTCTGAAGGTCATAAATAAAAAAACCCCTAGATACCCCTCAGCGAAACTCTATACAGAATATGGAGTACTTGATGTGAGGCAATTATTCATAAAACAGTTACTAATTCAGTTTCACAGAATTAAGGAGCAACAGACAAGAAGCCAACAAATTAAAAACACAAGGCAAGCTACTGGGTCAAATTATAATATTCCGATTGTAAAGTCTTCATTTGCCCAAAGGCATTTTTACTTCCTTGCGCCGAGATTTTATAATAATTTAAATGAGAGTTATAAGAATGCAAACAACTTAAATTCATTCAAAATACTTATAAAGAAGTACCTGCTTGAAAGGGGTCCAATGTATGCTGAGTCTCAATTGCTCTCGCTAATAATTTAAGTTGTTTTATTAAATTATGTATTACTAACTAATATCAAATGTCGTGTATTATTTGCTTATGTATATATAGGTGTAGGTATGTATGTGTATATATGTATATATGTGTATATGTATATATATATATATATATATATATATATATATATATATATATATATATATATATATATATATATATATATATATATATATATATATATATATATATATATATATATATATATATATATATATATATATATATATATATATATATATATATATATATATATATATATATATATATATATATATATATATATATATATATATATATATATATATATATATATATATATATATATATATATATATATATATATATATATATATGTGTGTATATATATATATATATATATATATATGTGTATATGTGTGTATATATATATATTTATGTATGTGTGTATGTATGTGTATGTATATATGTATATATTCTTATGTATTATGCAATGCAACGTAAGTTCATAACATCAAAAGAGTCAGCTCATCGATACCATTGATTTTATAAAATCGATGTCGATACCTTTAAACAAAAAGCAGCATCCCTAGATACGGGTCTCTGACCTAGTTAGGAATGCGGATAGACATTTTCACCATAGGATGTGCTCAATCTCTCCCAAATCAACCATAGTATGTTAATGGTGTGTATATGACATAATTATAAAGTTATTGTAAATTAATAAATAAAAAAATAATAAATAAATTTCCGCATATGAAATTAACTATCACACTAAAGGAAACAACCAAACTGCCATTTTATTGATTGAAATCCAACTGTTGTTGAAATCGGTCCAGCAGAGGGCGCGCTACTACCAGAATACCAGAATCTCGAAGAAAATTGACGTAAAGACTTGAAATTCGGTACACAGGTTCCTTGTTAGGCCGAATTCACATTGTGAATTTGATTGGAATATCTCATAAACGAGCGACACAAATAATATTTAAAGTCCGCCACACATTAATTAAATATTAAGGCCCTAAAAAGCGGCGAAACTTGCGATGCGTGGCTCTTTCGAAATTTGAATTCGAATGCTCATGGCGATGCGCAACTTGATTTTTAAATTGAATGAGAATTACCAAATACTTTAAAGAAATTACTGTGATCGTCATTTATTGTAACCCTTCAAATAGCAAGCACTGACAAGCTCTATGAAGCACATGGGAAACAATAATTGAATCGATCGTGAAATCCTATAAAAAGTTGTGCTGCTAATGCGGCATGTTTAAAGGGAGCTAAATTCGTACATTTCTCGTGTATACCTACGAGTACAAATGTACTGCGAACTGGAGCAGACCGTCTGAGCGAATTACGAGTAACTTGCTCCATTTCCAAAACTGTGCGGAATTCAAAGGATGGTTATTATGCGCCACGGAAATACATAATACTTACCCACTGCCACAGATCAACAAATATGCGTCTCTTCGCTTCCCCGCCATGCTTCTAATTCTGTGCTATGCATGTTACACTTAAAATTGATCATTAGTTTAACTGAATTTAGTCGGCCCTAAGTAATATAATTTTATTATATGTAAGAGGTTTGATAGATCCACAATAATTCTGGATATATAATTTATTATCATTTAATTTAGACAGGATGTATCATCAATGGGCACAATAATTTCAGGACAGAAAAATCGAGTATAATGTTTCGATATTAGACGTTCTTTTACGATATATTATTCTACATAAAAAACGTTGTAAAATCATTTTAGTAAAGCTCTCATTGGCCACTTTGAGTTTGGTTAACTTTGGTTTGAGTTGGATTTAAAATTTAAATAAATTTTAGTTTTAGTTGCTCCTGTTTCAAAATCGCGTTATGAAAAATGATAGTTGGAAATTCACGTCATATGCCGGTGATATCCACCCCAGCTTCTTGCGGTCTGGCATAACATTTAACGTAAATGTGTACTGTTAAGAACTTCAAACAATGGATAGAGACTTGTGATTAAAAACTCGAACCTGATCAATTGCTCATCGCCACTCTTTAACCACACACTCCCACAATAAACATTAGCAACGTCGTAGGAAGTGCGACTGGATACTCTTCGTTACCCGCCGTACTTGACAAATTAGCCCCAACCAACTTGCAGGTTCTTAGGAATTTGGATAACTTTTTAGAGGGGGGAAAATCAACTATAGCTTCAGGAAACCTGCTCTTTTTCGGAATTCTGATAACTTTCACAGGGAAAAATATCAACTCTGAAGAGGCAGCGAAAAAACCCTCAAGGCATTCAATAATTCCTTCGCACGAGAGTTTTACAGCAGAGGAGTAAACCAACTCCCATTAAAATGGCTAAGCTGTATAGAAGCTGTAGGCATTTTGTCTGAAGGTCAATGGGCTAACTTGAAATTCGTCCATCTGATTTATTACCCGATTAAAGGTGGCGCGAGAGAGCATTTGCCCCTCCTTGGCCCTCGACCACTTTTTCTAACTTCATCCGGGTCAAAATCTCAATAAGTCTAATGCATTAAAAAAAATATTACCGCTCTGTTTAAACAGAAATGTTAGGTACGATCTATTAGCAGAAAATACAAAACAGCATAGCCCATATACTAGAAAGCAGTACCTATACTAAAATATACTATGAGCTAATCTGCACAACTAAATGAAAACTTACAATCAAAACACAAAATCAAAAGAACAAAATCAAATGAAATCAAAACCATTTCATTTAATTTGATTAAAATCTAGAGGTTTTCTTAGACGGGTGTTACACGTTCAATCTGGCATCAGTTCAGTCCGTGACGTTGGTCAGACTGACGCGTACGAGAAACTGATCGTTTATTGCGTTGACTGATGGAATGATGGACTGAACTGATACATTTTTTAATATTTCGATAATCCTAATCAGTATTGACTAAAATGATGCCAGATTGAACGGGTAGCTACAGTCTTGTCAGTTTGGCGTCAGTCAGAGCTGAGACAGCGATGGAGACGGACGGCTCCGGCATGTCTCTTTCTCCCAGCTGCGCAATTCCTGCCACGACACCTCCTCCATCATTGGAACAGGAGAAAGATTTTATTTTAAATCGCTGCCCTTTTTATGGGATAACCCGTCGGTTTGATGCAAATAAATATAAAAGAAATAGATCTCTAGAAAAGTTGTTTGTTTTTTTTTTTTTTTTAAAGTTAAACCTGCGTTTATTGCCTTTGTCATGAATGTATCTTGTTTTGTCAAAAATGGTTTGACCATTTCGAGCAAGCTGTCAAAACAAGCATGTTTTATACGAAAATAATTTTTATAATCCTCATCTTCAGTGCCTTTTATTTGACTCACTAAGTTTAAATGCGTATAAACATCTCTTTTCAGTAACCATTCTTTAGCCCATCATTTTATTTTAAAACGTGTTTTTTGCAAATAATGCAGAAATACTTGCAATAGACGCTTTTTTATTGTAGTCCATAATAATATTAATATTAAAGAAGCAAGAAGTGTTATTTGATCGACGCTTAGAAATAGACTGATGTCAGTCTAGACTGATCGTGTAACCTCTAACCACACTTCATTAGTATACCATCAGTCAGTTCTTGATCAAGGTCACGGACTGAACTGATGCCAGATTAATCGTGTAACACCCGTCTTTAGGCTGCGTTAGGTAGTTGGTCTCGACCGTGGCGCATATTTCGATTATTCTACGAGCAATTACTTCAATTTTTCCACCCTTCACTAATTGAATGTATGGAAAGTGGAAAAAGAATTCGGGACTGGACAGGGTCAGTTTCAGTTCAGGGTATTTTTATCACTCGTCTTCCAATAACATTGACTGGCAAAGCGGCAGCGAGCGCTTCGCCGACCTGACCTCGTAGATCACCAATATAGCCCCGCTCGTCAAACCGCCAATACGCTACGCATCCGCTTTTTAAAATAAACTATCAGACGCAACTCGAACTGTCTTTCCTTTATACTTACGTCTCTGTTTACCTCCAACCAAAAACAGTAGGAGAGACTGGTACAAAATGATCCCTTTAAAAAAATAAATACTACTTTCAAATTTAATTAATATTACTTTCAAATTTAAGGAACTAATGTTTATTTCATTAATGTGTAATGAAACTATGGCACTTTATCGACAACTGCTAGAATAAAATATTTGAAAGATTTCAAATATATTTTTTTAATAATATTGTTAAACAATAGAAAAGGATTATTTTAAATGATCATAAGTGAAATACGCAAATTTTATTAAAATAACTTATGTGGTAAATAAAAATAAATAAAATACAAACGGAGCTGCCATGGAATTCACCGACCAAAAATCGGGCCCATCATATATAATTATTACACTTCTGGGAGGTGAAGGGTGGATTCCGGACTTACGACCGGCGGTGGTAGGTTTAGGACAGCTGTCTTGCCATATGTGAGCGTTCACCTTACCACCCATTCACTCCCCCTTCGAAGCCATAGAATTTGAGATGCAGAAATCGCGGTTTTAGATAATTTTTCTAGAAAGGAGTTGATTATTTTCCTGGAGAGACCAAGATCTTTAAAAAGGTGAAACAAAGATTTAGCCGGCAGGCCACGAGCGCCTACTTCCACCGCGTGAAGGTGAACAGTGAAGCCGTTCCGGGTGACGGCATTTGCGAGGTCATGGTATTTATTTAATTTGTACTCGTGGTCTTTTGGGATATTTGATTCCCATGGAACAGTTAACTCTACGATAAGGACCATCTTCCGAGATAGAGAGTAAAGAGTTATATCTGGACGCAGGGCTGTGCATCCGAGACTTTCAGGGAATTTATACTGCTTAGAGACCGAATCGACCTCCATAATCCAATCTGAAGCTTTCTCGATTATTGAGAAAGGTTTTGCAGTGAGATGTTTTTTGCCTTTAGAGCCAACCCGCACAAACTGTATTGGGGGTTTGGAGGATACTGTCAAACCCTTGTTGGCACGAGCCACTGAGAGGCTAAGTACCTCGCGAATAACAGCAAGGACTTTGTTGTGGCGGTACGTGTACCGTCCTTGATCCAAGGCCACCTTGCAGCCAGCTAGAATATGTCTAGCTGTGCAAGGGGTGTTGTTATAAAGGGGACATGAACTATCCTGGGCATAGCTCCAACGAGCGAGGTTACTGGGGTCTGGAAGTGTATGCTGAAAGGCATTTAAATAAAATTTCAGCATCTCTGGCGTCCAGTCATACAACATTACTTTCCAGTGCTCCTATTTACGTAATTACTTATACTTATACGTACATTACTTATATCCTGCTCCTATTTACGTAAAATTAAGAACACATACATACAGTCCGCGAGCGAGCTCCGAAGAATCGGGGGCTGGGAAAGCGGCCGGATTACGCAGCCCCCGACCGTCGCCTTACACTCCACGCCTTAAACTCAAAGTGGAGCGAAGGTTGGGGGCGGTTTAATCCGCCCTCTTTGCCAGCTCCCAATTCTTCGGAGCTCGCGCGCGGACTGTAGAAATCCGCATATTTTTCTGCTACGCCAGCGCAAAGTCCATGACCCAATTTTTACATTGACCACCCACATCAAAAAGACCCTTAGGTACCTTAGGGAAAAAACGACGGAATCCAATTTCTCGTTAATAATTCACCTACGATGCAAGCACCATTACTGTCTGTACCAATTTGACACCTGTTAGACGTAATACATTCGTTGTTTGCTATATGGCGTTAGTAGATTCATAAAAACTTGAAGGGATCATTTTAGTCTGTTGGATCGTTTTATACCAGACTCCCCTACATACATGATGATTCATTAAATTCTGCAACAGTCTAAACATTAAATTTTATACCTTTATTTTCGTCCGCCCAAGCACAAGCATTGCATAGTTGGGCCGGCATAAATAATAGATCGTTAGGGGCAGAAGTTTTGCAAAATACATAATTATCGATTATTCTCTAAAACCGTAAATCATATTAACTTTACGACAACAAGAACATGTACGTTAACAGCGATCAAACGCTTAATTTATGTTATCGAAAATTAAATGATTTTTGGACAAATTTTAATGAGCAAATTCTTTGAGGAAATATCAGTAATTTTGCATGGCAGTATGTGGCCAGAACGAATCTATTTATTTGTCTTGGTTATTTCTTGTTATCATACCATGTAGGTACTACTTGAAAATATATTCCTAATAATCTTTTTGATATATATTTTCTCATATTTAAAAATAAATAAAATTAAAACTACAAAAATCGTAAAATAAAAAAAGCGAACAGAGATCCGCTATTGTTTCAATTCAGAATTAAATTTTGTATGTTCAAAAAATCAATGTACCAAAATATCGTGAAAATTATTTTGTACTTTTAAATCAACGTAAATATTTATTTTTTACACGACTACCCAACAAAAAAGGTCTGTGACATGTAAATATATATACAGCAAACAAATGAAAAGACTAAATGTTTTAGAATATACACTAAATATGGACGAAAGAACGAGAAAGATAGACACAAAAACAACAATTACTTTTTACTGCCTTCAACGTTCTTACCCTCCTACTTTTTCATATTGGCTCTAAGTTGCTAGTACTGGTCAATTGATTTACCTTTTCTTACCTCTTAGGCAGAGGCTCCTCAAACTAGAAAAATGTGCCCCCCATATATTCAGATTACCGTTACAGTAGCACTCCTGGCTGGGGCTGCACAATGAGTTCGTTAGTTCGTATGAACAAATCTGCAAGACTGAAGTACGGGAATGAAGGTAGCGCAATTTGTGGCAAGGGATTCAAGAACAGGGCACTGTCGTACTATAAATATTCGCAGATGATATGTTATTTTTTACTACATTACAATTATTTAGAACAAATACTACAACAATATTTAATACATAAAGTCAACGTTATGTAACAGTAACTCTTGAAACTACTGCATCGCTTCACAATTCTATCGTAGTCAATGCTACACTTCGAGGGGTTGTATTTTAAATTATAACTTTGATATGTGCCTTCATGCTTTGATAGATATCATTTAGAGCCGTTCTGGAAATCGTGGTTCTGATAGGCACGACTGTCTAATAAATGGGGTGTAATGTGTTCAGGGTTCTATGTATGTTTTCTGTTTCTTTATTCCACTATAAATTTTAAACTCTCCCGAGTATCATCGGGTACCTTATCTGTCAAAATATCAGGTAGGCAGTTGTCTAAATGGCCAAATGTCAATAAATTAACATAAATATTATATCGTGTTTAGAGTCAAATGAAAGGTCTGATTGAGTACATTCCGGAAATATACCTGTAACTATATGGATAAATATATAAATCAGAAATAGTTAATAAAAAACCGTATTAAAAATAATTATAAATATTATAATACAATACAAAATAATAAAGTTCACTTTCTGTAACGGCGGTCGTGTTTTTTATTCTTTTTAATATTTAATACTTATGTACATCTTGTATAGGTAAATATTTTTTATTTAAGTTGGGAATGATTGAAATCGGCGTTACTAGCAGCCCACTCCGCCATAGGGACCTTCTCCAAATAAAACGACTATGCAAATTACTATCGAATAAAATATCGCATTATCGTGAAACTTCGCATAGTGTTAGAACATAACATCATAAAGGATGCAGATTAAGTAGAATTTGAAAAAAAAAACAGTTGAGTCACCCCAATACTTCCCGGCAAGTAGCCAAGGACTGATTTCATCTGTATATTATTTTTTATTTGTTTAAAGAAAAGCACATTTTTTCAGCTCACTAGAGGCTTAATTGTAAATAGTAGCAAAATAGGCAACATCACAAACCACATTTTTTCAAATCAATGCTGCCTAACTAGGCCTAGGCCCGGACTTAGGCAAGCATACCAAGTAAACGGTGGCTTGTGCATACTTTAACCTACCTATTTTTTTTAAATATGCTAGGCATCAAATATCAATCATCATTAAAATCGAATGTATCATCAAATTTTATAATTAAAGCCGATGAGCCTCGGACGACTCGGCGCTAATATTAGATTAAAATATATGGCGGAATTTAAATATTATTAGAGCAGCTTTTATGTGAGTTATTCCAACCAAAGTTTGACAATGTCATTACGGCTCAACCTTTAAGTCCAATATTTCGAGGATGATATATAACTACTGCTTCCTGCCGGACCGATTTCAACCACAATTTTTTTAACTCTTGCTATGACCAACTGATGCCTGCATACTAAATTTCAGCTCAATCGGATTAAGCGTTTGGGCGACATAGTGGAGGAATACACACACACACACACACAGCCTGACAGCCACACACACACATACACACACACACAGAGAGAGAGAGAGAGATAGATAGATAGATAGATAGATAGATAGAGAGAGAGAGAGAGAGAGAGAGAGAGAGAGAGAGAGAGAGAGAGAGAGAGAGAGAGAGAGAGAGACAACCAGACACACACACACAGACACATATACAGAATTCAATCTGGGAATGGTCTTAATCGTCTCAGGGGGCTCAAAATGGATAGTTCATGGGTTAAATCTGTGTATAGCCTATAATGCAGAAATGGTCTTTATGAATGGTTTTCCCATAATTTAATTGTGCTTTGTTTTTAAAATACACGGTCGGAACTAGTGATGTAACTTTAATGAGGTCTTTGGCTGGATAGTTCTTGACTCGTTCATTATCGCAGCGCTACTGGCACTGATCCAATGCAGGTGAGTCAGTCGCACTGGTCTTGAATAAAGAAGAAATACTAAACGGAATGATAATACGCAAAACAACAACTGGGCAACATTCGGGCTTTTCTTCTGTGTTTTACCCGTATGTTTCCCCGAAAATTCAAATCTTTGTTAACATTTAATATGTTAACAGAGTTTAATACTCTGTTTACATATTTGACATTGTTGAGATGGCATGTGTGGAATATACAAAGAAATAAGCACTTAAAATGTGGTTGTAGGTACACGAGGTTGATCAAGTCACGGAAAACGAGCTCGGGTGAAATCTATAGTAATATTATAAAGAGGTAAAGTTTGTGACGTTGTAGCAAGTAATCTCTTGATCTACAGAACCGATTTTGACAATTCTTTTACCAACAGAAAGCCACGTTAATTGTGAGTGTCATAGGCTATATAGTAATTCGAAAAATGAAAAGACTTTTTCGTGGTAGTCGGATTTGCAAAGTAAGTCGGAGAAAAAACGATCGAACGAAAACGTTTCTAACTAACGCTGCCTTAACAATGAGAGATATATGATTAAGTTCTAGGGAAAAGTTGTAGAGCTTGATAATGCCTACAAAAAAGTCAGCGAAAGCATATATCAAAATTTTATGTTTGTCACAAAAAGTAGTTTTTTATATAAAAAAAATAATGTTTATTGGTCATATTATCAACAATTATGAATTCATATCAAAATAAGTACATTTATCTCAAGTGTTTAAAACAAAAGACTTTTCCCTTTTACTGCATAAATGGTTAAAGAGATAACACACTCACAAATAAGACAGACTCTCACAAGAAGGCACTCACAAATAACGCTAATATAGTCAAATTTGCATGCAAATACATACATACATATGCAGTAAAAATATAACCCTTCTTTTGGCAGTCAGGAAATAAATCATAGCACTCAGTACTAACCGAACCACACTCATAATTTCATCACAAGTAAAAATGTTTACCGCCCAACGAAGTGGGCACGGGCCAGCTAGTATTATAATAGAGGTTAAAACTTCCTTGTTTTGAGATTCAAAATTCAATTCACAACCTCCAAATAATAGCAAAAAGAAAGAAAATTTAGTTTTATTATTTATTGTTTCAGATTTATGCTACGGTTTCTGGAAGTCTTCTGGGGATGTTGGTCAGGGCGCGAAAGAACGGATTCATCACTTTCGAGGGAGAAGTACTCTATCAGGTATGAATATAAGAATAAGAATAATAAGAATAAATTTATTTCCGGAAGTAATGTTCAAAATGGTAATTTACAAAGAGTACCTACCTAACTAGGCCGAAGCCCGTACCAAGGTAGACCCGACTAGGTTACTTGTAAGTTTTGTATTGTGCGCACACCGGACACTTATCAAAGTATTATAACGGAGAAAAAATGAAATAAAACAAATGTAATAGCTCCAATAAATAAGTACTAGTATGTATTTCAAGAATTATTTCAATGATATCTAATAATTCATAATCATTTTGAAAAAAATAACAAAGAAATCAAAATATTATTATACCAGGAAAAATATTCTTAAAATAATAATAAAAGTAATTTAAAATATGAAATTTTAGTTTTGATAAAGGGAGGGGGGAGGGCTTAACATCAAGGTAATCGGAAGTAGGCTAATACATAAGGCTCGGCGCAAACGAGCCATCGGCTACAGCCACTAGTTGCTAGCGACAAGCAGATAACACACTTTTTCATACATTTTGTAAGGAATCGCGGGCCACAAAACGCGGACACTCGCCACTGCGCGCCACTCCGCCCCCTCGCACCCTCTACTACGTCGTCTGCGTATGCAGTAGCGCGACCGGACCTCCGTCGCGCGACTGCACGGCAGACAGAGGGCTAAAATTGAGGCGGCCACCGCCACAGTGGCTGTGGCCGGTGGCACGTTTGCGCCGAGCACAATTCAACCAACCCACATTTCGCAGATTCGAGAAACGCTTTGAGATCTATTACAAATTATTATTGTTAATTTGAATGTTAATTCCATTATACCCAATAAAATATGTATTATCAGATGCATAATAACTGTTACTTAAAAAATGCCCTATATTCTTGCTACTCAACGATATGGCTCGTGAGAGCCACCCACTTGAGTGATTTATGTAACAATTGCTACTGCATTATGTACTTAATTCGATTGTTTAAATTTTGTTATATCATAAAGTATATAGTTCGACTAACTCACTTGATTTTTTCCTTATTTCATCGTGTATTTTGTGAATGTGTCTCAGTAAATTATAATGTAACAAATGACTAAGACAGCGGATTCGGTCTTTCCTTGTCAATGAAGTGTTTCTTTTCGAATCCATTCAACTCAAAAAAAAATCTTTAATAGTGAGTCGAATAGTTTCTAAATACCTATTACTTAAAAAAACGACAATTTAAAATTGGGTTAGTTACTTAATGTTTTGTTCTCGGAAAAAAATATATAGGTATATATTAATAGTTGGGCTACATAAAACTACATATCGAGGGCCTCAAGCTCAAGCCTTGGTTTTACCGAAATAAATTGCAAGTTTGACTTACTGACAGAGCGTAATGGTATCGTTTATTTTCTCATTTTCATTTCAATATTTCTCCGTATTCGATATTACTACAGGGTTGAAAGTCTATCTCCTGCCAAATTGCATATTTGTAGATTCAGCTTGAGACCCTCAATGTGTAATTTTAATCTCACTTACACATGAGCAATTTAGAAGAAGGTTGCTTATTTATTTATTTTTTTTTTTTTAATAAGCCAGTTGGTAGGAATCCCTACTCTTGGTATAGTCAAGTTGAATAACTGGTATTATACCTTATGTGGTATAATTATTTTTTTGAATATCGACTATTATTTTTTAATTGTAAAACAATTAATATTTCAAATTAAAATAAAGATTTAAGATCTTTTTAAAATAATTGGAGCTGCTTAAATACTGCAGATAGTCAAAATATCAAAACGAAGAGTCGGTTATAAAACAGTAAAATTAAGATTATAAAAAATATAAAAATATAAATCAATGAATTATATTTTCAGGGCTCCAGCGACGATGAAGTGGTCTTCCTCATGAGGCCTATCAAAGATATTCGCGAGAAATGCAATCAAAAAATGGACGAGAAGCGCCGCTCCGTTACACCACAACCCATATAATCAAGCCACATTTCTACATTCTACACTCACTATGTACTCTAACTACATAGATTAAATACCTATATTTAAAAATTCTTTCCACCGAACGATATTTGGGAAGCTTAAAAACGTCTAGTCGACTACTAGTCAATTTTCAGTTGATCTTTGGCTAAATAAACCTTTTATAGATGTATACGCTAATATTCATTGCATAGTATGTAGGTACAGTCAGTGGCGTAAAACATTAACCACTTTCATTACGAGCAACATACAATGGATGGCTTTTTTAATGGACAGTTTGAATTTTGGTAGCAGTTTTTAGATTTCAAAACTCTTAAACTCCTAAACTACGACTTTTGATAAATTGTTTTGTTATATACCTAAATAAAAACATCATGTTGGCTATCGACATTATAAGAAATGGAGTATACCTAAATATAAAATATTGAAATTGCAAACTTTCTTTGGAACGTTTGTTTTTGTCATCACAGAGAGAATGATCGCGATAAGATCTGTTTCTCTAAGCTGGTTTATAAATATTCCTTCATTTTGACTTGTTCCCCATTTTTCTCTGGAAATTTAATTCGCAAGTAAAATTTTTTTTTAGCAGATTTGAAAAAATATTGATTTAAAATATTGAAATATTGATATCATTTGCAAACATGTTATTTTGGATAAGTAAAACGGCGAATCTATGTATTTTGTTGGTGTCGATATTACTGAAATCAATGAAAATAAAACAAAAATCTTAATTGAAATTCATTTGAATAAATCTGAAAGATTTCGAAAGCGATGTTTTAGAAAAGTGATGGTTTATAAATAAAAATTAATGGGTGATAGTCAATACATACTGTGATAGTTATTGTAATTGACATCATATAAGAAACGGATCTTACAGCAGTTATTCTGTCTATTACGACCAAACTTTACTTTTAAAGAAAAGTTGACAATTTCACTATATTACACGATCAATTTCATATGATTATTTGGCTAAAATGAATTTATTATTTACATAGCTACAAAATGACACAATTCAATCAATAACTTAAAACATTGAAGTCATCGTTTAGGAAGTCAAGACTGTGGCTAACCAGTTCTTTATATTCGTAACAGTCGCTTCGAAAGTTTACCTACTATTTTTGTAAGTGACTGTGATTACGCACATAATAAAACACTAACCTGCCATAGAATAAGTAGGTACATACTTACATCTTATTATGCGTTTAATAATTTAAGTATCGCACCGGCCTATCTCCCACGTCTCCCCATTATAACGAGAATTTCCTACCTTTCTTTGTTGAATATAACTGTTGTCATTCCAACTCACCTAAATAAAAAAATAGTTAAAGGATTTAATTAGGTAAACACGAAAATTATTAACCTTATATTGTATAAAAGAAAATAGCTTTCACCAAAGTTTTATATTTTTGAAATGTATCGTTTTTATTGTGTAATGTCTCTCCAAAAAGTTCCCAACGTATCTTGCCGAAAAATGTAGTTGTAGATTTTAGTTTTAGGAGTCGTGGGCCAATATTAGTCGTACTCTTGGCGAAAAATGACAATAAATCTTTTCCATTATAATAATAATAATTAAAAATGATATCAGAATCGTGTGGTGTGTTTGAACTGAAATTATATATTTTTCGAGTACATTTTAACATTTTTAAGACTAGGTACTTTAATTATCGCAATTTATCTCTTTTAATTATGACGTCGATGTTAGGTTTATGGGTTAAAAATTCCCAAAGCCATATTTTGTACTTTATTATTGTTTTGGACGGTAATAAATTTTAAACGGGACTGCAGTGTTTTTTTTTTACGAATACTCGAATACGCGAATACTCGAATAATTTGCGAAACTGACACCGAGTGACACAGCTCCACGAAGTGCCATGTGGAATGCCACCTCCATACGTTGGCGAATGTACGCCAATCTTGCTAAGGTGGAAATGAGACGGCACCACTGTGACGTCAGAAAAATGTATGGGAAAGAGCGAGAGGGACATAGGCGGCGAACACACTGTGAAGGGGCGAACACACTATCGGACGCGTCCGTTAGCCGCAGCTTATGGGCGCGATCTGTGTAATGAATTTCCATTGAGCCGTGCACATTATCGGACGTGAGTCGCGGACGCGACATTGAGGCTTCGGACGTCCGATAGAGATCTGGCAAACCACGTCCCAAACGACTGTGTATACTGTACATAAGCCGCGGCAGTGGACGCGTCCGATAGTGTGTTCGCCCCTTCAGCAGCGGGCAGAAGAAACTAGTAGTAGAGCTGTCGCCGTCGATTTGTACTGTTTGATATTGTTTAGCTGGATCTGCCATCCTATCGGTTATTTGGTAGTCGAACTATCGATATAGATCAAGGAAACATCGTTCATTTTTCCTTTATAACAGAGATATAATATAACCTAGGTAATAGGAAAGATAATAGATAATTGAAAATCAAATTAATTTACTGTCCATCTCTGCATTATTTGACAGCTCGGTGTTCCGTCAGCGTGCTTCAAAGTCTAATTGCCGTCAGTGGTTGCCGTCGACTCGGCAATTTAGGCTCCGATTATATTGAGGAAGTAGAATAGTTTACTGAATTGAACTATTGTTCATAACAACAAGAGTTATCTTTGGATTGCTAATGCAATAGTCCTGCGATATGCGCCTATGCGAAGCGGTGACAACTCTGTATTGTTTCTTGGCGACGGTGCATAGTGTGTTTGGTCAATTGCAGCCGCCGGCGCCGACGCTCAATGCTAAAGAGAGAAAGTTAGGCCCTTGCCAATCATGCAAGGTGTTCGTGGAGTCCTTCGAGCGAGGGTTGGAGAGCACCGCGCGCGGGAAGCACGAAGGAGGGGACGCCGCTTGGGAAGAAGAGAAACTGCGCTCATACGCCCGCAGCGAACTTCGACTCGTCGAAATCCAGGAGGGGCTCTGCAGCATCAAGGCCAACAAGGAGCAGTGCCTGCACATGGCGGAGCAGGCCGAAGATGCCGTCGAGGTGTGGTGGTTCACAGACGAACCCAAAAAGGATCTATTCCACTGGCTGTGCATCGACAAGCTCCAACACTGCTGCCCGAAGAAGCATTTTGTAACCAGTTCCAAAAGCTCCTCCTAGATTGCCAACGGCGACTAAAAGACGCATAAGAAAGTCAGCAATACTTACAGATACGCCCGAAAAGAATGCACTAGCTGAAGAGCAATCAAAGAAAAAGAAAACTGAAAAAGAAAGGAAAAGGCAAGACCACCAGTCTGGAAAAAAAGAAAAAAGGGCCAAAAGAAGCTGCGAAACGAAAAGTTCTACAGGATGATGAAAGCGAGAATGAATATGATGCCTTGGAATGGTTCTGCATAATTTGCTGCGACTCGTATTCCAATTCACAGCCTAGAGAGCAGTGGATCGAATGTATGATGTGCAAAAATTGGGCACACTTAAAATGTTTGGACCAAGACGATGCTGCATACGTGTGCCCGAATTGCGAATCGGACGAGGAAAACGACGTTGATGAATAGATACGAGACTTTAATTATAAACCCAAAAGAGAAGTGATGACGGCGATTTTTGATCTCAACACAATAATTTTGTATGATTCTTAAGTTCCTGATTATTCCAATTGAAGTTCCTGTTACATTTAATGATAATTGTAGAATGTTTTAAAAATAATTTTGTTTTTAGTTTGCATTAAGATATGTCTAATTGTTTTCTTTTGTTGTATGAATGTTATAATTTGCATTCCAAGACTGATTAATAAGTACAAGCGAAACTTTATAATAAATGATACAAATATAACCAATCCAGCATTTCATTTCAAATGTAGTGACTAAAAACTGGCCAAATAAACATACGGAACAACCAACCTCAGCAAAGTAACAACCAGCCCCATTTTGGGGTCAGTTGTTCCTTTCCAACTTACCCTAATAAAACGATCCCGAGCAAAAAACTATTAGAGCGTACGATACATTGTCTATATACTAATGATCAGTGATAAATAACGCTGTACCTCATGTAATACTCTTAAAGGTAAGACTTATGTTTCATACTTTTTTCTTAGATTGTTTGAAAATCGGAACTTCCAACCCCGGTCTCCCCTACCTTAGGGAAAAAACGACGGAATCCAATTTCTCGTTAATAATTCACCTACGATGCAAGCACCATTACTGTCTGTACCAATTTGACACCTGTTAGACGTAATACATTCGTTGTTTGCTATATGGCGTTAGTAGATTCATAAAAACTTGAAGGGATCATTTTAGTCTGTTGGATCGTTTTATACCAGACTCCCCTACATACATGATGATTCATTAAATTCTGCAACAGTCTAAACATTAAATTTTATACCTTTATTTTCGTCCGCCCAAGCACAAGCATTGCATAGTTGGGCCGGCATAAATAATAGATCGTTAGGGGCAGAAGTTTTGCAAAATACATAATTATCGATTATTCTCTAAAACCGTAAATCATATTAACTTTACGACAACAATAACATGTACGTTAACAGCGATCAAACGCTTAATTTATGTTATCGAAAATTAAATGATTTTTGGACAAATTTTAATGAGCAAATTCTTTGAGGAAATATCAGTAATTTTGCATGGCAGTATGTGGCCAGAACGAATCTATTTATTTGTCTTGGTTATTTCTTGTTAGCATACCATGTAGGTACTACTTGAAAATATATTCCTAATAATCTTTTTGATATATATTTTCTCATATTTAAAAATAAATAAAATTAAAACTACAAAAATCGTAAAATAAAAAAAGCGAACAGAGATCCGCTATTGTTTCAATTCAGAATTAAATTTTGTATGTTCAAAAAATCAATGTACCAAAATATCGTGAAAATTATTTTGTACTTTTAAATCAACGTAAATATTTATTTTTTACACGACTACCCAACAAAAAAGGTCTGTGACATGTAAATATATATACAGCAAACAAATGAAAAGACTAAATGTTTTAGAATATACACTAAATATGGACGAAAGAACGAGAAAGATAGACACAAAAACAACAATTACTTTTTACTGCCTTCAACGTTCTCACCCTCCTACTTTTTCATATTGGCTCTAAGTTGCTAGTACTGGTCAATTGATTTACCTTTTCTTACCTCTTAGGCAGAGGCTCCTCAAACTAGAAAAATGTGCCCCCCATATATTCAGATTACCGTTACAGTAGCACTCCTGGCTGGGGCTGCACAATGAGTTCGTTAGTTCGTATGAACAAATCTGCAAGACTGAAGTACGGGAATGAAGGTTACGCAATTTGTGGCAAGGGATTCAAGAACAGGGCACTGTCGTACTATAAATATTCGCAGATGATATGTTATTTTTTACTACATTACAATTATTTAGAACAAATACTACAACAATATTTAATACATAAAGTCAACGTTATGTAACAGTAACTCTTGAAACTACTGCATCGCTTCACAATTCTATCGTAGTCAATGCTACACTTCGAGGGGTTGTATTTTAAATTATAACTTTGATATGTGCCTTCATGCTTTGATAGATATCATTTAGAGCCGTTCTGGAAATCGTGGTTCTGATAGGCACGACTGTCTAATAAATGGGGTGTAATGTGTTCAGGGTTCTATGTATGTTTTCTGTTTCTTTATTCCACTATAAATTTTAAACTCTCCCGAGTATCATCGGGTACCTTATCTGTCAAAATATCAGGTAGGCAGTTGTCTAAATGGCCAAATGTCAATAAATTAACATAAATATTATATCGTGTTTAGAGTCAAATGAAAGGTCTGATTGAGTACATTCCGGAAATATACCTGTAACTATATGGATAAATATATAAATCAGAAATAGTTAATAAAAAACCGTATTAAAAATAATTATAAATATTATAATACAATACAAAATAATAAAGTTCACTTTCTGTAACGGCGGTCGTGTTTTTTATTCTTTTTAATATTTAATACTTATGTACATCTTGTATAGGTAAATATTTTTTATTTAAGTTGGGAATGATTGAAATCGGCGTTACTAGCAGCCCACTCCGCCATAGGGACCTTCTCCAAATAAAACGACTATGCAAATTACTATCGAATAAAATATCGCATTATCGTGAAACTTCGCATAGTGTTAGAACATAACATCATAAAGGATGCAGATTAAGTAGAATTTGAAAAAAAAAACAGTTGAGTCACCCCAATACTTCCCGGCAAGTAGCCAAGGACTGATTTCATCTGTATATTATTTTTTATTTGTTTAAAGAAAAGCACATTTTTTCAGCTCACTAGAGGCTTAATTGTAAATAGTAGCAAAATAGGCAACATCACAAACCACATTTTTTCAAATCAATGCTGCCTAACTAGGCCTAGGCCCGGACTTAGGCAAGCATACCAAGTAAACGGTGGCTTGTGCATACTTTAACCAACCTATGTTTTTTAAATATGCTAGGCATCAAATATCAATCATCATTAAAATCGAATGTATCATCAAATTTTATAATTAAAGCCGATGAGCCTCGGACGACTCGGCGCCAATATTAGATTAAAATATATGGCGGAATTTAAATATTATTAGAGCAGCTTTTATGTGAGTTATTCCAACCAAAGTTTGACAATGTCATTACGGCTCAACCTTTAAGTCCAATATTTCGAGGATGATATATAACTACTGCTTCCTGCCGGACCGATTTCAACCACAATTTTTTTAACTCTTGCTATGACCAACTGATGCCTGCATACTAAATTTCAGCTCAATCGGATTAAGCGTTTGGGCGACATAGTAGAGGAATACACACACACACACACACAGCCTGACAGCCACACACACACATACACACACACACAGAGAGAGAGAGAGATAGATAGATAGATAGATAGATAGAGAGAGAGAGAGAGAGAGAGAGAGAGAGAGAGAGAGAGAGAGAGAGAGAGAGAGAGAGAGAGAGAGAGAGAGAGAGACAACCAGACACACACACACAGACACATATACAGAATTCAATCTGGGAATGGTCTTAATCGTCTCAGGGGGCTCAAAATGGATAGTTCATGGGTTAAATCTGTGTATAGCCTATAATGCAGAAATGGTCTTTATGAATGGTTTTCCCATAATTTAATTGTGCTTTGTTTTTAAAATACACGGTCGGAACTAGTGATGTAACTTTAATGAGGTCTTTGGCTGGATAGTTCTTGACTCGTTCATTATCGCAGCGCTACTGGCACTGATCCAATGCAGGTGAGTCAGTCGCACTGGTCTTGAATAAAGAAGAAATACTAAACGGAATGATAATACGCAAAACAACAACTGGGCAACATTCGGGCTTTTCTTCTGTGTTTTAATGTTTCCCCGAAAATTCAAATCTTTGTTAACATATTAAACTCTGTTTACATATTTGACATTGTTGAGATGGCATGTGTGGAATATACAAAGAAATAAACACTTAAAATGTGGTTGTAGGTACACGAGGTTGATCAAGTCACGGAAAACGAGCTCGGGTGAAATCTATAGTAATATTATAAAGAGGTAAAGTTTGTGACGTTGTAGCAAGTAATCTCTTGATCTACAGAACCGATTTTGACAATTCTTTTACCAACAGAAAGCCACGTTAATTGTGAGTGTCATAGGCTATATAGTAATTCGAAAAATGAAAAGACTTTTTCGTGGTAGTCGGATTTGCAAAGTAAGTCGGAGAAAAAACGATCGAACGAAAACGTTTCTAACTAACGCTGCCTTAACAATGAGAGATATATGATTAAGTTCTAGGGAAAAGTTGTAGAGCTTGATAATGCCTACAAAAAAGTCAGCGAAAGCATATATCAAAATTTTATGTTTGTCACAAAAAGTAGTTTTTTATATAAAAAAAATAATGTTTATTGGTCATATTATCAACAATTATGAATTCATATCAAAATAAGTAAATTTATCTCAAGTGTTTAAAACAAAAGACTTTTCCCTTTTACTGCATAAATGGTTAAAGAGATAACACACTCACAAATAAGACAGACTCTCACAAGAAGGCACTCACAAATAACGCTAATATAGTCAAATTTGCATGCAAATACATACATACATATGCAGTAAAAATATAACCCTTCTTTTGGCAGTCAGAAAATAAATCATAGCACTCAGTACTAACCGAACCACACTCATAATTTCATCACAAGTAAAAGTGTTTACCGCCCAACGAAGTGGGCACGGGCCAGCTAGTATTATAATAGAGGTTAAAACTTCCTTGTTTTGAGATTCAAAATTCAATTCACAACCTCCAAATAATAGCAAAAAGAAAGAAAATTTAGTTTTATTATTTATTGTTTCAGATTTATGCTACGGTTTCTGGAAGTCTTCTGGGGATGTTGGTCAGGGCGCGAAAGAACGGATTCATCACTTTCGAGGGAGAAGTACTCTATCAGGTATGAATATAAGAATAAGAATAATAAGAATAAATTTATTTCCGGAAGTAGGTAATGTTCAAAATGGTAATTTACAAAGAGTACCTACCTAACTAGGCCGAAGCCCGTACCAAGGTAGACCCGACTAGGTTACTTGTAAGTTTTGTATTGTGCGCACACCGGACACTTATCAAAGTATTATAACGGAGAAAAAATGAAATAAAACAAATGTAATAGCTCCAATAAATAAGTACTAGTATGTATTTCAAGAATTATTTCAATGATATCTAATAATTCATAATCATTTTGAAAAAAATAACAAAGAAATCAAAATATTATTATACCAGGAAAAATATTCTTAAAATAATAATAAAAGTAATTTAAAATATGAAATTTTAGTTTTGATAAAGGGAGGGGGGAGGGCTTAACATCAAGGTAATCGGAAGTAGGCTAATACATAAGGCTCGGCGCAAACGAGCCATCGGCTACAGCCACTAGTTGCTAGCGACAAGCAGATAACACACTTTTTCATACATTTTGTAAGGAATCGCGGGCCACAAAACGCGGACACTCGCCACTGCGCGCCACTCCGCCCCCTCGCACCCTCTACTACGTCGTCTGCGTATGCAGTAGCGCGACCGGACCTCCGTCGCGCGACTGCACGGCAGACAGAGGGCTAAAATTGAGGCGGCCACCGCCACAGTGGCTGTGGCCGGTGGCACGTTTGCGCCGAGCACAATTCAACCAACCCACATTTCGCAGATTCGAGAAACGCTTTGAGATCTATTACAAATTATTATTGTTAATTGGAATGTTAATTCCATTATACCCAATAAAATATGTATTATCAGATGCATAATAACTGTTACTTAAAAAATGCCCTAAATTCTTGCTACTCAACTATAGGGCTCGTGAGAGCCACCCACTTGAGTGATTTATGTAACAATTGCTACTGCATTATGTACTTAATTCGATGGTTTAAATTTTGTTATCATAAAGTATATAAATCGACTAACTCACTTGATTTTTTCCTTATTTCATCGTGTATTTTGTGAATGTGTCTCAGTAAATTATAATGTAACAAATGACTAAGACAGCGGATTCGGTCTTTCCTTACTGGAATCAGCCAGAATGGCACTGGTCTGGGGTATGGCAGTACAACCACGAGCGACGTGGACTTGAAGAAGTCTCTTTTGCGGGGAGATTACGACAGCAAGAGTATGGCTCATGCTATTGGCCTTCAATGCCAGAATGATTGGACAACAATTGGGGACTTTTGCATTCCGCCTCCAATGCACTGGAAGGTAATGCTCTATGACTGGACGCCAGAGATGCTGAAATTTTATTTGAATGCCTTTCAGCATACACTTCCAGACCCCAGTAACCTCGCTCGTTGGAGGTTTGCCGAGGATAGTTCTTGTCCCCTCTGTAGCAATACCCCTTGCACAGCTAGACACATTCTAGCTGGCTGCAAGGTGGCCTTAGATCAAGGACGGTACACTTACCGCCATGACAAAGTTCTCGCTGTTATTCGCGAGGTAATTAGTCTCCCATTGGCTCGAGCCAACAAGGGTTTGACAGTATCCTCCAAACCCCCAATACAGTTTGTGCGGGATGGCTCTAAAGGCAAAAAACATTTAACTACAAAACCTTTCTCAATAATCGAGAAAGCTACAGATTGGATTCTGGAGGTTGATTCGGTCTCTAAGCAGTATAAATTCCCTGAAAGTCTCGGATGCACAGCCCTCCGTCCAGATATAACTCTTTACTCTCTATCTCGGAAGGTGGCTCTTATTGTAGAATTAACTGTTCCATGGGAATCAAATATCCCAAAAGACCACGAGTACAAATTAAATAAATACCATGATCTCGCAAATGCCGTAACCCGGAACGGCTTCACTGTTCACCTTCACGCGGTGGAAGTTGGCGCTCGTGGCCTGCCAGCTAAATCTCTATTTCACCTCTTTAAAGATCTTGGCCTTTCCAGAAAAATAATCAACTCTTTCGTAGAAAAATTATCTAAAACTGCGATTTGCGCATCTCAAATTCTATGGCTTCGAAGGGGGAGTGAATGGGTGGCAAGGTGAATGCTCACATGTGGCAAGACAGCTGTCCTAAACCTACCACAGCCGGTTCGTAAGTCCAGAATCCACTGCTCACCCCCCAGAAGTGTAAAAAATTGTATTATGATGGGCCCGACTCCGGTCGGTGAATTCCATGGCAGCTCCGTTTGTATTTATTATTTCTTTTCGAATCCATTCAACTCAAAAAAAAATCTTTAATAGTGAGTCGAATAGTTTCTAAATACCTATTACTTAAAAAAACGACAATTTAAAATTGGGTTAGTTACTTAATGTTTTGTTCTCGGAAAAAAATATATAGGTATATATTAATAGTTGGGCTACATAAAACTACATATCGAGGGCCTCAAGCTCAAGCCTTGGTTTTACCGAAATAAATTGCAAGTTTGACTTACTGACAGAGCGTAATGGTATCGTTTATTTTCTCATTTTCATTTCAATATTTCTCCGTATTCGATATTACTACAGGGTTGAAAGTCTATCTCCTGCCAAATTGCATATTTGTAGATTCAGCTTGAGACCCTCAATGTGTAATTTTAATCTCACTTACACATGAGCAATTTAGAAGAAGGTTGCTTATTTATTTATTTTTTTTTTTTAATAAGCCAGTTGGTAGGAATCCCTACTCTTGGTATAGTCAAGTTGAATAACTGGTATTATACCTTATGTGGTATAATTATTTTTTTGAATATCGACTATTATTTTTTAATTGTAAAACAATTAATATTTCAAATTAAAATAAAGATTTAAGATCTTTTTAAAATAATTGGAGCTGCTTAAATACTGCAGATAGTCAAAATATCAAAACGAAGAGTCGGTTATAAAACAGTAAAATTAAGATTATAAAAAATATAAAAAAATAAATCAATGAATTATATTTTCAGGGCTCCAGCGACGATGAAGTGGTCTTCCTCATGAGGCCTATCAAAGATATTCGCGAGAAATGCAATCAAAAAATGGACGAGAAGCGCCGCTCCGTTACACCACAACCCATATAATCAAGCCACATTTCTACATTCTACACTCACTATGTACTCTACCTACATAGATTAAATACCTATATTTAAAAATACGTGTGGCACTCGGGGACTGCCGCGGTAAAGCTATTGCATAGCATTTTTAACAACTTATGCAATTATATTTATTTATTTATTTTTTTTTTCTGATATCAGATAACTGCGCTCTATCGGAAAACGTTGACATTATTCCGAATCATTTGCGGCTGCGGAAGCAAATGATTCGGAATAATTTAAACGTCTTCCGATATAGCGCCGCGCACGAATTTTATTCAATAAAGCAAAAAATAACGGATATTAATTATTCTTTGACTATTCGAAAAAAATCGTAGATAAAAAGATAGATAATTAAATTATCTTTAAAATGGTGCAGGTTTTATAATAATACGCCAGATAGTATTTGCGTAGTAGTCGTTTTTGTGTTCGGTTAGACCTAATTTCACAAATTAATTACACTATGTAATATAAACAAAATCTAAAATATTCAAAGCTAAGAATATTAGGAAAATGTTCTTGTCTAACATATATTTTTTTCGAATAGTAAGCAGTACTCGTTTAGACGTAATTATCAGTTTAAAATCATTAAATTTCGTTAAGAAATTTCTTCATTCGGTCGCCGCGCTGGCAGGCCCGCGATAAAAGCTATGCAATAGCTTAAAAATTCTTTCCACCGAACGATATTTGGGAAGCTTAAAAACGTCTAGTCGACTACTAGTCAATTTTCAGTTGATCTTTGGCTAAATAAACCTTTTATAGATGTATACGCTAATATTCATTGCATAGTATGTAGGTACAGTCAGTGGCGTAAAACATTAACCACTTTCATTACGAGCAACATACAATGGATGGCTTTTTTAATGGACAGTTTGAATTTTGGTAGCAGTTTTTAGATTTCAAAACTCTTAAACTCCTAAACTACGACTTTTAATAAATTGTTTTGTTATATACCTAAATAAAAACATCATGTTGGCTATCGACATTATAAGAAATGGAGTATACCTAAATATAAAATATTGAAATTGCGAACTTTTCTTTGGAACGTTTGTTTTTGTCATCACAGAGAGAATGATCGCGATAAGATCTGTTTCTCTAAGCTGGTTTATAAATATTCCTTCATTTTGACTTGTTCCCCATTTTTCTCTGGAAATTTAATTCGCAAGTAAAATTTTTTTTTAGCAGATTTGAAAAAATATTGATTTAAAATATTGAAATATTGATATCATTTGCAAACATGTTATTTTGGATAAGTAAAACGGCGAATCTATGTATTTTGTTGGTGTCGATATTACTGAAATCAATGAAAATAAAACAAAAATCTTAATTGAAATTCATTTGAATAAATCTGAAAGATTTCGAAAGCGATGTTTTAGAAAAGTGATGGTTTATAAATAAAAATTAATGGGTGATAGTCAATACATACTGTGATAGTTATTGTAATTGACATCATATAAGAAACGGATCTTACAGCAGTTATTCTGTCTGTTACGACCAAACTTTACTTTTAAAGAAAAGTTGACAATTTCACTATATTACACGATCAATTTCATATGATTATTTGGCTAAAATGAATTTATTATTTACATAGCTACAAAATGACACAATTCAATCAATAACTTAAAACATTGAAGTCATCGTTTAGGAAGTCAAGACTGTGGCTAACCAGTTCTTTATATTCGTAACAGTCGCTTCGAAAGTTTACCTACTATTTTTGTAAGTGACTGTGATTACGCACATAATAAAACACTAACCTGCCATAGAATAAGTAGGTACATACTTACATCTTATTATGCGTTTAATAATTTAAGTATCGCACCGGCCTATCTCCCACGTCTCCCAATTATAACGAGAATTTCCTACCTTTCTTTGTTGAATATAACTGTTGTCATTCCAACTCACCTAAATAAAAAAATAGTTAAAGGATTTAATTAGGTAAACACGAAAATTATTAACCTTATATTGTATAAAAGAAAATAGCTTTCACCAAAGTTTTATATTTTTGAAATGTATCGTTTTTATTGTGTAATGTCTCTCCAAAAAGTTCCCAACGTATCTTGCCGAAAAATGTAGTTGTAGATTTTAGTTTTAGGAGTCGTGGGCCAATATTAGTCGTACTCTTGGCCAAAAATGACAATAAATCTTTTATAATAATAATTAAAAATGATATCAGAATCGTGTGGTGTGTTTGAACTGAAATTATATATTTTTCGAGTACATTTTAACATTTTTAAGACTAGGTACTTTAATTATCGCAATTTATCTCTTTTAATTATGACGTCGATGTTAGGTTTATGGGTTAAAAATTCCCAAAGCCATATTTTGTACTTTATTATTGTTTTGGACGGTAATAAATTTTAAACGGGACTGCAGTGTTTTTTTTTTTACGAATACTCGAATACGCGAATACTCGAATAATTTGCGAAACTGACACCGAGTGACACAGCTCCACGAAGTGCCATGTGGAATGCCGCCTCCATACGTTGGCGAATGTACGCCAATCTTGCTAAGGTGGAAATGAGACGGCACCACTGTGACGTCACAAAAATGTATGGGAAAGAGCGAGAGGGACATAGGCGGCGAACACACTGTGAAGGGGCGAACACACTATCGGACGCGTCCGTTAGCCGCAGCTTATGGGCGCGATCTGTGTAATGAATTTCCATTGAGCCGTGCACATTATCGGACGTGAGTCGCGGACGCGACATTGAGGCTTCGGACGTCCGATAGAGATCTGGCAAACCACGTCCCAAACGACTGTGTATACTGTACATAAGCCGCGGCAGTGGACGCGTCCGATAGTGTGTTCGCCCCTTCAGCAGCGGGCAGAAGAAACTAGTAGTAGAGCTGTCGCCGTCGATTTGTACTGTTTGATATTGTTTAGCTGGATCTGCCATCCTATCGGTTATTTGGTAGTCGAACTATCGATATAGATCAAGGAAACATCGTTCATTTTTCCTTTATAACAGAGATATAATATAACCTAGGTAATAGGAAAGATAATAGATAATTGAAAATCAAATTAATTTACTGTCCATCTCTGCATTATTTGACAGCTCGGTGTTCCGTCAGCGTGCTTCAAAGTCTAATTGCCGTCAGTGGTTGCCGTCGACTCGGCAATTTAGGCTCCGATTATATTGAGGAAGTAGAATAGTTTACTGAATTGAACTATTGTTCATAACAACAAGAGTTATCTTTGGATTGCTAATGCAATAGTCCTGCGATATGCGCCTATGCGAAGCGGTGACAACTCTGTATTGTTTCTTGGCGACGGTGCATAGTGTGTTTGGTCAATTGCAGCCGCCGGCGCCGACGCTCAATGCTAAAGAGAGAAAGTTAGGCCCTTGCCAATCATGCAAGGTGTTCGTGGAGTCCTTCGAGCGAGGGTTGGAGAGCACCGCGCGCGGGAAGCACGAAGGAGGGGACGCCGCTTGGGAAGAAGAGAAACTGCGCTCATACGCCCGCAGCGAACTTCGACTCGTCGAAATCCAGGAGGGGCTCTGCAGCATCAAGGCCAACAAGGAGCAGTGCCTGCACATGGCGGAGCAGGCCGAAGATGCCGTCGAGGTGTGGTGGTTCACAGACGAACCCAAAAAGGATCTATTCCACTGGCTGTGCATCGACAAGCTCCAACACTGCTGCCCGAAGAAGCATTTTGGGAAAAATTGCAAACCATGCTCGGGGGCACCCGACAACGTGTGCAGCAATAATGGCAAGTGCAAAGGTGAGGGGACGCGGAGCGGCAACGGGCTGTGCATCTGTGATTTGGGCTACGACGGGCTGGATTGCGGCCGATGCAACATCAGTCATTATGAGTCTTTCAGAAGTGAGGACAAGCTGCTGTGCTCCCCATGCCATAAGTCTTGTAGGGACGCTTGCTCGCAGGCGGGCCCAAAAGGGTGCGCTCTCTGCGCCGACGGATGGCTCATGGATTCCGAAGCGGGGTGCGTCGACGTCGACGAGTGTTTGACCTCGCAGTGCGGCAACAATGAATTTTGCGTCAACTCGCAAGGCTCCTACGCCTGCTTGCTTTGTGATAAGTCGTGCGACGGTTGTTCCGGAGATGGCCCAGATATGTGTGATAAGTGTGCCAAAGATTACAGACATAGCGGCGGCGTTTGCATCGACGCTGAATCTGAATATAGAGCCAAGAGAATTACTTTCACTAGGTACCTGACTTATTTGGGTTTGTGCATAGCGACTTGTATCATTTTTCAGAAGTCGACTTATCTGGCGGCTGCCGTCGGTATTTTAGTCGCTTCCTACATGTCCGTTTCTGAATATCTTATAACAAACCTATACGCAGGTTCTGAAACGGGTAATGCCTTTTTCTAGTGCCTAATACTACATTCCCGGTTTACCGTATACCCCACTACGTGTACTTATGAATAAACCAAGCAACCTCAAATTATGTACCTTAGTCTGAGAGCGATAGCCAAACAGTCGCATCATTTTATGACAAAAGTATCTAAGATACCTGGATGATTTAGCATCTATTAGCTTACGGAAATCTATTGGCGTCAATTTGAGTTTGGTCCATGGCAAATTTAAATTATTTGTAGCTTTTACGGGAGATTTCAGTGCCAGATTCCTGCCAAATGCAACCACTTTTATTCTTCAGATGCCATTTTTATTATGGTAACCATTTTATCAAAAATAAAGTGACTGTTGATGTTGGCTCTTGGAACATATCGTTTTTCGTCGTTCTAGCAAATGCGCTTTAGAGTGTAGTAATAGCACAATTTTTTTATCGTACATATATATTGCGGAGACGCCTAGCATAGTTTGATCGATGCATTTAATAAGCCTTACCTTTTTTGATATATGTATAAATCTACATACCTACTTGTTGTTATTTTAAAATAATCTAAACGAATTAAGTGGAGAGCAATAATTTAGAAAAATAATAGATACACAATTTATATGAATTTGTATGTAAATTTTCTAATTTAATTTGTAGATTTGATAAAATGATTAAATGAAACAACTTGTTTATTTAATTAACCCTTTAGCTATTTTACCTTTAGTCTATTTTGTTGAACGGCTGCGAGATTTGGAAGGCAACAACAACCTTTATCAACTGCAAGCTTCAAGTTTTCACTGCCGTTTGCACCGTGTCTGCCCCTCGGTGTGCCGTGTTTACCCAAGGCGCAATTTGTATCAGTGTTGTATGGCAGTTTATAAGAGTTTGTCGACGCCACTCAAAGTTTTCACGGCGGACAATTATTTCGTCACCTTAAATGTTGTTTACAAAATGGATGTACTTAACGCGCCCTACGGTGAAAATATCGTATGAAGCATTTGGACGCTATCGTGGAGGAATACACACAGAGATACACAGAACTGCATTCTCAATATTTTCCCTCTACCGGGAAAGTAAAACCGTGTCTTGGACAAAAGCTCACGATTTTTCTATGGCGTGGCTAAAGCGCTATGCGGTTAAAAAACCATGCTGTGGATAAGTGACCTTAAAGTATGACTTTAATTAAAATATTTATACAGACATTTTAAGAGACTGGATCGACATTTGATCGAATGGCTTCTATGAGTCATTCGTTGGAACATGCAAATGTTGGATCAGGAACAGGCAAATGTGTAGGAGATGACAGGAGTTAGCTCTAATTACGCATGTAAACCTGGCTACAAGTCGGCCTTAGGTCAAAGCCGGTATACCTACCACCGTGACACAGACTTTGCTGATATTTGCGAGGTAATTAGCCTCTCAGTGGCTCCTGCCAACAAGTGTTTGATTGTACGCTTCCAACACCCAATGCTTATGCAAGTATTCGATATAACCGCCTATGCGAGTGGCTCCAAAATCAAAAAAACATTTTACTCTAAAACCTTTTTCAATAATCAAGAAAGATTTAGACTGGATTCTGGAGGTTGATTCGGTCTCTAAGCAGTATAATTTGCCCAAGTCTCGGATGCCAAGCCCTCTGTCCTAATGTGACTCTTTACTTCCTATCATGGAAGATTGCCCTTATTGTAAAATTATCTGTTCTATGGGAATCAAATATCCCCAAAAACCACGAGTACAAAATAAATAAATACCATATATAGCAAATGCTATCCCTCAGAACACTGCTCACCTACACGGTTCAATGTTTACCTTAGCGAAGTTGAAGCTGGCACTGGTGGCTTGCCAGTCAAGTCTCTGTTTCACCTCTAAAGATCTTGGTATGTCTAAGAAAAGAATCAACTCCTTCCTAGAAAAAAATATCTAAAACTGCAATTTCCGCATCTCAAATTGTATGGCTTAAGGGGAGTGAAGTTAATAGGTGGTAAAATTAATGCTCAAATGTCACAGGACATGTGTTTTAAATCTACCACAGCCACAAAGCCGTTAGTCTGAAGTCCACTGCCACCCCTCAGTCGTGTAAAAGTAATATTATGATGGGCCTGACAACAGTTGATGAATTCCATGGCAGCTCCATTTGTATTTATTATTATTATTGGAATAGTGTCAGGGTCGTAAAGGGCATAATTATAATAGTTAGACAATTTGATTTTTATAGCATAAATGGCAATAATCTACATAAATGTTATTTCGGTTTAAACAAAATAATAAATAGACAAGATTATAACAGGGATGTGTGCACAAAACTTTTTGTATGTGGCGCTGGCGGCAATCGTAAGGCCGACCGGCCCAAGGAGGTGTGAAGTGAGCGACACACCTCTCACTTTATACTCCTTGGGCCTTTGCGTCCTCCAGCGGGAGAAATAGTGGCAGTAAAGATATCCATTTTTATTTATTTTTAAAAAGAATAACGTTACGGGTTACATCTCTATATTCTACGATCTATTGTTATATATATAAGATTTTTGGAAACGGAAATGTCAAATTTTAAATTCGCGCCAAAAATTACACTTAGTGTTGCCATCACAATAAGATCATCGTCTTTAACATCGATCGTTGCCTTTATATTTTTTCACTTTGCCTTTGTCGCTAAAATGAGAAAAATTAAAATAATAATTATGATTAATTCCGCTAAAAATAGAAATACACATTATTAAAAATAAAGTGACCGTGCATTAAAAAATACCGGGGGGCGCCAGTTTTGCATGCGGCAATTTTGCACAAATGTCACTTTTGACAGGTCCAAATTTGTTGAGGGCAGATTTGCAGGAGGCAACCTTGCAGGAAGCAACCTTGCAGGCGGCAACCTTCAGTACAGTTTTTAAGTTTTTCTGTTAGGTTAGGTTAGGTTAGGTTTTTCTTTCCCTAAAATCGAAGTGACATTAATTACCGGCATCCTTGTAGTGGATGACTTTTATACATCAAACTAAACATTAAAAAAAATGTTTTAAGTTTTTCTGTTAGGTTAGGTTAGGTCATTTTGACATTTGCAAAACTGCCTACTGCAAGATTGCCTTCTGCAAAACTGCCGCCTGCAAGAATGCCGTCTGCAAGATTGCCGTCTGCAAATTTGCCTTCTGCAAGTTTGATGGAACCCAAAAATACCTACACACGCCATCACGCGAAATATTTCGAACTCATGTCAGAATCCGTTTACACCATAACCTATAAGTATTAGACCGCGCGACCAGCCTGAGAATGCGTCAGCCGAATAGAAAGAGACAGCAGTATATCGACCCTTTGCGGAACACTTGTCGTAAAAGCCAAAACGCTACTTTACAGGAGGGGCAAAAAACAAAAAGTACACGTGTTTTTTATTGTATTTTTATGGTTTTTATAGTTATATTGATATATCTGTGAAATATTTTCATAAAATTTTGAGTACTTTTATTTGATGTAAACCAGAAAAGAGTACGTGTTATAGTTTAGGAGTTAGTGTGGCTTTTACTACATAAAATTTCATGTTAATTGGTTATTACGACCAAAATAGTTTCATGAAATACTGAGACGTTTGTTGTAAAATACATGTATGTAATAAAAATAGCCTGCTATTTGTGTAGTAAAAGACAGGGTTCCATAGAAAAACGAGACTTTATTGTTGTAAATGAATACAATATAATTAGGTTTCTTCCAGTTATAACGTATAATCTAGGAGCAAATGATGTAATGCACTATTTATCTCTTAGAAAAACGATTATTTTAGAATAATAAAATACAATTAACAACAAAAATAGTAACCAGTGGTGTTATAATTGAAGTATGTTTAGCAACGTCAACTGGGGCAACTTAAAATCAAGTATGACTTTGATTGGAGCTCTGGAGTGACATCGGAGATTGAGGAGGAGATTATAGATATCTATCCACAATCTCCTCCACAACCTCCGATGCAACCTCATCTTCTTCATCTGTTTTAACTAGTGCATCACTGATTTTGCCATCATAGGGCATTTCCTGAAACTCTCTCTGGAACCATTTAGGAATTGTTCCATCCGAACACAATTTCTTCAAATCCGAATACTTAGATGCAGATATGGACAGTTTTTTGGAATACTTTGGAGCTAAGTTGAAGCTGTTTAGCACTTTCTGGTACTCTATTTCATGGCTTTCGTCAATCCCTTCTATCTTTTTTCCTCTCCCTTTGCCTTTACCTTTCCCCTTTACTTTCATCTGCACGTTTTGGAAAAGCAAAACTTTTTCGCTCAATGCTTCTTCCTTCATAGAATATTTAATTTCCATTTGATTCAAATTCTTTTTTTTTACCGTAGCTACTCGAATATCTTTGAATTTTAAGTTTTTTACTGTCTCTTTGGTAAAGGTTTTCGTCGCGAGCTCCTCCCAATCAATGAAGTCTGTGTGCTCCATACAAGTAACTGAATAAGGTCTACGCCTTTTTCTTGCACTTTCAAAATATGAAAGCCATTGTGACGGACTCCACACTATAAGTTTTTTTACTTCGGCTTAAATTGTCGCATGTAATAATCGGCAGGCATCTACGTATGTCCAGGTAGCAAGTAATTGATCTGAAGCACTTGAAGATTGTCCGAGGTATGTAAAAAGTAATTAAGGACGGATAAAACGACTTTATTTTTATTTTGTCCCGTGCACGAATCACAGTATAAGAGAGCGTTTTTACACCCTTTTTTATCAAGTTCTTTCAAATACAAACAAGATGCAATCTCAATGCCGCCTCGTTTGCCATCACACTCACCCCAGGCAAAACAGGAAACATTTTGTGTGATAGGTACTCTAATAAACGGTGAAATTATATACTGCGTATTTCCGGGAATAATATAAAAGCATGCTTTCCCCAAAGGGTGTATTGAGAACCTTCTTGTAAGTCAAAAGTACAAGTCAGAGTATCAACATCATTCAAAGTTTGATGCGCTTTGAATCGGCTATACATGGCTTCTTTCTCTTCTAGGTGTTTTTTCCATTTTTCTTTATCAGTTTCAGTCATTTCATTTCCAAAAGTCTTTGCTTTAGTACATAATGTACATTTATCCTCTCTGGGATGTGGAAGCCAAGGTCATAATCTCCATTAAAAATCTTTCGGAAGATGGTTTCACTCACAGCCTTTTGGTTGTTTAGTTTACAGTCCTCAGTCCTGAATAATTTGGACAGATTTTTCAATTCATGCTGCAGATACATACGTTTGGATTTCTTTCTGTTGTAATGTGCAGGGCATGCAGGAAGTTTCTCAATAAACGTACGTACATAGATTTTATCTGATTCTAAATATTTGTTAGGAGCACTTCGCGTTCTCTTTTCTTCTTGTGACATACCTTCCTTTTAATTAGATAAAGTGTACAGCAAAAATCTCTGCGTTATGTCTAAAGTTTTCAATAAACATTTTTGGCATACCTTCCTATGATCTTCAACATCATTAATAAAATAATCGTAGGTAAGATTTCGTTTGATAGAATCCGTTGTTTTACGCCTAATAGGTCCTGCATGTACAGAGCGAACTAGCCAATCACGTCGCAGTTGAACATCAAGTTTCCAGAAAAATTAAAAAATGGAGGTTCGTCTCTCGTCGCTTATTTCGTAACACTCTCTGGAATACACGGAATACACGGATTACACGAATTCTCTGGAATACACGGATTAATCTGCGTAGATTTTTCTTCGATAATTTTCCCCTTTCTTGTTGAATATTGTTTCCCCTCATCTCTCTGTTTCTTGTTCAACTTTTTCAAATTTTGTCGTTTGTTTTTCTTGTTTATCTCAATGTTTTGCAATGGATACCGATCCTGGCAATTAAACTGCTGCACCTCCAAGCAAGCCGACGATATGCCGCGAGCCGCGCTCCAGCGCAGGTGTTTACTACGTAAACAATATACTATAGATACCTTCACCATAGCTACTAGTAAAACAATCATAGCTACGTTGTAAAACAATCATACGCGTGTTTTGGTTTTTACAACCAATGTCTGCAGAATAAATGAAAAGATTGTGTCTGATCCTAAGGTTGTAAAAGCCATTTCCAAATTTTGCCATCCTTTACGACAATTGTTATGAAAAAAAAAATAGAAATATTTTATAGAACATACGTTGTATCGGCCACGCAGTAAATATTTGGTGTTTACAGCAACTACTTTTAATTGGAATGTTTTTACAGCATTTTTTTAAGAAATACGTGTTTAGGCTACAAAATTTTCTGTGCAGTAAAAGACATTTTTATGGGAATATGACAACTATAAATATACAGATCGATAGAGCTCGCAAAACTGAGTAAGACTGCATCAAAAAGTGATTTTGGCCAAAATGGCTTTTACGACAAGTGTTCCGCAAAGGGTCGATATGGTATTCTCTATTCTTGTTTAGTCGCGCATGCACAGGAACACGTAAATATATCACTATGGCAACGCATGTATTATATCACTATGGCATCGCGTATATATCACTATGGTTACGATTCGATGCCATAAGTCTGCTATGCTATGGATAAACGCCCATGCGTAACTAGACAAGGATAGAGGGAGTCTCATACGCAGCCATCTCTTTCTATTCCGCGAACATTAAAGGGGCGAACACACTACGCCCTCCGCTGCCGCGGCTTATGGCAAAATATTGATGGAAATAGGAAATATTATGGCAAAAATGGAATTTTTTGAAATATCGAAATATCGAGAATCGAATCGATTGTGGGGAATACTGATGTATTATATACACATATTATAAGGTTCCTAAACAATAATATCAACCCTAACTAAATATGACGTCAAATAATACTAAAATAACATATTACTCCTGACCATGAACAACTTTGTATCCTTGCCTCAAATCTCTAAAGTCGTTTTTCTCAGTTACACAAAAACATAACCCTCATCGTTCTTCCCCTGATGTCCTCATTTGGTTTACACACATGAAAATTTTGTTATATAATGAAAATCTTTTTATATTTTCAAACAAATTATATTTTATATGAAGATGTCATTCTGCGCTTGCGTCGTTGGTTCTATTCTATTCCATTCCGCCGCAAGCGACCGATCCTTGAAATTCATTGACTAAAAATAGCAAATATACCTCGCTAATACGCCGTGGTAGATAGTTTAGTGTTTGTATTGTTAGACGCCTTATATTTAACAGTCTTATATTTCAAATAATATTATGGTATAGATGTCGCGAATGTGCGAATTTTTCAAACAAGCGGCGAGGTAAATCGGACTGTTATTTTATTACATATTTAGCTTCAAAATAAATAGTAAATTTTCTTTGGGATATAATAAAAAAATCGAGAAGCGTAGTTTATGGTAGGTGGCGCTTGCGATGATTGGATCAAGGAAGGGTGAATTGAGCGATGCACCGCACGAGCGAGCATCCGCACGAAGCTCAGGTAGTTCAGCACAAACAGTGAAACTAATTTTATGTTTGCTTCTGTGATGCATTGTTTACTTCACGCCTTCTTCGGCCAATTGACGCTACCATCCGCTACTAAAAGTTTTGCGCACATATCCCCATTGAAAAGTAAGTTTTCGTATAAAAGTAATATTACTAAATAAATACATTTTAATATTTAGGTTTTGACGCCGCTTTCCTGCCATTATTTTTAATTTCTACCACCACGGGCGCTGTAATCGAAATAAAAAATACATTGCCACGTAACGATTACTTGATAAAATGCTGTGAACGGGGGGCGCCAGTTTTGCATGCGGCAATTTTGCACAAATGTCACTTTTGACAGGTCCAAATTTGTTGAGGGCAGATTTGCAGGAGGCAACCTTGCAGGAAGCAACCTTGCAGGCGGCAACCTTCAGTACAGTTTTTAAGTTTTTCTGTTAGGTTAGGTTAGGTTAGGTTTTTCTTTCCCTAAAATCGAAGTGACATTAATTACCGGCATCCTTGTAGTGGATGACTTTTATACATCAAACTAAACATTAAAAAAAAATGTTTTAAGTGTTTCTGTTAGGTTAGGTTAGGTCATTTTGACATTTGCAAAACTGCCTTCTGCAAGATTGCCTTCTGCAAAACTGCCGCCTGCAAGAATGCCGTCTGCAAGATTGCCGTCTGCAAATTTGCCTTCTGCAAGTTTGATGGGACCCCTGTGAACATAATGTTTTTACCTTTTTGATTTGGCCATAAGGTTTTGTATCCGGACGACAAAAAATAAACAAAAAAAGTGACATTTCTTGTGTCATGTCGTTAGTCGTCCGTTCTGTGGGGGACGGTTTTTATTTTTATTTATCTAATTTAAATCCAACGCGTGTGAAATTGTCGTCATGACTCTTGCCCTATTTGTGTTTCTGTTTCATCTATCCAAACAAATTCACGGGCGTGTTATTTGAGTTTTTCATTAAAATCGACCATATCGTGTCATGTTTCCGCTGCTTGTGTTTCGAGTTCTTTTGTTAGAATTTATAATAAATAAAAGGGTTATCGAGTGATTTTGATTTGTAAAATGTGCTCAAGGCTCAAGTGAGTACTTTTTTGTTACTTTAGTGATAAAGTCGTACGTTAAAACCTAGTGTTCTGGAACCTTAAATGTTATTTTCTAACACCTACATATATCCGAATAAAATAACAATTCATTCAAGCCGCTTTTGTTTCAGGGAAAATGTCGAATATTTTTATGAATGTTTCTGCGAAGTCTCCGATGGAATTAATGGGCCATATATCGTTCGTAAATATCCTGAAACATATAAAAATGAAGAAGAATTGAAGTCTATCCCAACGTTTACTTATCCATGTGATTTTGACAAGTGAGTGATACCCAAATGGTACCATAATAATGAGCTAACAGCGTTGCCAAACGTACCATTAATATCGTATTTATATATTTTTTTGGCATTGGTACCGTGTACAATTGGACTAAGGAAATGGTACACAAAACATACGATTTTTTTACTTTCTTCGAAAATTTTCATTCCTATTAAATAGAAGACATTTTTGTCTCTAATCAGTTTCCACTCGACATTATAATCAGTTTCCACTCGAGTTTGCAATTAATTATAGGTGCATACTGTGAACGGCACAATATTCATATTAGTTTTGTTACTGTATCGTTTTTAGACTAGGCTTAGCAACACTGATGAGTGAGTAACCTAGAAACCTAACCTAGAAATTAATTTCGATGAATATACATGTGTACCGCCCACTATTTTATTGTGATAGTACTAAAATTTGTTTGCTTGGAAACATGTCTTTAAATTTTTGACTTATTAAGTAACCAACTGTAAAAGAGGGAAAGTCGACTTTACCGCCCAATGCAATGATTTCTTCCAAATATGTGTTGGTCCATAATAGAAAGCTACCTTTTAGTTGATCCTAGTTTCGAAGCTAATCGTATTTTTGTGGAAAAGGATCGAAAATATATTTTTTAATTAGTACCTAATAGAGCAGTTCATTAGCTTTCGTTCTAAAACTTTCATTTAAAAAATATGACACTTCATCACATCAATAATATTCTATCACTTCGATCAATAATATTCTATCACAGTATGATTCCATCCCTAGGTTGTTACCAATTTTGTCTATGGGTTGCGAAATGAGCATGTACCTAACTGAAGTGCTGCAAAAAATCTTTGTAAATTATCTAATTTACACTGTTATTGTTATTATTAGTTACTAGCGGAATTATGTCGTTCAGTCTATTTCTATCTTTAGACTACTTTGCTCCCATCAAATAAAACACTTAAATTAACTCGATTACAATCTCAAAACTACTTACTAACTACGAAGCTATCTTGGAGCATATTATCTTAAAAATTAAAGGTGGCTTTCTGGCAAAACAATTCAGTTTGTGGCGATTGTACTAGGGAGACGGTAATCCCTCACGGCCATTTTCCATTAAGCGGCTAGCTGTGCGCGATTTTTATTTATACAGATAAGCCATATACTATACCCACTGACGCGGCCGCGACTCGTAAGTCGCCGCGACTGCAAACGAATACGCGACTCGAATAGCCGCACACGACTCAAAATATACATAATTTGACTGCGCAATACCCATTACTCGCGCCGCTAGCCGCTTAGTGGAAAATGGCTATTACACCAAACAGTAACTGCTTTTATTGTCGTCGATAACAACAAACGAAATGTCTAGATATTTTATAAAGGTACTGAAATTATGTATGGAATATCCATTTTTGCATATGGCAACCTTACAAATACGTTGCTTTACTATGTACCTTCTTGAGGAAATTATAATCTGCAGGAATACGGGCTGCAGGTTTGGTAGCTACATTCAAACAGCAGTCTCAACTATTCAATACTTAAGCAATGAAACGCTTTGCTGTGGATGATGTACTGAGAGTTAGCGCTTTTTGCAATGGCTGTGATGTGATGCTCCCTAAGTGATAATTCAACTTTACCCAACCACACATTTATCTATATTCAAAGTGAGCAGCCATTCTTATATTTATTCATTGTTAATATCGAAGTCATTTCGAGTTGCGAGCTACTTATGAAAGGGCCACCTATAACTTGGTGTCAACAGCAAAGAACCTGTTATCAGAAAGAACACTACGAAGATTGGTGTAAAATGTATAGGTCCCAGGACTTAACCTTGCGGTACTCCTCTTTCTAGTAGTTCTTCTGTTATTAGAAATATCTAAATATGAATATTGTTTTATTTCACAGGACTTACATACAGCACTTCTCATTTGTCCTCACATCGTCCGATTCTAAATGGACATTTGGATTCTGCCGTCATGACCCCAAAACAGCGTCCGCTTTAGTCATTATATCACATTTACCATGGCATGATAATTTTTACAAGTAAGTTTCAGCGTTTTTAAGTGTATGCATATTAGTAATGTGCATCTAATAATATTTTTTTCCTATTTACAGATTTTTAAATGCAATTGCTAGCCTATCGCAGATCAGCTGGGTAGAACTTAAGGAATTCTTAGCAGCTTGTCGAGTACAGCCACCACCCATCGGCCATAAATTTAGTGTGTCTTACAATTCTGGACAAAATATTTTCACCTATCAGAGGGAGCAGTTTCGCTTGCCAGCAATACCGGAAAATGTATGTACCTGTTATTCAAGCGGCATTATAGCGACTGACAATTAGCATTTGCCACATGCGAACTGTACTGTTTAGTTTTGAGCGCTTTTGGTTATTTCTAGCCCCAGAAAAATATTGCAACAGTTCGGGCGTACATCACAATACTTACAATTTCGACTATCTATGACTTGCAGAATCCACACATGTAGCATTACGATGAGCCCGCCATTGTTCGAGGAAGTTCTGTTTCTATTTTATTTGTAGTGAAACTTGTCATTTTTGTATGTTTAACCATATAAACATACATTTTGTAAAGTATTTTTATTTATTCACTTTTTGTATTTTTGCTCACCTTTTAATACTTCTGCAGATACTTCACGAGCATCTCGGGGTCACTTTGACTTCTACTTAAGTGCTAGCTCTAATGTCGATTATTGGGGATTTGAATTACTTCTGTGTCTAGTGCTTTACCTATTGTTAGGGTGCTAATGGATCTTGCGCAGTTGGGCCACTAGGGCCACTTATGGGTCGGCCCTACTCATGGTTCAGTACCCATTTGCGTAAAGTAAAAGTTCAAACCCGGTAAATACTCTTGCTCCCCCTGCAACTAGGTCTGCAGGTTGCCATTTCCCCCGGGAATCGTTCTTTGGGTGCACCTGAACAGTTTGCACCCCATGCGGTATCAGCCAATCGACTGTGCACTCTGACTGATAACCGGGGATGTCTGGAAACGACGGCCAAAGAACACCCAGGTCTGCGATAAGTTCAAATTGAATTACCGCTGTAATACAACAGGTAGAGGCTGCAACTTCAGACCTGTAACCAGTCGGGAGGATAAAGATATCCTGAAAGTTAACTCCAGACGGAGATATCCTACCAAAACTGGTAGTCAGGGGGCAAGGCTGCCCGCTGCCTACTTTTCCCGGTGGCTCGCCGTAAGGCGTCGGTCTCTAACGGGCTGTTAGCGAGCTAGACAGGTAATTGTCTGGTCTCTAAGTCTTCCCATGGCTGAAAGATCAATCACATATCGTTATACCAGCCCGGGGTGATGGGTTCACCCATTGTAGTCGACACCGCCCTACTGTTTCCTATGGAGTGGGGGTGGTATTTGACCTTATGTTAGACCCTCTTGAAACGACTAATTGACCACTCAATCCCGAGTGGACAGTTCGGCAAAAGACGATAAATTCGAACCGTTTGCGATAAATTCGAATTAAATTTCTGCTAACATAAGGTAGTCCCCTACACAGGTCCATGCACCGAAGCATGCTTCCCTTGTTTAATTTGTTTACGGAAAAAATATATGGTTAGATTTTTATTATGAACAGATTTGGTCATGAACAGTATTTGTTCTATTTAATGTCAAATAGATACTGTTAACCACCCCGGCTAGCAGCGATCAGAGCTGTATAATCGGCATACCATCCCGTCAGTCTATTGTTTATTCTACTGTCTGTATTTTTTTGTTTTATTGAAACTACCAATTTCTCATTTATTTTTCAGACTAATATCACAGAATACTTTAGTGCTGTGGATCCCCGAGGTATGGTGGGATTATGGGCCGCTCTACTAAACGAAAGGCGTGTGGCTATTGTCGCTTCCAAACCGACCAGATTATCAGCGGCTGTCCAAGCAGCCAACTCTACTTTATATCCCATGTCTTGGCAACATATCTATATACCAATTCTACCGAAGAAACTCTCCGATTACCTTTTAGCGCCGATGCCCTTTTTAATCGGTGTACCAACATCTGTGATGGAGGTTAGTGGCAACAAATGCTCTCAGTATTTTGTATTTAACCCTTCGATTGCGGGAGGCGCTTATAAGCGCCCACCTGCATAGAAATGTGAACAGCTTAGCACTCGAAGGATTAAATAAGAAGCGTTCATTGTGAATGACGATTTTTTTTCCAAACAGGTCAATTATTTTTACCTCGAGTCAGTTGTATGTACTAGGTAACTAAGTTCTCGTTGTTTGTCAATAGATGGCTCCAGCAGTAAGTGCTGATCGATTTTGACATATCCAAAACGTCATAAACAAAGCTTAGACATATAGTAAACAAACCGTTTTGACACATTATTGATTTTGTTTTGGTATCATATACTTGTGGTTGTGTGAAAATGTCTGATTTTGTGTCAAATAATTGTCATTTGCGGAAAGTGTTGATTTTCTTCTTTCATTCAATTGAATTTGAAATGTCACTTCTTTCATTGAATTCGAAATGTCAAAAATTGAAGATCACTTGTTCACACATAAAACTGAAAATATTTTTGTTAAAAGGGTGTTAACGGTCACAAAAGTTGTCGTATTATAAAGCCAGTGAATCAATACTATAGTGGAAGTGTTATCCTCACAATCAAACAGGATTAAATGTAAAAAAAAGTGAAAAACAATATCTCATATTATAATCAGTGAAATTGAACTACCGTCATTTCATATAAAACAGGAATAAAATTACAGTTCTTTCTAAATTTAAGAAGCTCCAATCAACTAATTCCCAAAACCATGGCCTCCTATTTAAAGTGTGGTAAAACAATCCCAAAACCCGACGAGAAGAACCCAAAAATATCATGCGGATGCAAACGAGAAGTCTGTTGCAAGTGTAGTGGGCTCGCCACTACAGAGTTAAGAGTGATCGTGCTGAGTGCTCCGACACTACGCTATTTCTGTCCAGACTGCGATGCTAGCCTGAGCGAGCTACCGACACTCAACAAGCTCATCCGAGAACTCAAGGCAGATATCGGTGATCTTCGGCAGGAAATGTCACAGATGAAAAACAAGAAGGGCGAAGCTCTAAACTTAGACCTGGTGGTGGAGGAGCTCGAGGAGAGGAAGATACGAAGTTCCAATGTCATCCTGTATGGAATTGAGGAGTCAACTGCGGAGAACCCAGACCAACGGAAGCAGGCGGATGCGAACAACGTGGAGAGAGCTTTCGCCTCACTGCCGCAGCCGCCGCGCCCCCGCATCCTTATCCGCCTCGGCAAGCCCGATCCGGGCTCCACAACACCGCGGCCACTCAAGCTCGTTATGGCGGGTAAGCGTGAAGCCATCGCTATTCTTAAGAATAAGGCGAAATTGCGCACCTCAGTGTCGGCCAAGTCAGACCTCACGCCCCAACAAAGAGATAGACTAAAGAAGTTGAGGGAAGAGTTGATAGAGAGAAAAGTAAACGGTGAGGTAAACATCACCATAAAATATGTTAACAACACTCCAAAAATAGTAAATGTTAAAAAAAAGTGATATTACCTAATGTCACCGAACTGACCTTCTTCTATACGAACTTGGCATCACTCACGGCAAAATTTGATCTGTTTCTAATTGAGGTAAATAAACATAGACCTACCTGTATAATAATAACGGAGACTCACTTAACATTGAGCATACAAAATAGTATTGTAGATATCTCTGGATACACGTTGTTCCGGCGAGACAGAGGAGGAGGAATAAAGTGGGGCGGAGTGGCTATATATGTATCCAATCATCATAACAACATCCCCATTCTAGCCAAGCAAAATACTACTCACTATCGAGATAACGTTGAGGCACTATGGCTAGACTTGGAATATTGTGACTTCAAACTATTACTAGGCGGAGTCTATCGACCTACACATTATACTCTAGAGAAATCAGATAAGGCACTGTTTGAAGTTATGCACCACGTAGCCGGAACCAACACCACTCTGATAATGGGTGATTTCAACCTGCCAGATATTCATTGGCCGCTTGAAAAAATCAATGGATTTAACACTCTACATGAAAGATTCATAGAAATGTACACCAGTAGCTATATTTCTATGAACACCAGTAGCTTTATTATAAAGCTATAAATAAAGTACTAAAAGAAAAGAGTCTCAACAATGGTAGCACTGACATAATAGAAGTTTGGAACAATTTAAAAAACACTACCAAGAAAGTCCTGGACGAGCATGTACCGCTGTCCAAACCCGCGCGAAAACCACATAAACCATGGATAAATAAAAATATTCAGAATCTTACCAAGGAAAAGAAGCGCCTGTGGAAACTCTACCAATTAAATAAAACAGATAAAGAGTATGCAACCTATCGCAAGATAAATAACAAAATTGTAACCATGGCAAGGGAAGCAAGACGGGAATTAGAGGCAAACATTATAGATACTGGACCCAAAGCCTTTTATGGATATATTCGGAAGCAGCTCTCCTCCAGAGTGGGTGTACCACCTGCTCTTCGTGCAACATTATATCTGACTACCGAGGAGTGGCAAACATTTTTGCAAAACAATTTGAAAAATCATATGTGAGAGAATGTGATGGCCCCATGCCACTGATAGTCACTGCCAGGATAGAGAACTCCTTAGAGACAGTAGAGTTCACTCCCTCCGCAATCGTCAAAGTTTTAAAGTCATTCAGAGAAAACACTGCCATGGGACCTGATGAACTCCCAGCAATCTTCCTTCGAGAATGCTCAGAAGAGATAAGCAACCAGTTAGCACACATAATGACTCTATCGTTCAAACATGGCAAACTCCCCATGGACTGGAAAGAGGCAATTGTGACTCCAATCTATAAAAAAGGTGACAAATTAGACGCCGCAAACTACCGTCCAATAAGCCTAACTAGCATTGTCTGCAAGACCATGGAGAAAATAATTATCGAACAAGTAAGAGCATTCCTGGCACAAGAAAACGTCATTCTGCGGGAACAACATGGATTTGTCCCAAGGCGATCAACTGTAACAAACTTGCTTGAGTGTGTAGACAAATGGACACATGAATGGAATCAGAAACAAGCTGTCGACATACTTTACTTAGATTACGAAAAAGCCTTTGACAGAGTTCCCATAAAACGGCTTTTACACAAGTTGGAACATTTCGGCCTCCGAGGAAACCTCCTCCTGTGGTTTCAAGATTTTCTAATGGATAGAAAGTTCAGGGTCCGTGTTGGAGAGGAAACGTCCGAACCTCATCAAGTGCTCAGTGGTGTGCTACAAGGATCCGTCGTCGGGCCGGTAGCCTTCGGAATATTCCTAACAGATTTGGGAGAAATAACGCACCTCACCTTCTCTCTTTTTGCCGATACAAAGTTTTTCGCTAACCCCGTTATCGCCAGGCAAACAATTCAGGACACTCTTGACAAGATTACTGGTTGGACAAAGGAGTGGTTGCTGTCGCTCAATGCCGGAAAATGCACTGTACTCCACCTCGGGCCTAAAAATCCCCAGAACGCTTACCTTATTGATGGAAAACGTATACAGGCAATGAAAACGCAGCGCGACCTTGGTGTTACAATATCCGATGATCTGAAGTGGGAGACACACATTATAGACGTTGCCAAGAAAGCCAACTCCCTGCTCTACATGATTAGGAAGGAATTCTCTTACATAAATGCAGAGCTATTCCTTAAACTGTATAAAACATATTATGTTCGCCCTTTATTGGAGTATGCTTTTCTGATTTGGAATCCGTACTTTAGGAAGGATGTAGAACTTTTGGAGCGTGTGCAAAGGCGGGCCACTAAAATGGTCCCACAGCTCAAACAACAAGACTACGAACGCCGACTTGAAGCACTCGGACTCAGCAGCCTAGAGGAGCGTCGACAACGAGGAGATCTTATTGAGACATATAAGATCCTCAATGATTACTACGACGTACCAAAGCTCAAGGAAATATTTATAAGGAATACAAATACACAGCTTAGAGGGCACTGCTTAAAGTTGAATTGTTCAGGATTTAATTCTAACCCGAGGAAACATTTCTTGGTGAACAGAGTTGTGGACTCTTGGAATGAACTACCGCAGGAGGTCATTTGTGCTAAAAAAATCAACGGAATTAAAAACCAATTGGACAAATGTTTAAAAAATAAGAAAAAAAAAGTGAAATGCATGCATCAGCTTAAGCTGCTAATGCTATAAAATAATAATGATAATAATAATTCGAAAAATATAGTGGCTGAAGCATATTGAGAGCCCCAAAAAGTTTACGGGGATGCTGCTCAAAGTGAAACAACGTGCCGTGATTGGTTTGTTTCGCTGCGATCTATGGCTGTGGAGCGGGGGGAGGCTAAGACATAGCCTGTGGTTTTGCCGGTTTCCGCGGGCGAAAGCTGTGGATACGAGAGTCTGTTGTACCAGGGCCAAAGTGGTCTGGGTGCGCTGAGTGCGCGGGGCAAGCAGGGCGACGGTTCGTGGTTTGGCTTGTGGAGGGACAGCAGCCGCTGCTTGCGGAGCACCTTGCTGCTGCCTCATTGTCTGGAGAATTTCCGCCATGAGCGCAGGGCCCTCCTGTTGTTTGTGGGGTAATCCGCCCCGCAGTTGCCGCATGTTGCTTTGACTGTCTTTAGTCTCGGACAGTCTTTGGCTGCGTGCTCCTCACCGCAGTAGACGCAGACTTGCGACCGGTGATAGTTGTGACTGCCGTGGCGGAATCGCTGGCAGCGGTGGCAGTGTCTGGGAACTGAAACGCCTGGCGCCGGCGATCTGTCTTTCGGAGGACGACATGAAAAAGGGGTCGTAGCCCCCCGTGGATTATCTTGGTGTATGGGGCTTCGAAGCCATGGGCGGCTAGCCCCGAGATGACCTCTTCGGGCGTTGTCGATTCCGGGAGGCCGCGTATTGCAATTTTGGCATCCTTCTCAGCCGGCGCGGTGTAGGAGTGCCACGCGATCCTGCCCAGGGAGTGCAGGTAGTCCTGCACGACGAGGTATTCGGCGTCGTCCGCCGGGCAAAACCGGAAACCTCGATTTATCATCGCCATGATAGCCGCTCTCCTCAGCCTTGCATGAAGGGCGTTTAAGTGGACGGTCCAGTTAGTTATCCACTAACTACATGGGCTGTGGACGTGGCGTCGGCTTCGGTGGCTGGGATGACTGCGCGGGAGGCGAGGGGCTCTTCCTAGCCGCTAATTCAGCAAAGGACGGCCCGCTTGCCTGCTTGCAGCGCGCATCCTCGTTGTCCGAAGGCGGCGGCGTCAACTTGGGATGTCGACTACAGCGGGCTAGCCCGTCACCTCAGGAAGTTTTAACGATTAGTCGTTCTATCTCCCTGGAAATGAACGTAGAAGACTTAGGGATGAAACAGGCCACCGTCTAGCTATGCCACAAGCCCGTAAGAGGCCAACGCCTTAACCGCGAGATAGCCAGGAATGTTACCTGGCGGGCCAACACTCACGCTCTTACTTCCATTTGTGACCAGATTACTCCGGTCTCTCAATTGGTTACGAATTCGAGGTCGCTTGCGCAGTCCTCTCCCTTACGAAGCGGTGAAACGGTGTTTACCGAATCTATCGCGGACTACAGCGTCCTTTGCCCGGCTGTTCACCCAGGGTCGGATGGCCGATGGTCGTTTCAAGAGCAGTCGCCGTAAGGTCCGCAACCACCCCTGCTCTGTAGGAAACAGTACAGCTTCCAGACTCCCCCGACTGTTAGTCAGAGTCGGGCAAAGGACGCCTTGGTCCGCGATAGATTCGGCGCACACCATTTCACCGCTTCGTAAGGGAGAGGACCGCGCTAGCGACCTCGAACTCGGAACCAATCGAGAGACCGGAGAAATCTGGTCACAATTGGAAGCAAGGGCGCGAGGGTCGGCCCGCCAGGTAACATTACTGGCTATCTCGCGGTAAAGGCGTTGGCTTCTTGCGGGCTGTGACCTAGCTGGACGTTGGATTGTTCTGTCCAAAGTCTTCTACGTTCACTGCAGGGCGACAGAACGAAAAAATCGGTAAAACGTCCTGTGGTGACGGGCTCGCCCGTTGTAGTTGACACCGCAAGTTGTTAGTCAGAGTGCACAATCGATTGGCTTACGCCGTACGGTGCGGAGACTGTCCAGGAGCGCCAGAAGGTTGATTCCCAGGGGAAACTGACCATAAGGCCAGAGTCCTACCCAGGCTCGCACTTCATGCGTGGAGGCCGTCGGATGGGTGTTGACCCGTGAGTGTGACCAACCCTGAACAGAATGGGTCTTCGTGGCCAACTCAGCAAGGGCCCATTAACTCCCAGGGCGGCGTCAGGAGGGCTTCGCAGCAGTCGGGTCCAAACGAGCCAGCCCAACGGCACTGCGAGTCCCTTTCTAGCCTGGTATCGGGAGACGCGGGCTCTCTTTCGCGTTTCCTTGGAGTCGCAGGTAATAGTAGCAGCATATCACGGCCTCTAGCTACAGGTAAGCAATAGGCCGTGGAAGCTTCGGCAGCGTCGACGAAAGACTGCATTTTCGATATTTTCACTTCACACGGCAAGCAAAAAAAAAAAAAGAAAGTCCACAGCTCATACACAAAACTCGTATTTCTACTAATTACCCGCACGAACTGGTCGCTTAGGCGAACCGGAGAAACACTCGACGAGCGCGGAGAATACACAAAATGGGCTGAAGCAAAGCTGCACAGCGGGAATGCAAGGCGGCAAAATTCAGCGCAGGCAGCGGAGCAGAGCGACACAACCGTTCGGAACAGGCGTCTAGCACTGAATGTGATCCCAATGGCATCAGTAGAGAAAATTTCTTCAAATGGGACTATCAAATCAAATGATCTCGATAATCAATCTGACATCTTTCCTCAACTTTATCTATAAGTTTTGAGCCAGATCCACGAAACTATATTTCACGGCTTCTAAATATAACTGTTAGGGTGTTGATTCTTCAGACCATTGAGAAATTAAAGAAAAGTCATGTATCTTAATTTACCATGAAAGAAAATTGGTTTAGGACGTAATGTGGAATATTCCGATTATTATGAAATCAATTGTTTTTTTGTTATATTCTAGGGGGTGCAGATGGGCGATATTGGCGATGTTGTAATTTTGGATGTTGATAAAAGTGTGGTTCATTCGCCGTTTAATGATGTAGAGTCTCTTCCATTTGAAGTGGTAAGTTATTTTTTTTTGTCTGAATCTTTTTTTCTCTACTTCATCAATGCCTATTTTACGATCTCGTCCTATGCTGTTAAGAGATTTTTTTTGCAGTGCCTTAATCTTTAAAGTGCCAGCGTCGCCATATGGCGACTGATAAAAAAGTACCATTGAGTATCGCTGTTGCCATATGGCGACAGCGTTTGCGCGCTTTTTAACAAGTGATTAATCCCCTCTTAAAACCACGAAGCGTAGTATTATTATCGATTTTCAATAAACAAACTAATCCCCGGGAAAAACGAATCAAAAATCAACCCCAGCTTCATCGTTTCTGTCACATACTACAGCGCCACCCCACTCATATAATACTGGTGTATTTATAATACAATATAAACTTCATACTTGGAATTTAAGAAGATAAGCCAATGGCTAATGGACCTATGTAGAGCTGCAGCATCGGGAGGAATATGAGTCATGATGTTATCCAACATGCAGTAGGAGACTGCACTCCAAGAAGGAAGACGATCTAAAACCTGTTTTACCACTTGACATGCCTACCAGGCTCCTGAAATGGCATGGTAATACCACTAGCAGATAAAGCCAACTACTTCCGTCTACATCTCGACAGGATACTAAACTAGAGAAAGCACATCTTAAAAATCAAAAGCAGCTAGGATTACATTTCTTAAGGCTTTACTGGAAATCAGAGCTAACGACAGAAAATTAACTGTTGTTATATACATCTATACTAATGTCTGTCTAGAAATATGGAATTCAGATGTGGGGTAGAACACAGAACATAATACAAATGAACCATATTTTTAGGTAGAAGTGGTATCAAAAACGTGTCTTCATTGTTATTGAGTAGATCCTTAATTTTTTGGTCATCCATATTTTTTTGTTTTTTTTTTCGGTTACGTTGCGTGACGTTGTTGGGCTGGGGTCTGCCCTCTTCCCCATCTCTAGATATGTACCTCTGGCATCCCTGACATTTCATTTTTTTTAATTGTTTAACTTGGATTATTTTGCAGGTCACCGGGTTGAAGCGCTCTCTCCGTGATAAGAATGTTTTATTGGGTGACACCGTGTCGAGAGCTTTCCTCCGAGCCCTCGTTCGTTTGATTGGCGGCTACCGAGATGCGCTTAGGTAAACTCTGATTGAATCATTGCTCAATTATCCTATAGAGTTAAACTGCTTTAAATGAGATCAGCCTTCCGATTGCCGTGACATTACTTGTCTTTGTGCTGCATTCAATTGATTATAACCTATCAAGCTCACTCTTTTCAGAATCGAGAAAGGGAAACGTATCACTTTCAATCCCGAAGCCTTCTTAAAAACCAGGAGACCTTCCATGCGACCGTTTCTAAAGAAGATACTTGATTTGCAGATTTTTCAACAGGTGTGTTTGTTGCTTTGTGCTTTTGTTACATGATTTCATTGCATCCCATGCTATTTCAGATTTTTCAATCGAGATTTGTGTAGTATAGTGAGATGTTTTGTTTCTTTTTCAGTTCATCGAAGAGAGGTTAGACCTTTTGAATGCTGGTTTGGGTTTTAGCGATGAGTTTGAATTGGAGTGCACCAGGTACTCGGAGAGAAGCAGCGAAAGCATGAGACAACAGTACAAAGAATGGGGAAAAACCATGAAGCGCGAGAGCGGTGCCCTATTAAAAACTGTTAAAGATAAGGTATGGGCTAATTTTGGAGGGATGCGCTTTGCTTTTATTCATATTTTAACCATTAGCTGCATGGCTTATCTTCATTGCTAACTCATTGATTAATACAGGATGTTTCCGCATTGTATTGCTAGCATTACAAATGATATTTTTCTAATAATTTGTCAGAATTTGCTTCCATTTACTGCAGAAACTACCTGTATTTTATTTTAAAATTTTTTCATATCAATTCACCCGGTAATGGATCGAAATTCTGATATTGTAACTTCACCACATTTATTGTGATTTTTTTGTAGCTCGTTACTAAATAAAAAAATAACTTCCCTACGAAACATAAATTTTGTGTGCCGATTTTAGTTATCAAAATGATTATTTAAATCTTGGTGGTTTTGGATGTTAACTATTTCATTGGCCCATCCTTTTTCGCTTTTTCAGGCAAATCCTGCCGTTAAAAGTGCTGTTAATTCGGTGAGTGTTCCATGTGTCCATTGTTTTAAAATATGCATAACTTTATTGTTTTTTTTAACTTCACCTAATTGTTAAAAGCTTTCATTATTTTTCGGTAAATCAAATTTATCTATGACCGTATCAATATTTTATTAAAAATATGTCTATGAACGATTCAGGTAAGAGAGGGTGGCCGAGGAGTTCGGACTGCCGTTCAAGGACTGAAAATGCGGATGCTCGAAGGCTCCAGCGGCGGACACAAAGCTTGGAGACCGTCCTCGGCTAACGTTAAACTCGGAGAAAGGTCGATATTGTTCAACCTTATTCTTTAATCCTGACTATCAAAATAAATGATGCTATAATTCTGTATTTCCAGGCAAACACATGAATATCTCAATGCACAATCATCTGAAGGGTCTACAGTATCGTTAGAATCGCTCTCTCCACCGGATAAACCTTGGGATCTTTCAAATGTTATTAGCGAAGTCGACAACCTCCTCTCTACCAAAGATGGTAATAGCTTCTCTCGCAACGATCCATTATTAACCAATAAGGAGAAAACCGTAAGTACCTAAATCATATTACATTAAAAGTGAATAAAAATGCAATTTTCTTCTGTGCACAATCCATTTTATTACTTAATTCAACTATAGCATGTTTTTTCTGTGTTGATTAATCAAAGGATTTTATTTGTTGCACTCGTAAGGTCGACTAAATTTGACCAATTTGTGTCATTCAATATTAGGTTTGTTTTAAGTACTTGCTAAGCTTCAGATCACCATCAGAGTATACCAATAAGACGAGTGTGTTGATTGATTATAGGAAAATTTGCCCTTTGCTAAAATTGAGGATCATCTAGAAATAGCAGGACCTACGAAATATGTTAAAAAATATATCACTACAAAACCTTTCTCAATAATCGAGAAAGCTTCAGATTGGATCCTGGAGGTCGATTCGGTCTCTAAGCAGTATAAATTCCCTGAAAGTCTCGGATGCACAGCCCTCCGTCCGCTCTTTACTTTCTATCTCAAAAAATATTGTAGAATTAACTGTTCCATGGGAATCAAATATCCCAAAAGACCACGAGTACAAACTAAATAAATACCATGATCTCGCAAATGCCGTCACCCGGAACGGTTTCACTGTTCACCTTCACTCGGTGGAAGTTGGCGCTCGTGTCCTGTCAGCCAAATCTCTGTTTTACCTCTAAAGATCTTCGTCTAAATAAATAATCAACACCTTCCTAGAAAAAATATCCAAAACTGCAATTTGCGCATCTTAAACTCTATGGCTTTGAAGGGGGAGTGAATGGGTGGTAAGGTGTACGCTCAGATGTGGCAAGACAGCTGTCCTTAATCTACCACAGCCGGTCTTTGGTCCGGAATCCACCGCTCACACCCCAAAATGTAATAATAGTATTATGATGGGCCCGACTCCGGTCAATGAATTCCATGCTTTCAGAGGTTATTAATGATATTAAAATCATTTTACCTATTTATTTATTTGTATGAGAAAAACACTTTATTGGAATTTACTCATTCAACTTATTGGTATAACTGATCACGAGACCATTAGTTATATTAAGGAAATAGTTTAGTAGCGGATGCCTGCATGTGTTGTTGTGATCCCCTGTTATTGGGGGTTTTATGTTGCAGATGACTTTACCTCCCAAATTGCCGCCGCGGCCTTCGACTAGCTACACCATTGTCCCGACCACTAGTTTAATCGATGTTACCGAGGCTCCCTTGCCGCCTCCCCGATCTAACGTCGACCAACGCAACAAACCGCCCACATTCGTATGCCACATTACCAGAGACTTAGACAGCGCAAATCCGGTGACACTTAACTCGCGCGGTCCGATGCACCTAACGTGCGACAACGGCCACACCAAACTGACTGCGACTAGCAGTCTGCAATCTGTCATTGCCAAGGAGACAAAGCAACAAAAGCTAAATATACCTGAAAAGCCACCGCGCATCAGCAGGAAAAGCGACACACTCTACTCGCAGCCGTTAGCAACCGCGCAGACAAACACTATTATGCCCGCACAAAATCCGCTAATTCTCCCTCGAAAGAAGGTAACTAAAACCTGGCACAAGTTTTAAAAAACCGAGCATGGCTGTACTCAGCATCATTAATTTTATCAGTCAATTACAATTAAATTAGTCAATCTATTCGATTTTTAGTGATTGTAGATGTTCGTTTGCATGCACTTGATTCAATTCAAGTTTAGTCAATCGTTGATGCATGACTATAAAAGGGTAAGTATTTTATCAATCAAGAAAGTATCTTTTTTTTATTTCATGAGTTCTGAAAAAGCGTCTGACTTTGTGCCGTTCTTAATAGAAATTAGTGTTTGACGGCAATGGGTGTATTAACATTGTGTTATTAACTGTTTAGTCGGAATTGCAATAACCTAAACACTAACATAATATATATTTTGGAGCTCGAGCACAACTAGTTGGCACACAAGTAAGGCGATTATAGCTAGATCAAATAGTCTTGATTTTTCTCTTATTTAAAAAAAAACAATTGAACATCTATTTAAATAGATAATATGCATTTTAAAATTATGAAATGAAATATTAGGTTGGGCAAAAGTTGTTATTTCAAAACAATTACAAGTAGCACTGGTAAGTAACACGCTTTTTAAAGGTGAATATTTTGAGCTTCCGTTTTCTAAAGAAATCAAAAATAAATCCTTGTTATGTCAAACCTGGTGAAATGACTTGTTCCTCCTCATGGGGAGGTAGTAACTGGCTTCATGGTGACTGTGGCGTGCTTGCATATGCAGTAATTATTATATCTTGAAAAATAGTTGTTTTTAATGCAGTACTGCCTCTGCACCCGCCAACTGGCATGTATATTGACACTACACACACAAGCATATCTACGTCGTTCATGTATACAAAATGCAAAAGTGAGCATAATAAGAGTTTCATTTTCATGCGGAATCCGATAGTTTGTATAAAAAAGATATTTCGAAATGTCCTCTTTGTTTGCAACACAAAGTGCTCAAACTCCAATTTTAGTCAGTTCTTTCTTCAGTTGAAATCATGATTAATTATCCAATGCCCATTTGCCACTTTTGCTTTATGATTTGATGCCCGTGCGGAGTCGTTGTATAGAGTATTTGCAACTGGGTTACCTTTGTGTTTCCAGGAAACAACTCAGGAGGAAGATAATTTAATATCCTTGGATGAGCCATCAAAAGAAGACTTTGATAGGTTGAAAACTCCGAAGCCAAAATCTATGCCGCTGGATACGTATACGTTAGATGATTTTGATCCCCTTCGGACAGAATCAATGAATTTGCAGAGTCACAATTCCTCCAACTTATTTTCTAGCAAAAATCTAGGCGATACTGATTTGTTAAAAGAGTATGGCCTCGATTTCAGCCAATACGGCTTAGCTTCCACGAACAACAATAACAACACTAATATTATTAGAGATCCCGTCACAAATAGAAAGGGAAATTGGACTGTTTTTCACTAATATCTATAGCTGCATCTGGGTGGTGGTTTATTTGTGAAATACATGCCGTTGATCCATAATAAGATATAATTTCACTGGTCTGTATGGATGAACGAAATTGTAGTTTACTGCATTATAATTTTCAAGACCAGTGTAGACTTGAATATCCTTAAGTGAAATGGTAACTTTAATTATAGATAGAGTAGTACCTCTATTATCCGGATCATCCAGATTGTATCGATACAAGTGCTCATTCGTCATATAAACTCCTGCATCTGTTTGTCAGTTTCTGTTAAAGAAATCGACCAATTTGCATTCTGATATGAATTCGTCGAGACTAAACTGTAGACCTTCAATCACTGAATTGGCTAGGTATGGGCTATTCCCCCAAAAAGTGTTGGTAGGATTGTTTGCAAAAACTAAGGTCGATTGATTAAAACAGCATATCGGTGCATCTACATATTGCCGTCTCTTTCCCTCTCAACTCTCTTTCCTGGATTTATGGTACTAAGATTGATAGATCGCTACGGCAGCGGTTAGGGCTTAATTTAGATGAGTAATATTCATCCATACATATTACATACTTAAGCATTTTTGAGGGATTTTGACCACCCCTTTTTTTAACATAACGGAGAGTAACATGTAACTGCATTCAGGCACGAATCCACGGGGGTATGGGCGGGTGGCATTCGCCTTTCTATGGCTTTGAATGTTAGGTAAAGTTAGGTTGCTGGCAGTGTGATTTAATGGCAGGGTGAGGGGACTAGAGTGTGGAACGCCATCTAGCTAAGTCAGCGATTGAAGGTCTAGGCGAAAAGTCGGCTGGTCAAGTTCATCGAATTAACAATCCCTCGCAATAGCCGACATTTCTACTCAATTTGCAGTACCTTGTCTTATTTTACTCAATGCTTGATTTTTCAAGATCATGCATTTTGACTAAATTGTATATCTCCAAGCAACTAATGTAAACTGATAGTTTCTACTTTCGTACCAATTGATCTGGATAAACGAGGTTTCTACTCTACCTAATTAATTTAATGAGAAAAGAAATGTTCAGGATAAAAGCTGTTCTAAAGAGTAGCCCTAAACTTAAATTGTGTGTTTACTTTTTTCTGTCCATTAGTTCCTCAAATATAACATCCCAAAGTTTAGCCGGACATCGGTGCGTCCTTCGCAAGCCGTTTTTGCATGACGCGGTCTGTATTTTGGTAATTCGTCAGTTTTCTTTTATGTATATTGCAGCAGAGGCTATACTATGTATTTAACTTAATTGACCTAAACACAAAAGTTCATAGTTTCTGAGTTATTTCAGTTTTTGTGATTTTGAAATGAGAACACAAATTTAAGCTTAAGATTACTCTTCAAAATAGAGGATTTACACCGCTTTGCTTTTTGCCAGATTTTAATACTCTTTTATTTAACCGGTTCTTTATTAATATGGAGTTAACTAACATCCTTTTATATTTTAAATACTGTTGAAATTTTACAACTTTCATATTTTATTTAATTTACTATGTTTATGGTTAATATGTTTCTTGCTTTTCTATTTTCCTTCTAATTGTACCCTATTTCTTGCCCAGTATTAGGCAGTCTCCGAGCTTCATTCAGTATTTATACATAATGCTCCAAATAAACTTACTTGTATTTCTATCGAAACATTTAACAAAATCTTCCAAGACCACTTACTCATCGGTCGTAAAGGAGATATTCCAAACCAGAAAATTATGTGTTGCGGTTAACGCTAAACCCGGTCACTGCGCACTAGTCTGACAAATATTGTGAGTTTTTTGGTGCACTCTGTATTTGTTTACTCATTCAATAACTTTGTGACAATATTATCGATGAGCTTATCAACATTTCACACATTACTTATTGAATGACTAACTTAAGCGTCCTAGAAACTGCCTAGAAGTAACTAATTTAATTTTTAATATATAAAAAAATGTGGAAAATATGTCATTCTGTAAGGTTAAGGACGCACTAAGGTGAAAAATTGCCTTAATTAGATATCCCAATATGACTGAATATAATTTTTCAAGAGTTTCTAATTCTTGAGGTTCCTAAAAAGAATGATGTAGTTAGTTATTTAAATACTGTAAATTTGACAGTTTGGAGTGGCTTAATAGGTTTACTATTTTTTGCGAAATAGGCCACATAGAATTATCATTCTGTGCTTGAAATTGATAGTCGCTTCCTAATATCTTTCTTCTACATATTAATATATGTAGTTATGAGTACATATGCTTGCCATCAATGTTAAAGTCGGTTTGCTTTATAGTTAGTTACCTGAAGGCTCGTACTGAATTTATACTTTTCAAAACAGTTTTATGTATCACTTTGAAAAATAAACATGCACAAATTATCATAGTTTAATCATGTTGCAGTTTCTTCGAAGCAATAAAAAATACGGAGAAGTTGCTTGCAAAACTATAGTTTCGGAAAACTGATGCGCATTGTAATCGAGACTTTTTAGGCAATGAGGTTCACACCTATTTTCAACTCAATAGATTCATTTTAACCAGCTATGCTCAAATGTAACGAAGATAGAAGATCGATATTTTCTGAGGTATTGCGCGAGACGCCCTTTCAAAGTGTGATGTCATTTGCAAGTCTGCAGTGTCTTTACCGACATCACATCTATTAGCCTATAAATTTACTTGTGTATAGTTAAACACATCCAGCAAAGACAAAGTGACATTACTTACATACATGGAGGGTAGATTTGAGTTTTTATTTTATTACATTGATAAAATTGTGGAATCCGTAGCATAGTACAAAAAAAACACAGTAGGGAGCTCCATACAAACGGGCAAAAACAACATCATGAATACAAACAAAGCTCTTACAAAGTCTAGAATCGCTTTTATCTCGGAAACGTTATTCATCCCTCATCTAAATTCTCACCTCGAAAGTCAAGTATAATACGCCTAAGGATATATACATATAAATAAACCAAATCAAACTACCTGTAATAGTTTTTCATGAATATGTGATTTTAAAAAAGTACTGCATCCCACATCACAATATTTTGAATACTCCTGCGTCTGCGGTTGCAACACGTCTATCCCAGGTACGATATTGGCCAGGGAGATGAGGATTGCATCCATGGTTGCCTACATTCGATAATACGGTGGTCACCCTGGGCCCCGCTTTCGCACGGGCGCTGTCTACGCCTGAGACTTCAATAGCCATGCGCCGCTGGACCGCAGATAAGTTGCAATCCTCTTCGATTGCACCTGGCCCGGAAATCTGCCACGCTGCCCAATCGATAACTCATCTCCACTGACTATCGACTTTTGCCACATAATGTTTGGAACATCGAACACTCGAAATTACATCACAAATTTACTCTTTAACCTGAATAGTCTCAAGAAAGAGGGTAGTTTTTCTATAACATAGGATTGCCATAAGTCCGGTGAATGTCGTCTATAGACATTGTAGAGATTATCAGAGCGTACCGGAGCGAGAAAACAGTTTTATAATTCCCCATTTACACAATAACGCGGGACTATGGCTTATATTTTCCAAGCCTGAAAATTTGAATTTACATTTTTTAACGTTTAGAGCGATGTTGACCAAGTGAGACTATTGCGGGTGATATCAGTCGGAGCTGCTGTTTCCAGTATGTATGACATTTTATATCCGGTCGCCTGGTCGTAGTTTCTCTCTTACTTTTTGTCCCGCTCGCACTCGTTATCTCGCTCTCCTGTCTTTATTCCAAAAATATCCTTAATTAATAATAATAAATATCCAATTAGGAAAAGTACATATGTTAAATCGACTTATAAACTAAATTCTACCATAATTTTTCATTTCACTATACACAATAATTTCCACTTTTAAAGGAGCATCCTTTTGCACACTCGCTATTAAATAGATGCTTACATGTTGGCCAGTTGTTCCAACTTTTCCGATTTCCTTTATTTTTTGAAATCTATTATCATTAATAAATCATAATTTTAGCCTTTGATTAATACTGAAATCCAAAAAAAAAATGCTAAATAATTGTCTGCACGTTCCGTTTGAAACAACCTCGTTCATTTTCATTTACCCATCAAGTAGAATTTTGCCCATAAAAACCCTATTTTTTTTAAATAAACTATTGTACCGTCTATATACTTAAAACCTACCTCTTCAACCCTTACCCTCGCCGTTATCACAAAAAAATCTACTCCGCATGACCAGCGTACAAACGTTCCATGCGAAGCGGAAGATAGGTGGTTAAAATTGAAATGACCTGGAACTTCCCTACTACTCTTTGCTGTACTGAGATGTGACAGTTGGTACTTAAATGAATTTTGTTAAATAAGAGAACCACCCTCCCGAATGTGTCGAGTGATTGACTAAAAGTTCATTAAAAAATATATATTTTCATAAAAAAAGTGGTTTATTTATAGGTGAGATTTACAGCTAGATTGATTTTTTTCTTGTTCTGTGTAAATATAATTAAAAATGGCTCTGAACCTCATTGCCATTTTAAGAAACTGACCTTAAGAAATGTTTAAATTATACATTAGTGTGCATTTAATTTAGGTTAGATACAATGAATGTCAAAAGTACACACATGTTAATAATGTAAATAGATTATTTTAATCATCACTCCTTTTTTTTAGGTATATTTTAGATTTATTAAAAAAAGTTTTTTATATTGTTAAATTTCTCCATGATATCGTGGATGCCTATTTCAATTATGTATGCAAATTGATTTAAAACTTACGTTCAAAAATAGCGCAGTGATACTAGTCTGCCGACTTACTCTAAGTTATGAAAAGTATTCCTCTAATATAAAATAACGTTTTCGTAAAAAAAATAATCACTAGGGAATTAATGATTTTATTCGGAAATATCTCATAAATTCAACAATTTCTCGTGTTTGTTTATATAAAATTTATATACTGTGATATTTCAATATTATTGTTATTTTTCGTGTTTACAATAACTAATGCTTTACGACATGTATGTATTTTTTAGCACAATGTAAAATAATTTTATGTTACAAAACATTGGAGGCACACATTTTAAAATGTATTGAAGTTTGATTTCTAATTTATAATAATTAAATGCATTGTTTTTTATTTTTAATAGTTCATGCTTGACAATCTATCCATCTAGTTCATTAGTTTTATTGCGCAAAGCTGGTTGGCTTAACATAATAAAATAATATTATTGTTCAATTTCTTTGTGTAAAATCACTGATACCAAAACTTTTATTTATATTTGCGTTTATTTCTGCCGATTGCTCGTACTTTATGAAATCATGTGATAAAGTAAAAGACAGAATTATTTGATTTTTCTTTTCTTGAGAGTTTATTATTTATATACATTTTTAAATTCTAAGTGAATAAACAATGTAAATTATTTGAAAATTAAACTTTCAATATATGAAAATTATTGGTCTTTTTTTTATAATTTACATACATTTCAATAAAAATGCTATTTGATCCTTAATTATTTGCATTTTCTTTCAAAACTGTTTTTTCGACGACTTCAGCAGTGCTAGAAATTAAATGATTCAAGGGCAAAGAATTCTCGTTAATTATTTTAAGTAAATTGGAGTGATCATTGGCTTCAGCGATAGGAGCAGGTACGCTTTCTTCTTGATTTTTAATGAACTCTTTATTATCGCCATTAATTTCTTCAGTAATGATGTTATCATGAGAAATGCTTTGCATATGAGTGACGATTTCATCGGTATTCACAGAACCTGACCTCCTTCTCGCCCCTCTTTGGACTCTCGCAGTAGTCATCGGCTTATCCTCGGTCGTCACAGTCGTGTTCTTAAACGGAAAGTGGGGATCATTTTGATGCGATTCATTTTCAATCAGAGCCGATGAAAAAAATGAATCAGACTTGAAGGAAGAGTCTTTTTCGTGTTGTTTAAAGGGATAGCATTTGGTGTCGTATCCGTGGGAGACCACCTCGGAGCTGCGCCTGCTAGCGCTAGCACGAGAACTTCTAATTAATTCATCTATTTCCTCTGGATTAAGGGTTTCTAGTTCGGGAGCCATCGACCCAAAGAAGTCATCGATGCTTTCTCTTCTTCTATTTGCATTCCGGACGAAGTTTAATTGTTGATTTTTTATAAGGGGAGAATGTGTCTGCTCGTCTGTTTCGACGATTTTAGTAGAAACATTTAGCGATAAAGAAGGAAATTTCGGCGGATCCGGAGCCTCAATTTTTGGTTTGATCTGGTGGTAGGTCGGTGGTAATTTAGAGGTGACACTCGGCACATACGGTGGTATTTTAGAAGGTCCGTTATACTGGTGCTCTATAACTCCTAAGTCCCAGTCGTCCAGGCCATCCCAGGAATCCTCGCTTTCGCTTTCATGCGTTTGCTCCTGGCTTTTGAATTGTTCCATTATTTGATGCGGTCGCAGGGACCCGAAGCTTTTACATCTTGCAATGTAGCTTTCCAGGCGTTCAGCAGTCGCTGCTGAAAATGACAATTTAGTATCAATTGGAAAAGACGCAACCGAAATATGCCTACACTTTTTTGCTGCTTTATGCTCTGGTTTTGATGGCTTTTCGCCATTCTCGGATGGCTCATAATAAAGTTGGCTGAAATCGGGTAGCGACACCACGGAAATGGTTTTAGGTCTTTTATTCTGCGGCGGCCTGAGGTGAGGTACTTCTGAAGTATTCTTTGCTTCTTTCTGATGGACGTGCTCAACGGGTTTATGATTTTCTCCTGGGATGTTGGTGGTGTGATGATGGGTGCCGTCGCAAATATGCACTGGCATTATTTTAGGGACAATAATTGGCTCTTCAACTGGTATTTTGTTGTCTTCAGGTTTAACCGGACTTGCGGTTAATTCGGTTGTAAGGTTTTTCTTTCGGAGATGTTTCCTGGGTGGAACTTTTGGAGTTTCATCGCTGCTCATCAGGAGTTGAATGCGTTTCGGTGATTCTGGAATACTGAGTGGGACATCGACCCAATCAGAATCTTTCTTAGCTACTGTCACGCGATTCTTCGGTGACTCCTCTGCTGTGATGTTATACCTAAAAGAATATTAATTTTAGTCTCGTAACATATTATTTAAATTCATTAGTACTGACGATTTTCTTTCTGGCCTTTGAGGAGGATCTTTCTGATTAATCACCGACTGTCGACCAGAAGGGCACATCTGGAGATGAAAAAAAAACATGTTAGATTGACCTGACATAAATATTATTTTCTTATCTAATATGTTTTAAATCGCTTACCTCAAACCTTTTCAATATTTTACTGATGCGCATTTTCTTTTTGCCATTCGTTTTCGTGTCGTTGGATTTTGTATGGTAGTTCCCCATTGCTAGATCTGAAAATAAAGACAATATTTTTGTTAGCATTGAAACTCAACAGAATATCCTTCATGGGGTCTGTGGTTATTGCATTCAATAACCACAAGTAAGTGGATGCAGTGGATTTAAAATGCAGAATTATTATGCTGACTGTGCAGGGCGACCCAAAATAACGTTGATAAACATTTTTGCGAATAATTTTAACAACTTGGGATATAGCTTACAATATATATGATGTAAATAAAAAAATGGAACTTTCTCAGCAAGAAATTTGATTCGAAACAATATTCTGAACTTTCTCGATGGTTATTTTATCCCATTCCCAGGTAAGTGCTGACTTTAAATCGTTGCAACTTCTGGGCCGTGTAGTGCAGGCCATTGCCTTTAAAACTGACGATAGGTACACTTTTAGTCCATAGTATTCAGATCAGGCAAGTAGGATGGCCATTCTTGACAGCTAATGGAATAAGGAAAATTGTCTTTCCACCACTTTTGAGGCCGTGCAGTAGAGTTGAAATGACAGTGTTGAAATGTCTTTAGCTGGTTATCGAAATGCTCCTCATTCCATGGAACAAACTTAAAAGAATGGCTAGTTAGTACACTTCTTGGTTTATCCGTTTTAACAAAACCGTTTTGCCTGTAGCTTAAATGCTAACCCAAACCATGACAGATTTAGAGTGATGGCGACGAGGAACAACTGAAGCAGATTTGAGACGATTAGCAGAACATAATCTATGTTTATAAGATTATCCAATCGAAAAAAAAATCGTCTGTGAATACGATATTGGTCTATTTTTCAGTAGTGCAGCTTCGTTTAACAAACGATATCTTTTGAGTCGAACTTTTTTATTTTTGTCCTTATGTATCTTTTCGCAGCTTATAAGTCGTCAAATTGGAGGTCAGATTTGACAATGCGTTGAACCGTATAGGGACCTGACTCCTCCTTTGTCGTGGATTGCAATCCAACCTCCTTTTCATGTAATAATTCCTAGACATCCTGACAGTCCTTTTTCTGTATCTTATTCTCGTATGACTGACGCCGATAATGTGAACTATCTTATACTGTCTTTTTTCTGTTATTATTGCCCATCGTTGCTATTATTGCCCGTCGTTGGGAAGGCATAGCGAAAGCATTCATTTTAAATAGTTTTGATCACGCAAATAAAGTAAATTTGGCGCCAAGATAATGAAATAGCGCGTTCCATTTTTGTTTCTTTTACTTTAAAATTTTGTCGACGTTAGGGGCTCTCTAGATGATCAAGCATGCTTGTCAAGCATCGCGTCGCGGGCTGGGAAGGGATTGTAAACCGCAGGAAATATGCAAATATATATTTTTTATATTTACCAAAAATGCATTATTTTGTAGTTGATACCAGGGATTCACGTTAATTGACGTATTTGATTGATGAATGACGTGACTGCCTGGAATAAAACTACAAAATTATGCATTTTTAGTAAATAATAAAATAAAATATTTGCATACTTCCTGCGGTTTACGATTCCCTCCCAGCCCGCGACATGAAGCTTGACAAGCATGCTTGATCGTATAGAGAGCCCTTAACGTCTGGGGGAGAGGGTGGAAAGTTATTCTATGTTACACAGGAAAAGGAGGTGGGTCCAGAAACGCGTCTTAAAAACGCGTTATGTAATATATGAATGGCCCCCTAGCTCAGAGCTGGCACAAAAGGTCTGCAGAGGTCACAGCGCACCTGGTGTTCAAAGCCCAGACTCCAACGCATCTACTCCAGCCTAGACCAAAGTCAAAAATGAAAATAATAATTTGCTATCTAATACAAAGAGGGTCATACCCAGTCGAGTTGGATATCATTTATTTGAAACGTTTTCAATATTATCGTTATTTGAAAATTCGCTGTTTTCAAAACACTATCAATCTACATCAGCGGTTTCTAACCTTTTTGAGGCTATTACACATATAAATACAGCAAGATAGATATCAGGGAATACCACAAAAACTTTAATAAACAAAAAAGCTACTGCCTTCTTTACTTTAAAATACAAAAAAATATATTACCTACCATTTTTTTAAATTCACTAACTATTCCTAATGATTACTGATTAGGTAGTTGGTCAGAATTGATAAAAATAATTTTGTTTTGTGATTAAACGACGATCCAATCCATGTCCAGCAGAAAATTCCATTTTATCCCTTTGTTTGTTTGTTTTGTTTATACTTTTTATAGTGAAATGTCACAATGGGCGGGTTTATTGTCTTATGACAATCTCTTACAACCAATCCTACTATGACGTGTTATATGTATGTGTGCGTGTAACATGTGTGTAAGTGTGTGTCTTGTTATTGCATTCGATCGACATAATTGAAAATGCAATTCCGTTTATTTGATCCCAACGGAAAATGGTGACCCAGCCGGAAATCGAACCCGGGACCTTACAATCGGGATCAGGCGACCTAACCACTATGCCACCGGGCGTGTAATCCCTTTGGGGGATTACATCCCAGATTGGGTATCACCGATCTACATACCTACACAAAAATAAACTATTGATTTCATGTCAATGGAAAAAAGTTTTTAGCAAAAAAATAATAAATAACAACATTTAAAAATTATAAACTTATTTTTTATTTCAATATAATAAACAGATGTTTTCTAAGAATAATATTTACAGTATGTAAAAAAAATCCTCCCTAGAGAAAAGTGTATAAATTCATATGCGATAACGAGTCAACCTCGATGCCCAACGAGTCAACCTCGCACTTATCGGTTTAATTTCTCATTCAACTATGCATTATAAATAAAGCATGGAATATTTCCAAAGCTCAGAAACCAAGCAGGTCACGAGCATTCTTACCATACGTCAAGGGCGTGATCTAAGATGCTAAACGAATTCGATAGTAAAACGACCTTGAAAAACCGACCCAAAATATAGCTCGATCTCTAAGGCCTGTAAAAGATGTAATATCACTGCAAACCCCGGGTGTGTATACATATAATCGAATGCATCTGTGGTATAGCCTACTTTGGAGAAACAAAACGGTCCATAGCTCGACTGACAAACACACCAAAGCTTCTAAAAAGGTTTAGCGAGAAAAATCGGCGATCTGCAAACACATACCAGTATCCAGATAGTGGAATTAACCACTGGGTACCGTTTAAAAATCCCATTGTGCTATCCAAAGGAAAACTTTACTTTCCCCGCATGAAAAGAACCCCAAACTTCAATAGAGACGACGGTTACAAACTCTCTACTACGTGGAACCCTCTCGTTAAAATGTTGTCGATGCCTAACGCCGAGCGCATGGACGCAACACATGATACAGGAGTGTTATATGCACGGTGGATTTTAGAAATTCGCACGTGCCGAACCCGTCGCCCTACCACCGTTATAATCTGCAGCAGCAGTTTGCCGCCTATTCGCAGAGCAGCGGATGACGATTTACAGCTTTTCAGTCTGCCTTGGACAACGGCGGTGGCAACATCGCCGTAACATCGGGTCGTCGGCCGTTCTTCATTTACAATATGTTCATACTATTTACCTAGACTTCTCCCAAGCGTTAGGGTTAATAGTGACATCCTGCTTTATAAATTGGGACTCACGGGTTTTTCGAACGTGTCGTTATACTCTTCGCAAGTTTTTTTTATTAATATACGACAACATGTGAGTCATTATTTATATGTTTCTAAGAGCTTCACTACTTTATCAGGGGTTCCGCAGGGATCTAACTTATGACCTCTTTTTGTTTTACTAATGATCATTGTAATTACTAATGATCATCGAGTAAATGCAGATGTAAAAATATTTGCTGCAAATGTAAATATATTTTCTGAAGTAAGGGGATATGATTAAATCATCTCATTCGCATCAAATTGTAGCTAAAATATAATAAAAAAATAATAAGTAATGTATATTTTAAAACATTTTAAACCAATCAGCAAAAACAGGCGTATCGTACGGCTACTGAACCGCGGAAAGGAGAGGAGTACCTACATAGTCAATTATACAGGCCGTGACGCAACTCGTCACTCGCCTCGAAATGATTTCATCTCTAAAGAAGGATTTGCATCGTTTTATGTACCTAAGTAGGTTTGGTTTCTTATGTTTTTACTTCTGGAGTCCAGTGACATCGATATTTGCCAAAATTGTATCTGAAATTGGCGAATGATGTCGTCATCCACGAACCGATCGAATCACCAATATGAGACCAACAAACGCGGACGACTAAGGCACACCCGAACTGATCGGGAATCTTCGGAAGACTTCGGAAGAAGTTACTACTATAAATCACGTTGGTACGTGAACGCTGGTATTTAATTGAGCTAAGTTTGTTTACAAGAATAAAAACCATGCTACAGTCCCGTTCCATATTTTTACCTACCCTGCATTTTAGTACAAACTTACGCTTTTCAATAGCCCATAACTTTTCAATAGCTCCTAATTTCAGAAGTCTGGGTCGTTTATTTTAATGAATGTATCGAAAAATATAATTTTCTCTAATTTACCATTTAATATCAGTTCTAGAATAAGCGTGTGTTGCGTCAATATTCTAATAAATTTTTACTCAATAAATTTTGTTTTCCGACGTTTTCCAAATGTTTTTGGTCCTAAATTTACTTCGTAGAGTGGCAACTTCAAAGATAAGGACCTAATCTTACATGGTCGGAAATTGAGGTTTTGTTTGTTTCTTTCTGAACTGTTGAAACAGTTTGTTTATTTCTGATTTTAACAAAACACTATGTTTTCGAACTGTATTTTATTGAAATGACGTATTTTACTGAAATGACGAAATTTATCGTTTCCGTTTACAAGGTCGTTAACGCGAATCGGTTGAACAGCGCAGCGAGTAGTCTTCTTAACTTTTGTTCAATAAGGTGGGTACTTATAAGGTGTTTAAATAGATCTCAAGGCGGCCGGCACTCGCTCTTGTCTGTTTATCGCCTCGAGGTAAAATTAATGCTGCGACCGTATCTCGGTAATATTATATATATAACGATGACGTGATTGAGAATTTCTTCAAAGATGTTCAACAGTTTTGATGTCGAAAATACAACTTGGTATATTATCATTTCCGCGATACTTTCTTAACGAATCCAAGGTTAGAACCGGTATTTGAAAATAATCAGAAATCGAGTCGATCTGACGCTTTTCGCACTTTAGTATGCCAACAAATGATACATAATTAACAACAATGCTTGAGTAAGGGAGAGTTGATAAAACCTGGTAGGCGGGTCAAACCGGGTACCTCATTATTTATAGATCTACAGATCTTTATCTTTAGACAACATTTATATATATATATATATATATATATATATATATATATATATATATATATATATATATATATATATATATATATATATATATATATATATATATATATATATATATATATATATATATATATATATATATATATATATATATATATATATATATATATATATTTATATATATATATATATATATATATATATATATATATATATATATATATATATATATATATATATATATATATATATATATATATATATATATATATATATATATATATATATATATATATATATATATATATATATATATATATATATATATATATATATATATATATATATATATATATATATATATATATATATATATATATATATATATATATATATATATATATATATATATATATATATATATATATATATATATATATATATATATATATATATATATATATATATATATATATATATATATATATATATATATATATATATATATATATATATATATATATATATATATATATATATATAATTATATATATATATATATATATATATATATATATATATATATATATATATATATATATATATATATATATATATATATATATATATATATATATATATATATATATATATATATATATATATATATATATATATATATTTGTATATATATATATATATATATATATATATATATATATATATATATATATATATATATATATATATATATATATATATATATATATATATATATATATATATATATATATATATATATATTATTTTTATTATTCTATGTGCTATTTAGGGTCATTTACTTCCTTGAGTCCCTGTTATTGCCGATCCTTGACGCAGACATCAGTACTCTGCCATGTCAGGACTAAACACTTTTAATTGAGATACAGTAATGTGTGGCAATAGAATTTAAACTAAACTACGATGTATGTTTCATATATCTACTTCAAAATATCACATATAAACCTTACCAGATATCTTGTAAAATAAAACCAAAACAGGCCTAAAGAATGGTGCCAATAGGCCAATAAAAAGTTTGAATCCTATTTACTCCAAACGGCGATTTTCTATTTGCGGTGTTCTGTCATAACACGACGTGACGATACTATCGATGCAATCAAAGCTTTCTTGGACAAACTGGAGGGTTCAATATATAATTTAACCTCCGTAAGTGTGTAAGAAAGCGCAGGCTGTAAGAACGTATATACTTTGTCGATAGTTCTGTCCATTGTACTGTTATTATGTATTTTCAACAATAAATACGATTCATTAATTCATTCCTTTGCCATCGGACAAATGTATACATAAACCTTCATTTATCTCCAACTATGTGGGTAGGTTGGTAGGCACAAACGAACGGCGGTTCATTGGCCGATATTTCAACAACAAAAGAGTCAGAAAATAATAGATCGCAGGACAAAACGAACAGCCATTCACAATCGAGTTTGGATGCATTGCATACAAGTTTAATTTCAGGACATTATAACGATTAAATATGATTATATCTCTCGTTCCGCTACAAATTACTGCGTAGAATCATGGCATGGAATACAAAATCGTCATCTCATTCAAAACATAATAATACAATTACACAGTGCAATGATGTAACTATCCATATTGAATAAACAGGATGTAGGTAGAATACCCTCTTAAAACAAAATGAAGGTAAACAGTCTTAGACTGAAGCTGATATGCTTATTAAGCCATGCAAAATCTTTCAAATATGGAATATCATCTAGAAAACTCAAAGAAAACTAAAGGCTGTGGATTGGAAAACTAAATATTCATAAAAAGAGAGTTCGAAATAGGATTGTACTTAAAGGCATCGAACTACAAAGATATCTATTTTACAACCTTTCAATTCCATCATGATATCGACACATACAAAGTCTAGACGAAATAAACACAAAATATGAGACGACATGATAACATGTCAGTGAGTCAGAAGACAGCAAAGATGCTATTTAATTTTGTAGATCACAAAGATCACACAAGGTCGTATATCTATTAAAACCAGTAGTTTAAAATTGGCGCTGTAAAATAAATCCAAATACATGTGATTATTTCGAGGCCATTGATAGTATCGAGTGTCGAGCGGAACCATGCCATGTTTTCATATGTAAATCGCATTTGTTCGAAAGCAGTCTGTATAACCTATTGTGCTAATAATACATTATTTCGCAAAGCGGTGAATCCAAAAAGGTGATGAATGATAGTATATGAGGTCTAACAAATCTGGTAATGACAAGGTAAATAGCTGAATCAAAGTTCATAGGAATATGTAAATAGGGGAAGTTTTGTTTTCGAGCAAAATTTAGAATTCGAGTTTTCACCGGATCTCCATCTATTGAGATCCTGCGAATCCAAAACAGTTATTTCTGGAAGAATGTCTGTCTGTGTGTCTGTACCCATTGTACATAAAAAATACACGACCAATTAGGAGCAAATTAAGTACAAAAATAATTCATCCTAATGCCGTGATTACAAAATGACATACCTTACATTCGTCATTTTCTTTCAAATTGGCGGCCTTTTAAAAACTTCAAAAACATAAATTCGTCTGCTCCTAGAAAACAAAATATAAATGTGGGTAGAAACTGAAAATTCTGATATGAATCCTAAAAATCGCTATTATTATAGCCGGTAAAAATCACTTACATCGAAGAGGAGAAAACAAAATAGTATGAAAATCGAATGCAAATAAATTATAGCTCTTATTATATAGCCAATATCTAGAAGACAGGCGCAATGTTGTCGCTTCTTGGAGACAACATTTGGGAAAAAGTTACCCGATTTTTATTGAAATAAGGACTGTTATATTTATTTAGTTTTCAGATTTTATTCAAGTTAAGACATGCGGTTAAAGTTGACGATGGGGAGATATTTATTCCAAATGTAGTTATCAGGTGACAACCTATTTCTTAAATCACTTGATAAGTCCGGGTGGTAAAAATAGTCTCTCAGATGCTACGGAATTAAATTGAAAGGAAATATGATTTTCTTGAGATTCCATTAATGGCTATTATTTCGTCAATATTGTCGTGGGTCAGAGCTTTGCGAAATATTGGGTGCGCATAAATAAGACTACTAAAATCTTGAGCGATGTTCTGATCCTCTTCAGCCCGAATATTTTTTTCGCAACCACTCCAGGTGTCAATACCTAAATAGTTAGGTGGAAACTTTACAATTTCTTATTTATTTATATATTTACGTAAAATAAGTAAATGTTTCGTAGATAATAATAGCAATATCGTAACGTCCACAACATATAGACTAGGTATAAATACAAATATATAAATATTTGGGTCTATTAATAGAGATTATTATATCATCCTGTTTGAAATTTAGATTTTGTATATGATTTATCAGTCTTTTCTTAGCCCGCTTCTTATGTTTTTCCAGCGCTAAATAATCGGGGCAACAATTCGACTAATCGGGAAAACACCAATAAACGTCGCTTAATCGTAGCGTAATCTTATTCGCCCACATCCCTAAAAACAAGTAAATTCGCGAATAGGCTAATATTAGTGAAAATTTTATTGTATCAATGAATCTATAAAAGAACAAAAGTAACAGTGAACTAATAATCATCTCGATGTCTAGTTTTTTTAAAATTAAGTTTTCAGCGGCAACATTTATCTCATTCGCGAGAAGCAGCTGTAATGTACGGGAATTTATATACGATTTTATCCATAATTTTATTGCGATTTTTTTCTGTTATACACCCAACTACTTCACGTGATTTCTTAAACACTGACTAAATTATTTCTTCACCAATATTTTCGTATTTTTTCATGCAACCAATCGTATCAGGCCCACTTTTAGATAGTAATTTTTGAACTGAGAAGTTATGAAATGAAATTCTACAATTATTTTCGCATATCAATGTAAACGTTTAACGAACATATAAGAATATTGGAAGAAGATTTGAAAAACATGATAACGAGAGAAAGTATTCGCCCAGAAGTGAAATTGCGAAGCCGTACGAAAAAACGTGCGCTGCTTACGCTTTTCGGTGACTAGACACGGCAGCAAAAATAAATCAGTTTTTTTTAGCGCATTCGGTTTTCCCGTATAGTGAGAGCACTCGCATTATGTTTGCATATATATACCACAGTAAACTGCACAAGGTAAACGTTTCGGTAATCCGCGTGTGAACGGACTGTAAGGGTACCCACAGTGAGCTCTCTAACTATTTATTCGACGTTTTGATAAATCGCTATTGGAAATATGCCAGGCGTCAAGCGATTTTACAGTGTTTGTTTAAGCGTATGTCTTACATACGGTGTGGATCGAAATGAGGCATCATGAACCGATATTTCTCCATGTAAAAAGAAATGATTGATCTCTACTGAATGGTGTACTTTCTTGAAAAAGTATTAATTGTACCAATTCGTCTGTAGAGTTGCATATTTGAAAAACGTATGTAGAGTATGTAGGGTATGTAGGATACGTAAATAGGTAATGTCGGTGAGGCAGTAAAAACACAAAATTAGAATTATTTCGCCAGTGTCGATAAGTTTCTAGAGCAGTACCAGCCACACGCCGCATTTATTAAAACAACGAAAATTCACGTAGAACATTATTTTTTATGTGGAATTAGTGGCCCCAAACTTCTTGGTCCGGAAAATTCAAACTCAGGACTCACATCATATAAAATTAAATATTACACAGGGTTGAAAAATGCGATGGATGTGACGTGATTTCTCACAAAACTATGAGTTTTGCCTCTTTGAATTAAAATGGGTGGCCCAAAATAACAATGAGAAACATTTTTGGTTATTTTATTCCATTCTCAGGTAAATGCTGACTAACTTATTTAAACTTCTGTGCCGTGTAGTCTAGGCCCTTTTCTCTAAAACTGACCATAATGGCACAACCTGTAAGTAATCTGAACGAAGATAAATGCGTCTTTGAGACGTTGTGGAGATTTTCTTGGTCAATATCATGAAAAAAAATAGTCTTGGTCAATATCATGAGTAAATATTATCTGGGCAAGAGGAGTACCCATATCCGTCGATTGGGCAAGTCGCTGGATGACGTAAAACACAATTTGGTGACACATAAGTGTTCACAAGAGATAGCTGTACAACACATAAGAATACTCAATGCATAACATAAGTGTACAATGTTAAATGATAAATTAGTAGGTACACTTGTGTATTGTAGTTAAATTTAATAGGCAAGTCGCTGGAAGACGTAAAACACAATTTGGTGTCACCGTGGAAAACATAAGTGCTCACAAGAGATAATTGTACAGCACATAAGAATACTCAATACATAAGTGTACAGTGTTAAATTATTAATTAGTACACGTATGTAATGTAGCTAAATTTCACAATATCAGGGAAAACTGTGAAAAAAGCAGCTCCGCGGGTATTATGTCTTCGTAAATATCGATTACTGTCCATTTTCGGTTCCGTCGAAAAAGACAGTACTACATGTCACAGTCCAGCGCCGCGAGGCAGTCAGGGAGTTAGTCAGACGCTCCGCACCGCGCCGACGCGTATACCTGGTCAGTGGCGTCGACAACACCCGGCAAGCCTGGACAAGGCGCCGTCAGTTATTTTTACTCCCTTCGGGGCCACCAGGTCCCATAAATGCATATATGTGGATGCGGGTGCGATTACATAAACAGACATTGGTGGTTTTACTGACTGACACCTGCGATTTTAGTACCGAGCGCTCGCTTTCACGAACAATTTACTTTAAAAGGGTTCTTTATCCTATTTTGGTTATGCCAATATACGTACATCAAAATCTATCTTCATTCAATGCAACCAGGACGTTATGAATGGGCTTTTTCCTTGTATGCAATAATTCTTGTACCACAAATCTGCCCTATTCGGGCGCATGTTTTCTTACAGCGAACCTTTTAAATAAAGGATTCCTGGTACTTATTTGAGATTACGTGTATAATCGGTAGAATTCAACGATTAAACGTAAGTGGCAAGGTTACAGTAAAACTTGTTTCCAAAATTGCGATTTGTGGAACAAATTTAGATTTATGAAAATCGGGTTTAGGTTGGATATGAAATATCGCGTTGGAATCAGCCGTGTGGAAGGCAAATTTGGAATAATATTTTAACATATCTTCGTAATCACGCAATGGATGGGTACGGCCTTATAACGGGCCAGCAGAGTTATCGAACACGGCACTCAAAGAAGAAAAAAGCAATAGTACTATTTGCGCTGCACTCGAAAAAAACAATTCGTATGGAACGCCTGAGAAGAAACAGCATTACGACTCTAACCAAGATAATAGTCCATTGTTTTATATTTTGCTCACATAACTGGTCAAGGTTTTCTATGTCGTTTAAACGCCGAGTGCTTTCCGCCTACTGGCCCCTGATTATGCTTGTTATGCTGATGTGTGTGTGTGTGTGACACATGGACGCTTTTTAAAAATTAATTTAAATTTGTGCAGATGAAATCACCGACGACACCGACGATAAATGAACGTCGTTGCCTACAGTATCAATTAATTAGCAAATTATCGCAATTATTTTTATACAAGAACGCCTTCTGTTTGGCCATTTTCTAAATAATAATACTATTTCGTGAATAGCAATAAGCATTCGCCAACAAGTAACTCGCGCTCCAAGGGTACCGTACAGATTAGTTAGATTCAAACTATGATAGCCATAGTTTGTCATAGTCATACTCTTGGTAATAAGATAGATACCAGACTCGACTGAGTAAGGAGAAAAAAATCTACCTTCCCCGCTTCCCCCAAATTTAAAATAAAATATAACAAAAAATCGGTCGTCACCCCGAGACTCTCCAGCATGTAGCCAAGGATTGATTTCATTTCAATATTAATTTCGTAAATAAAATCGATAAGGACCCCTCTCGGCCGGCGGTCGAACTCGGTTGGGTGCCATTGCGGCACCTCATGCCGCGCGGTTCGTTTCTCAACTAGCCTCGGGCGACTCATCGTTAATATTTGATTAAAATATATGGTGGAATTTAAATATTATTATTATATTATTATATGAGATATTCCAAACAAAATGTCACAATGTGATTTTGCACCAACAATGCATCTGAGTACCAAATTTCAAGTCAAATATTTCAATGATGTTATATGACTAGTGCGGCTCCTACGGACCGATCGCAACCACTGTCTTTGAAACTCTTGCCATGACCAAACGATGATTGGATACCAAATTTCAGCTCAATCGAGTGAAGCGTTTGGGCGATATCGTGGAGGAACACATACAACAGACACATAGAGACTTCAATCTGGGTGGTCGGCCAGGAAAGTGAAAGACATAACACTACTATCATATTCGGCGTTTGTATGGAATCGGTTGGGTGCGACAATGCGATCAAAGTTATTGTCTGATTTCAAAACTCAATTTCGGGAAACACTATTTGAAGACGTGGAACAAATATAGCTACCTATAAATTTTCGGCATTATCCTCTCTTACGATCGCTTTTTAAAAATGTTCATTTGGTACTTTGTATCATAAATTGCCATTACCGTTATATCCTGAAAACCAGATAATATCCTGATTTGCAGCGTTTGTAGCCTATATATATATATATATATATATATATATATATATATATATATATATATATATATATATATATATATATATATATATATATATATATATATATATATATATATATATATATATATATATATATATATATATATATATATATATATATATATAGTCTTTGACAAAAAAATATATGTACTAAAGTTTATTCTAATTTCTGTAAATGAAGAACAAACAAACAACATGCAACTTTGCTCCTTATTTTTAGGACACACCTAAGGATTTAAATCGCCTTATGATATACAATGCACATTAGGTACCTGCCTATTTTTAGTAAGATGACTGTTGCGATTAAAAACCAAATCAAGAGGGATTATAAAAGTGTGATTGTTGAAAGTGGGGTGTAACTAGGTCATCATATCTAAGGACAAAGGTCGCAAGGTGATGTGGTATAAATAGATCATTATACCTGAGGACAAAGGTTGAAAGGCGGTTTGGTGTGGTGTAACTAGGTCGTTATATCTAAACTTTTATAAAATTAAGCCCCAAAAATCCTGTGTCTGCCTGTTTGGTAGCGATTAACACAATTAAGAAAAATGAACGATTTTTTTATAAATCTTACAATCACAGTAACTTTTGTAATTTCTTTACGTGTTTTTTTCAAACTTCGTTTTTTTTTAATTTACCCAATCAGCACCCTATACGATACTGTGGCAATTGTTATGACGGTTTTTTAATTCGAGATTAATTTTCATAAGCTTTTTCTATGAATAACTGTCTTTGACTGTTCTATGAAGTCAATACTCGACAATAAAAAATAGATCATTCTAACGTTGACCCTAAGGTATATAGTTTTTTGACATCTCGACGTGTTTTTTGAATCTTACATTGAGATGTATTACTAGACTAGTAAAACCAGGTTCTTAGGCCACCCCTAGGAACTAATTAAGAGTTCATTATTAATTCTACAATTAATAATGAACTCTTGATTAGTTCCTAAGGGTGGCCTAAGAACCTGGTTACACTAGTCTAGCAATACATCTCAATCTAAGATTCAAAAAACACATCGAGATGTCAAAAAAACTTATATAGTTTGGACTAATGAAAACGTTAGCCCTCGCTGGCTTGGATCTAATGACCAGGAAACATTATTCTAAAGGGTTGAAGGAAAATCTATTCATAACATATACATCTGCTCAAAGGTACGCTTTTAATATTTACGAAGAAAATAATCATCGGCAATGAACTGCAATGGAAAGGAGGATTCATCATTGGTGGGAAATGGTAGAAGAACCTGAGTTGTGCAGAAGACACAGTGGCCACATACGGAGAGGGCATTAAAATACATCAAAAGACTTCTAGATTACTACTTACTGGATGATGAAAGTTGTCCACCAGAAATGAAGGGAAAAATCGCAAGACCTAACTCTCTAAAACCCAAAAAACTGGAGGAGTTGCCGATCGCATTTTATCAATATGTTTTAACGGCATAGAAACGTGTATTATTCTCAGCAAGAAAAACATGGAAAAGGCTAAAAATAAGAGTCCGGCAGTCCACCCACCCGTGTGACACCAACGCATACATCCTTATTCGGTCTTATGGCCAGACGAGAGGACACTTGCGGACACAGGCGCCGATACACTTGTGACATCGGAAAACAGCGAGAAGTTAATTCATAACAAGATGGTCAGTCCAGGTTTCGCAAGGCAGCGAGGATAGCCTTCGATAGAAACCAATGGCAGCTGTTGGTTAGCTCTCGTGAGATCTCATCGTATGGCGATCACGATCTGAAGTCAAGAATGACTGTAGAGAGAAAGTATTTCGCAAGTATTTTCGTAATGGTTTATTTCAGATTACAGAACAGAACAGAAAGACCATCGGATGCTCGTGTTCTACTAGTTTATGAGTTCGTTAACCAAGGGAACATTTCAAATCAATTAAAAATAAAAATAGGGATCAGAATTGAATGCACATTTGTGACGGTTTACGTCATTCCAATACACAGAGCACGAAAGAAAACAACGCATTCTTAAAACATGTTGTCATAGCTGTCATGACGCAAGCAATCAATTGTAATATTTATTGTTTTTTCGTGTTATTTGCTTACGCGGAAAATTTAAACACGTTTGGTTACAGAGCGACGGCTATAGATCGACGAGCAAAATACGGAGAGATAACTCGAAACTGTCGAAACTGTGTCAATTTTCAGGAGGAAGTTAACTTCGAATATATAAGAATGTTTATCTATAAGAAATCCCCATTTCTGTCGTGCATTGAATTGATCTTAGCTATGCTATAATGTATTTTATACTAAAAAAATATATGTACGATTTACTTTCAAAGTTTAAAAGTAGTAAGAAATACGAAACATCTCATTTTCGCTTGCCCTGCAATTTCACTTTGGAGCCCCTGAGTGACTGGCCCAATAAAACGTTTATGTTAAACTATGTATGTTTGATTTCGCACATAAAAACCCTAATTTACGCTAGATAACTGGCCAAAGAATGTGCTCGAGTAAACAAAGTCGGCTGATGCTCCAAATTTTTAATATCAAGGCGCAGGCGAAAATAATAAACAAAGTGTAAATCATAGGTGTCTTTAAGTATGTACTGTGAAATAGTTATCCAAATATGGGTTAGCACTGTGGCCGTAAACCTGTCGCTAGGTGGCAGTATTTTTACATGACTGCCTAACAAAAAAGGAGTGTAATGTGTTCAGGATTCATCTATGTATGTTTTCAGTTTCTTTATTCCACCATAACGTCTAAACGTTTGAACCTATTTAAAAGCGTGTGGTATTGTTAGAATCGTTCTGTCATTCTGATAGGGTACCTTAACTGTCCAAATATCAAGTAAGTAGTTGTCTAAATGTCAATAAATTTATATAATATATCCTGTTTAGTGTCAAATGAAAGGTCTGATTGAGTAAATTCCGGAAATATACATCTATCTATATGGATAAATATATAAACCACAAATATTTAATTAAAAAAACCGTAATAAAAATAATTATAATTACAATACTTCACTTTCTGTAACAGCAGTCGTGTTTTTTTATTCTTTTTATATGTTTATTTGTTTAGATCTGTATAGGTAAAAATTACAAAAATATTGCCATCCTCTCAGAGATTCAGGAGGTACTTATGCAGTTTAGCAAACTCTTCTATTGAAGATATTTCGATGTCACCTCTATATTCTCTGTATCCTCTACCTATATATGTCTTACTATATTCATCACACTGATTCCGAATCTGTAAAAATCTTTGCTATATCTCTATAAATAGGCGTTATATAGGCGTTTAAAGAGGTTAAGTTAGTTTTTTTAACAATTCATAAACACCTATATGTTTTTTTTAAAAAACCACCATAAACACCTGTTTGGCGGTAGGTTGTTAGTTTTTTTCAGGAAATATGGCAGAGTTAGCTAGATTGCTTATATTCCATTCGGGATTTTGAGCACATCTTGGATTTTGAAAGGATCTAGACTGTTAGTCTTACTCGCATTCCACTAAATCATATTATTCTATTACATCGCCGCAAATTCGTAAATAAAACAATATGTATACTTAAATAAAAATAAAAAAACGCAGCGCAGCAGTAAAATTAAATAAGAAATAAAGGAAAAATATGCCATACCTTTCACAAACGGTCGGGTCGAATGTTCACCGTCTCTCGCACTCGCTCAAGTAAGGCATACCTATGGAAATTAGAGACGCGACTATTTCAATAACAAAATACGTATCGTATCGGATCGCGGGCGAGAATATTGTCTTCGAGAGCGATCACTACGACCAACCAACGTGAGCCACTCACTACGAGTAAACGAGTGACGTGACCTCTACCACGTTACCTACGCGTGGAATAATCGTACCTGCGGAATAATACCTACGCATACGATAGTATCATGACGTCAACCAATTGAACCAATATTATATTGACCTGTAGTAAATACCTAAGGGAATGCTATAATAGTACTCATGAACATATTAGAACTCACCAAAGCTGGACGCCGCGGTGCCGCCGCACAGTTTGTTACGTAGAACAAGCTTCTTCTTGTTCTTATTTCTTAGCCTGGTTTGGTCCACTCCTGGACGTAGGCCTCTTCTATCTTCTTCCGTGTCTGTCCGTCAGCTGCTGCCCTAAGCCAGTTGGTCCCTGCTACTTTTTTGATGTCGTCCAGCCTGTTATGGTCTCCCTACGCCTCGCATTGAGGTTCTTGATCTCCACTGGACAAGCCTCTTCGGTCACCTCGCGTCATCCTGCCTTACGACGTGACCTGCCCAGCTCCATTTCAGGCTGGTGATACGTTTCATGACGTCTGTTACACCCCGACGCCTTCCTATCTTTTCATTGCTCACTCTGTCGCGGAGACTGATGTCCAGAATTACTCAGCAGAACAAGCTAACCGGGCAAAAAAAATGTATTTTGTAATATTTTATCCTAAAACAATTTTAAAGGTAAATAAATGGTATAATTTTAAGAAAAGTAATTAAAAAAATATTTTACAACAATTTATTTTCGAAGGGTCCTGAAATATATTATTCCTAGTTAATATGGGTATTGCGCAATACAATCGCAATACGCCAGGAACGTACATTAGTTTATCTATCTACATAATAATAAACACTAAAACTTTGCAATTGACGAATTAAGAACCGTGTTATTATTTTGTTACTTGAGATTTTTAAGCTATTGCATAGCTTTTATCGCGGGCCTAGCCCAGCGCGGCGACCGAATGAAGAAATTTCTTAACGAAAATTAATGATTTTAAACTGATAATTACGTCTAAACGAGTACTGCTTACGATTCGAAAAAAATATATGTTAAACAAGAACATTTTCCTAATATTCTTAGCCTTGAATATTCTATATTTTGTTTTTATTACATAGTGTAATTAATTTGTGAAATTAGGTCTAACCGAACACAAAAACGACTACCACGTAAATATTATCTGGCGTATTATTATGAAACCTGCACCATTTTAAAGATAATTTAATTATCTATCTTTTTATCTACGATTTTTTTCGAATAGTCAAAGAATAAAAGAATAATATCCGGTTTTGTTGCTTTATTGAATAACATTCGTGCGCGGCGCCCTATCGGAATTATTCCGAATCATTTGATTCCCCAGCCCCATATGATTCGGAATAATTTCAACATTTGCCGATAGAGCGCAGTTATCTGATATCAGAAATAAATTGAATTAATACAGTATGACCGCGGCTACTGTTACGGTAGGATTCTGACATTGTGTTCCGAAAGAAGACGAAATAAATTACGTTATTAAAAAAACAAAATGGCCAGGAAATCAAAATTTTTACAACATAAACGCCGTATACTGGAGAAAAATAGATTATTAAGGTAAGTAACGTGTATTATTACGTGTATATTATTACCATTTCTCTGCTCTGACGTTCCTTGCCTGACGTCACATTGGGGGGACTAGACGAATAGGTTTCGTGCAACAAGTTCACTAATACTCGGCTTACACAGTTTAGAGATAATGTATGTTCGCGATTAGTAGAAGTTGACTATGATGAAGACCCAAACCGATATTATAACTCTTTGTTTGATGTAATACAATCAGAATGCAGTAGAATATTTAAGACTAAGACCAAAAAAATTGCAAATACTCTTATATTCAGTGATTGGGCGACGCCTGAAATATATAGAAATAGGAATAAACTTTTTGATTTATATGCAGAGAAATCGTTTAATAAAAGTAACGAATTTGCCAAATATGTCAAAAACGTCTCAAAATGTTTTAAAAGAGATTGTGCTATTGCAAAATCAAAGTTTATTAATAATAAAATTATAAACAGTACAGATGTCGTAAAAACGACTTGGCAAATTATCAACAAAGAAACTGGAAAATCCAAATCTCGTGACCTTCAATTTCAATTGTTAATTAAAGATAAGCTCATTACCAGTCATAGAGAAGTGGCTTATGCATTTGAATCGTTTTTTGCAGATATTCCAGTTTCAACTACCAAGACGCTCAACTCATCTTCTATAGTGGCTGAATCTTTGCTCATACAGAACGTTCATAGATGTGATGTAGACTTTAGTTTTAAGTCGATCTATCCCATAGAAATTATTGAAACATTCAAAAATTTACATTTGAAAAAGACACTCGACCTGGATGGACTCTCTGTTAAAATTATTAGTTCTGTAATATATTCAATGGCCCCCCATTTATCAGCTCTTTTTAACCCCTCAAATGTGAGGCGTCCCTTAAGGGATGCCTTGGCAAAATGTATACAAAATGTATATAAATTTATATAAATATAAATATAAATGTAAATGTGCGCCGCTTTATAGTAATCCGCTCTATAGTAATGCTATAGCTCTATAGTAAACCCCGCTCTATGTAAATGTAAATGTAAATGTAAATATAAATTTATATACATTTTGCCGTAGGCAACCCGAGCTAATCGCCATTCATTTGAGGGGTTAACAAATGTATTGAGACTGGCGTATTTCCTAATCTTATGAAACACAGTAAAATAGTACCATTATTTAAAAGCGGTAGTAAAACCGACCCTACTAACTTCAGACCTGTATCGATACTGCCGACTCTTAGTAAGCTGTTTGAAAAAATTATGTTAAACCAGCTACTCATTCATTTCCACACATATAAATTAATGCACAAGAAACAATTTGGTTTCACACGGGGTCGTTCAACAACCGATGCAGGTGTTGAGCTTATTCATGAAATTTTTAATGCCTGGGAGGAGTCACGAGATGTAGTAGGCATATTTTGTGACCTTTCCAAGGCCTTTGACTGCGTACAGCACGACACATTGGTTAGGAAACTTGAACACTACGGCATTACAGGTAGCTCATTAGCCCTTCTTAAAAACTATTTAAATGATAGGGTTCAGAAGGTTGATGTTGGCGGAGAGAGATCATCCGGCTCGTTAGTATACATGGGAGTACCGCAAGGTTCAATACTTGGACCGTTCCTTTTTCTTATTTATATAAATGATTTACCTTACACAGTAAAGCCAAATTGTGAGATAGTTTTATTCGCAGATGATACCTCTTTGCTATTCAAAGTAGGTAGACAACAAAATAATTATGATGATGTGAATGATTCTATCTCGAATGTTGTGGAATGGTTCACAGCAAACAATCTGCTACTAAATGAAAAGAAAACAAAATGTATAAAATTCTCACTTCCAAACGTAAAGCAAATAGGGCCAAATATTATAATAAAAAATGAGCGCCTAGAACTGGTCGATTCCACTGTATTCCTTGGTATCACTTTAGATAAAAAGCTACAATGGGGCCCACACATTAAGAAATTGGCCGACAGGCTAAGTTCTGCGGCATATGCTGTAAAAAAAATCGTAATTTAACAGATATAGACACCGCGAGGCTGGTTTACTTCAGCTATTTTCACAGCTTGATGTCGTATGGCATCTTGCTGTGGGGTCATGCTGCTGACGCTGATAAAATATTTATACTACAGAAACGAGCCATCCGCGCTATTTATAAATTGGGTGCTAGACAGTCGTTACGCGGAAAATTTAAAGAAATCAATATTTTGACACTTGCATCTCATTACATCTATGAAAACTTAATGTATGTGCATACAAATAAAGAACTGTTTTTAAAAAACTCTGATAGGCATGGTGTCAATACTAGAAATAAAAATAAACTTGCTGACCATAAAAGTCGACTCTCCAAAACCACAAAATCATTCAAAGGGCAATGTATACGCTTCTACAATAAAGTCCCAGTAAAAATGCAAAATTTATCTGTGATACAATTTAAGACATTTATTAAGAAGAAGCTGTACTCAAAGGGCTACTATAAAATAAATGATTATCTAGACGACAAAGACCCTTGGAAATAAAATGGTTACCTCGATTATTAATATCACGTTATATATCACAATAATTTGTTATAATGTCACAATATCTTAATTTTTTATCATTTATGTATGTTTGTACCTATGCATTATTGACGTCAAAAAGTTACGATTTCGTACTATTTTGAATAAAAAACTTATGATTATGATTATGATTAATTAACAGTTATAAAATAAAATACGTCATTTTATTTCATAAACTGACGTGATTACTGTTAGATCAAACTTGAATATTGATTTTGAAAATCGATTTAGGGTCGATTTCAATATGAAACCTGCGGGTAAAAGTACCTACACATTAGTATAAGTTGAACCGTCGATTTGCTAAATTCATTCATAAAGCGACAAATTTTCATTCGTGATTTTCGTAGTATGACGTAAATTATACTTTGGTTGGAGGGGGTTGTACCTATTTGTTGCAATAAGATCATTTTGTGGTTTTTAGCCAAAAATCTAGTAGTAATCATAATAATTCTACTTATAACTTAGTTAGGCGCATATCTGACTCATCCATATTTATACTGACTCTAACGCTGTAGGTAGACAGCCTTTTTTTTTAATTTGTCAGTTTTTAAACCTTCTTTTATTTTCTAATTTCTACTACTTCTAATTTCGAACTTGGAATGCTATTTCGAATTTCGAACTTGAAATCGTACTTCGAATTTCAAACTTGAAATTGTGCTTCGAATTTTGAACTTGACATTCTACTTCGAATTTCGAACTTGACATTCTACTTCGAATTTCGAACTTGATATTCTACTTCGAATTTCGAACTTGAAATTCTACGTCGAATTTTGAACTTGAAATTTTTCTTCGAATTTCGAACTTGACATTTTACTTCGAATTTCGAACTTGACATTCTACTTCGAATTTCGAACTTGAAATTCTACGTTGAATTTCGAACTTGACATTTTACTTCGAATTTCGAACTTGATATTTTACTTCGAATTTCGAACTTGAAATTCTACGTCGAATTTCGAACTTGACATTTTACTTCGAATTTCGAACTTGATATTTTACTTCGAATTTCGAACTTGCAATTCGACGTCGAATTTCGAACTTGACATTTTACTTCGAATTTCGAACTTGACATTCTACTTCAAATTTTGAACTTAATATTCATTCTACTTCAAATTTCGAACTTGACATTTTGACATTTCAAATTCGGAATTTCGATTAAATTTCGATAATATCGGAATTCGAATTAAAATTTCGAAATTTTGTATTGTGCTTTGAATTTCGAACTTGACATTCTACTTCTTTTTTCACAGGAAAAGACAAAAATTGGACAGTAATGAAGAGAATGTCGTGCAATGTAGAGCTGTTGAAAATATAGAAAATGTAACGCTACAAGAAAATCAATTTCACAGCCAACAACTTCAAATTTATGAACAGCGTAATGAATGCATTACTCCCGAAGTTGTTCTATACAGGAACACAGGAATTCCTGGCGATGGTAATTGTCTATTCCACTCGCTCATAAGTGTTTTGCAAATTCAAATTGAGACTTGTGACTTGAGAAATCAGTTACGCGATTCACCCTATTTAAACTCCTGCCACAATCCGCAAGAAGCATATAACATTCTATCAAGCACTAATGATTACGGAGATTTGGATTGTTTGTACTTATTTTCAAAAATGTACAATCAAAATGTTTGTGTACATTTTTGTTTTTACAACATAACTACAACGAATCAAGACACTATCTTTTGTCATTTTAAAGCGAATAATACACAAAACTGGATTCATCTTCATCTTCGTGAACAACATTTCACACCTTTTTATGAAGTATCAGATTTATTGGAGACAATACAAGACGCTACCCAAAATGAAGCCCATGTTGATGCCAATATTCAACTATTGCGTGACAATTATAATGAAGACCTACCGAAGATAACCATAACGATCATGAAAATGAAATTGAGATTGATAGAGAAAATCGATTTGGTGAAAAAGTTATGGATTTTATTGTTGATGGTACTATTCCAGTTTACACAAATTATCATAAACACAGTACAAGTCATATTGATTTTTATAAAGACTTTACGAGTAATTCATTTGGTCATTCTTGTATTATTTGCGACAGACTATGGTGGAAAAGGGACTTGAAAATGTGGACCAGTAAACATGAAAGTATTTTGAAAACAATACTGCAGGTAATCTTAATTATATAGTTTTAAGCTATTGCATAGCTTTTATCGCGGGCCTAGGCCAGCGCGGCGACCGAATGAAGAAATTTCTTAACGAAAATGAATGATTTTAAACTGATAATTACGTCTAAACGAGTACTGCTTACGATTTGAAAAAAATATATGTTAAACAAGAACATTTTCCTAATATTCTTAGCTTTGAATATTTTAGATTTTATTTATATTACATAGTGTAATTAATTTGTGAAATTAGGTCTAACCGAACACAAAAACGACTACTACCCAAATTCTTGCTGGCCTATTATTATGAAACCTGCACCATTTTAAAGATAATTTAATTATCTATCTTTTTATCTACGCATTTTTTTGAATAATTCGTTTTTTTTTGCTTTATCGAATAAAAAATTCGTGCGCGGCGCTCTATCGGAAGACGTTTAAATTATTCCGAATCATTTGCTTCCGCAGATGATTCAGAATAATTTAAACGTTTTCCGATAGAGCGCAGTTATCTGATATCAGAAAAAATAAAATAAATAAATAATTATAATTGCATAAGTTGTTAAAAATGCTATGCAATAGCTTTACCGCGGCAGTCCCCGAGTGCCACACGTATTTTTTTTTTGGCGTGTACGTTGACATTATAAAGAAAATCGGTTGCGTTACCCCAAAACTTTCCCGGCAAGTAGCCAAGGGCTGATTTTATCTCTTGTTTTACCCACAAGGCTGGTGTCTTATATTGGAACCCGCCTTGTTGCCTAGTGGCAACATCTTCTAGGTGGGAATTTATAGCATCACGCGGTCAAACACTCAGGCGGTCACCCATCCAGTATTAACCGCGCCTAACGCTGCTTAACTTCGGTAACAACGAGGAGAATCGGTGTCAACGAGGCTACGGACGTTACTTATATACTTATTGAATGTGAATTTCATTTAAAAAATCGATGAGCCGTTTGGGTTCCGTTAAACCACCGCCTCTGGCGTTGCGGTACTATTCTCGGCTAGCCTTGGTCGGCTCGGAATTATATTTGATTAAAATATAGGGCGGAATATAAATAATATTAGTGTAGCTTGTATACGAGATATTCCGACTGAAATTTCACATTATGATTTCGGCCTAACGAAGGATCTGTGTACCAAATTTGAGGTCTGTAAGTCCAATATTTCGAGATCGAAATATTAATAGTGGACCCCTGATAGACCGATTTTGACCACAACGTTTTCAACGCTTACCATCACCACATGATGCCTGTCTGACGAATTTCAGCTCAATCGGATGAAACGTTTGGGCGCTGTCGCGAAGGAATACACACAGGCAGACACACAGCAAACTCCAATTTGGAAATGGTCTTAATCGTCTCAAAGGGGCCCAAAATAGATATTTCCGTCTATCTCGATTTTTTTTGCGCGTTCACAATACTTTCCCTCCTCTTCGGTTGGTGGCCCGGGAAAATAAACAAAGACATACCTCATATTTAAACACCTACACCTAACTGTCGTCCATGATACTATTTTACCGTCAGATCCACCCACACCTAACTGTCCATGATAATCATTCAGTATCGATTTATTACACTACTCCACGCGATCCCTCCAGTTCACGTAATTATAACGTTTAAAACTCCAATTTTGAATAGACGATTCTTTTACCAGAATATCGCACCGATATTCCTCGACTATCGTACGAAGTACCCCCCTAGGCGACGCATGCTACGACAGGGCCGGCTTGAAAATTAGCGACATGATTAACCACTTTTTACAAAACATGCAAATTTACATAATTATTATTATTTTCGCTTTTACTGTTCTTTCTTATTGGGATTGCTATCTTTCGCTGATAAATATCTAACAGGAATTTAAAAATTGTCCCGCATTATTTAACTCTAGACAATTACTTAGCTACCGTTTATATATTTATCGTATCGCTATTGCGTTTTGGGGGAAGGAGGGGAGAGGAGGGGAGGGGGGTGTAACCTTTGACCCGCTGTAATCGTACTTAGGATTTTGGGGTCTTTTATAATGTTGCTATTAACATCGATATGTAATCCCCTAGATCGCGCTCGAAAATTACCACTTTAAAACTAGTAGGTACTGAAAGCCGACCAGTAGTAGTTTGGTCGCAGTCCGCTGGCAGACAGCCGACCATTTCCGGTGTGAGAGCTGCCGCGAAGAATATTGGCGCGCTGTTCTCTCGCATAATGTTCAATTTATTGCTCTCTCTGTCACTTGATTTACGAGCAAAGGGTATTTGGACCCAACTTATTTGTAATTGAGGGCATATCTAGCTAATATATCGATGGCTATTAACGATTAAATAAAGGTTAGCAAAAAACTCCGCTCATTATAAATTTGTCTGCAGAGAAAAGCTCATACGACGACAAAAATCAAAGCTGCGGAAAGATGTAGCCGTTTCGGAGGATTTTCAAGATGGTGGCCACTGATAAAAAAAAGTCCAGTATTACATTTACACGGCCCGGTTGCATAGTGGTTAGGTCGCCTGATCTTACATTGTAAGGTCCCGGGTTCGATTCCCGGCTGGGTCACCATTTACCGTTGGGATAAAATTAACGGAATTGCATTTTCAGTTCTGTCGATCAAATGCAATAACAAGACACACACATACAGACATGTTACACGCACACATACCTACATATAACACGTCATAGTAGGGTTGGTTGTAAGAGATTGTCATATGACAATAAACCCACCCATTGTGACATGTTCACAATAAAGAGTATAAAAAACAAACAAACAAACAAAAAAATTTTTAATTCTGATTTTCTTTATTTTTACATATATATATATATATATATGTTCTTTGGAAAGGTTTAATCATTATATCTACCCGAAATGATTTCATTGACCTTGATATATACAGATATGATACAAATTTGGCCTATTGGAAGGGGGGGGGGGGTAATACACGTCTTTTTTGACTGTTGTAGAATGACAATTTCTACTGCTGACCACTGCACTTCAAAAAATATCACTCGGAGGTCAACATTGTGTGTTACTCTTTTGTAGAGAATTCTATAGCCTACAGTTACTCTAAACTATTTTAGCCATAAAATTATAAAAAACCGGGATATTCCCGAAAACTATTTTTAGTGACCTTTGACCCGCTGTAAGCGTGCATGGGATTTTGGGGACTTTTATAATGTTGTTATGAACGATTAAATAAAGTTTCGCAAAATATCCTCTTGAAAATCATCCCCTGACTGAATCGAACACGCCATCTACTGGCGTTATACGTTTTTAAGAAGCCTAACTGATTTCTATCAGATCCAATAGTCAAACCGCCACTTTAGGATTTTGCATAGTCCTAAATTTAGGTGACCACGGGCAGGCGCGAGAACGTTAGAAGTCAGCGAATTGGCCCGATGACTGGTTTCAGTTAGGTGCCTAGGTACAGTTCGCGAGCGAGCTCCGAGGAATCGGGGGCTGGGAAAGCGGGCGGATTACTCCGCCCCCGACCGTCGCTTCATACCCCGCACTCTCCAAGTACTAAATCTGGGAGAGTACTAGTACTGGGAGAGTGCGGGATATGAAGCAACGGTCGGGAGCGGAGTAATCCACCCGCTTTCTCAGCCCCCGATTCCTCGAAGCTCGCGCGCGAGCTGATGTACATTAATTTTATTTTTCCTTTATTTTTGACATCCGGCGCTGTCGACCGCGTCTTGAAGGATAATCTTGATGGTCAAGACAACTTATGAACAACTGGGCGAACCATGATGACATCATTATTTTATGATAATTATCACGCAAACATCATTTGATTTTGTGTAGTATTTATGTTCACCTCTAAATGTATGTATTAATTTCATTCATCTTTATTTATTTTTTATTTCCAAAGCTTATAATACCTATTATGGTGAGTCATTGATATAATATAGGAAGAAATATCCTTTATGTGTATAGTTTATTTGTTTGTTTGTTTCTACTCTTTATTGTGAAATTTTACAATGGGCGGGTTTATTATCAATCTCTTACAACCAACCCTACTATAAAGTGTTTCAGTTTTGAAACAAAATTAAATGAAGTTAAACTAGAAAACCCAGCAGTTAACAGGGAAAAGTGCTATGAAAAACCTGCATATACCTAATGTTCAAGTTCAAGTTCAAGTTCTTTATTGTGGGAATTATTAAATAACATACAATGTTTAATTAACAAACTGCCCAGAGAGCATACAATATTTTGTTTCAGAAGAAACTTCATAAAGAGGAAGCTATATAAGGCGCAATCAGTAAAACTAAAACTATCAACAATTAAAATATTCAATATCAGAAATGATCAAACACAAGCAATAATCATCAATAATCACATAATCAATCAAATTAATTTTTATACTGTTTTGTCTAAGAAGAATCTAAATACATTGTAATTACATTTAAATATAAGATACCATATAACTAAAACACTCAATAAAATTATTAATTCAAGTTTAAACAATCAACAAATGAAATAATCAGTATTTTGTAAAAAAAGTCATTTTGTAAAATTTATAAATTCCTCAATAGAGTAAAACGTATTGGTTGTAAAAAAATCCTTTAAAAGTTTTTGGTACGTTCTGAGATTGCTATTGTCTTTTATGCTAACTGGTAGGCGGTTAAAATAATAAGGCCCTGAGAATTTGGTACTTTGCCTAGCAGCGTTTAAAACCACGCATGGTAGAATGAAATTATTCTTGTTTCTGGTGTTTTTATTATGTGTATCTTTAAATTTTACGTAACTTTCCTTTTCGGTGTAAAAATCTAATAATAGCCTATATAAGTAAAGTGATGTGAGAGTCATGATTTTCAATCTTTTAAAAATAGGTCTACATGTTTCTATATGTTTAGCTCTGGCAATAATCCGTAATGCTCTTTTCTGAAGGATAAATAAGGGTTCCTTGTGACAAGCGTAACAGTTTCCCCAGATCGTAATGGCGTAGCTCAGTATCGATTCAAAGTAGGAAAAATAAATACTCCTCGTTTCTAATTCACTCAGAGTTTTCCTAACTATACGCAATGCATAACAAGCTCTACTTAATTTAATCTCTAGTGCCTCGCAGTGTCTATTCCATTTCAAGTTATCGTCGACGTGTACCCCTAGGAATTTGACGCATTTAGTCTGGGGAATGACGTTTTTATTGATGTGCAAGGTTACTTGAGTGCCCGTATTAGAATTTTGTGTGCTTGAAAATACCATAAAGTTACTCTTTGTTGCGTTAAGAAGAAGATTGTTTGAATGAAACCACGTGTGTAGCTTATTTAGAGTAATATTAGCATTAATCATTAGTTTTTCCTCACTTTTATCTGTTAAGATTAGACTAGTATCATCTGCGAACATTGTGATTTTTTTGTCCTCGAAATTATTAGGCAAGTCATTGACATATATTAAGAACAAAATGGGTCCTAATATAGAGCCCTGTGGAACTCCAATAGTGACGTTTAATGGAGCAGAATGGTGTTTCTGTGAAGTACCATTTAAGTAATGCGTTATTTCCACTAGTTGATGTCGATTCCTTAGATAAGTCTCCATCCATCTTAAGCTGTTTCCCCTAACTCCGTAGTGTTCTAGCTTGTGGAGTAAAATATCGTGGTTGACACAATCAAATGCCTTTGTTAATAATGGGATAAACATGGCCAAGCTTTCAATGTCAAGAGCGCAATGCCGTATAAGAGTGCAGAAAGACTCCTTTTACACGTTTAATGGACTGCGACAAGAAGATTCATTGGCATGCATGCTCTCCAATTCCGCCATTGAGAAGACAATACGTAACTCTGTTATTAATACTAGCGGAACCATCTTCAATAATTCGGTATAACTACTAGCGTATGCTGGTGATATTGATATCATTGGACGCTCTTCAGGAACCATCGAGGAAGATTTTTTACCATTATACAGTGTAGCGAATTGTATAGGCCTGAAGATTAATCAGCTGAAATCCAAATGCATGGCTGCCCACGTTGAAAGAGTGAGCCCAGCCACTTTCTGTAAAGAAATGCACATACCTCAGCGTATTAATTACAAGCGACAACAACCCAAGTAAAGAGGTGAAAGTAGGTCTAATGGCTGCAAAAATGTGTTACTTCGGATTCTGGTCTCCAATAAAATCTCGTATGGCGAAAACAAGCCTATATAAAACACTCATCAGACCATTCTTAACGTCGCCCCAGACACATGAACTGACCAAAGCGATGAAATTGCACTAGATGCATTTGGACTCAAAATACTAGATAGAATATTCGATGCCACGAAAGAGGATGGCATCTGGAGAAAATGAAAAGTCCAGGATAGGGTGGAATGGAAAAGGATTGACTTGACAAAGCTAAGACTCGCAATGAGTTGTAGCGTTAATTGAGAGGTAGAGCGCTAGTTGTAGCGCTAATATACTAAAACCAAACAAAATCCCTTATATGTACTCTAAGATTCTACTGTTCATCCAACATATGTTCCATCGCCATTGTTCAACTACCACCAGCCAACCAATTTTTTTTACTGATTACGTGTCGAGTGAATTGGATAGCACTCCAGGCAGTCAGGTAGATGTATATTTGAATTTCAAAAAGGTATTGGATCGTGTCAACAATGACGCCCTACTCGGTTAACTGGCTGCTTTTGGGTTCTCAGGTAAGCTGTTGAAACTATCTGTAGGCTACTTAAATATGGTCGGTTTGAAAGTAAATTATAAAACCCCGTATCTGAAGTCAGTCAAGGCTTAAATTAGGGGCATTTGTTGTTCGATTTATTTGCCAATAATCTGAGTAAAGTTATTCGATTAAGGGACAACGGCCAACTTTTGGTTGTTCCCACTGTGCGCCGCCGAGAGCGCGCCATTCAAAAGCTGAAGATCATCAGCTTCAGCAAATTTAAAACAGGAACCATATACCATCGTGTAGAGAAAAAAATACCTTAAAAAGATATTTTTTTAGGGCTTCTTAGAAGATAAAATATTGTGTTTAGAAAAATTAGCTATAAAGATATACATTTTTTAATAACAAATATACCCTAGATATACTAATATTAGTCAAGTAAGTCTGGAAATGTATCTCTAGGGGTCTGCGACGTGCTAATATTGATCGGGAATCGTTATTTGGAGTATCCTCAAGGAGTATCTTCCGCCCCTAACTAGGGACTGAGCTAAGTTTATTTCAACTAATAAACTGAGGGTGAAATGAAATAAAAACCAAAGGATACTGGTGGAAAGGTATCTCGATATCTAGATTTTAATTCCCGACTGAATTGTTTTTCGTAAAAAATACACTCGTCCTGTGATGCCTAAGGTAAGTGAAGATGATATGGTATGTGAGATGATACGGCTAAGTGATGATGATCGTTTTTTGCCAAAGAAACGATTTTACACCCGGAATTTGGTACAATTTCTGTTGGCAACTAGAACAGTATGTAGTCTAATGTAATAATCACGACTTTTACTGATTAGGGCAACAATGCTAATGTGCGAAACAAACTCACCTGCGTGATATTGACGTCGCCTATGCTGCATGATGTTTATTCTACGAGAAAATTTAGCAAAATTCTAACTGACGATTATCACATCGTAAAATTCTAGACTTTTACGTCATATGGAATACCTGTATTTTATCTTTTAGCGACCTACTGCTGCATGCACTTACTTCGCTGCTTTAAGATGGCCAAATATTTATATATACATAATGTATTTAAAAACAATAGGAGTAGTCAATGCTGTCAGAAGTAGATTGGTCAATTTTGTATGGCCATAATACTTTTCTTTTTACTACAAAGTATTAGGTACCTACTGATTCATATCGATATGTTCACCTGGAAAACAGTATTTAGAGAGAACGTCAATTTAAATTAAAAAATCGTCAATAGAGTGTAAATACGTAAAGGAACAATTTATGAACGAGCTATCTTCGAAAATTAGGTATGTATGTGAATATTGCCATTTTGCTTGATCTGGTTAATACCTTTAAAATGGTGTTGGAAAAATCTCGGTTAGGCATTTATGCCAAATGAGGATATATATATATATATATATATATATATATATATATATATATATATATATATATATATATATATATATATATATATATATATATATATACATATATATATATAAATATACATATATATATATATATATATATATATATATATATATATATATATATATATATATATATATATATATATATATATATATATATATATATATATATATATATATATATATATATATATATATATATATATATATATATATATATATATATATATATATATATATATATATATATATATATATATATATATATAAAATTAGTAAACGCTACTTAAATAGCAGCGAAGGAAATCCCAGCTTGGATTGGGAAACGCTTATGTTTGAATGAGATATACTTACGGATGTGCACGACTTTCGATTGTGCATGTTAGTTTATGGGTCCCTTTACCGTCGACGAACGATCACTCATCATCCATATATCTCAAAAATCGAGCTTTTTCCTTTTTGCAACACAAAATGCCTCCAATTGAGGCTAATTAAAGCGAAAAAACTAAAATAAAACACTTTGATCACATCGGCAAAGGCCGTTTCATAAATGGAGGATGACGTTTCGAAATAATTCAAAATTTCGGACGTTTCCAACATTTAAAATATGACATTATTAGGCTGCGTTAGTTATCAACGAGCCATTGAATCGAAATAAAAATAAAAAACCTCCAATGCACAATAAAATGAAAGAAGATACTTCAATCTTAATTTCTGGCAGAGAAGTTTATACTAAAGACTATATAATAATATCAAAATAAGGTAAACTTGTATAAAATTGTAAACATTAGCAAATGTATAAAGAAACATGGTAAAAAAACTGTATAATATTTTTATATTAGATAAGGTTTTGTAAATAATCCGTTCATAGGATGATGATTCGCAGTAAAATAAAATTAGTAAACGCTACTTAAATAGCAGCGAAGGAAATCCCAGCTTGGATTGGGAAACGCTTATGTTTGAATGAGATATACTTACGGATGTGCACGACTTTCGATTGTGCATGTTAGTTTATGGGTCCCTTTACCGTCGACGAACGATCACTCATCATCCATATATCTCAAAAATCGAGCTTTTTCCTTTTTGCAACACAAAATGCCTCCAATTGAGGCTAATTAAAGCGAAAAAACTAAAATAAAACACTTTGATCACATCGGCAAACCTTATCAAATATAAATATATATATATATATATATATATATATATATATATATATATATATATATATATATATATATATATATATATATATATATATATATTATATATATATATATATATATATATATATATATATATATATATATATATATATATATATATATATATAAATAAAATATGTAAATATATATATATATATATATATATATATATATATATATATATATATATATATATATATATATATATATATATATATATATATATATATATATATATATATATATATATATATATATATATGTATACGACACATTGCATATAGATATTGCAAATCAAGATGCTGAAAATCTATATGTTTTAAAATTTATATATTGCAAAGCTAGTTGACGCGTTTTTTCAAAAATTCTTAATTGTATCATTTACTACCAAGTATATAGTTATTGTATTTAATTTTATTCAACCTTACTACAAATATTAAGGGTATACAATAAATGATATAGTTCCAAATGTTTCAACTATATGTGTTATACGAATATTCATATAAAGGTTTATCGTTTATTTTTAAAAGTTTCGTGTCATTAAAATTGTATTTAAAAATACTATGTATTTTAATATCAATAATAATGAACCTAATCCAAAATATACCAAGGCTTTATGAATTTGCGATTACAATTTTTCGAAGATGTAAGTTTACAAACCCTCTAAAATAATAATATTTAGCAAAAAGAACTACAACAAAAAATATTGTTCTGTTTATTTTATGGATCAAGTTGTAATTTAATGAAAACGTTGCTCTGAATGTTTTCTAATCACTTCAAAAGCTTTTCGACTTATTGTCTTTACTCTTTGAGATTAAATAGGTTGCGTTTGCCTTCTTTCTCAGTCTCGTTTGGTCCACTCATGGACGTAGGCCTCTTCCTTCTTCTTCCATGTTTGTCTGTCAGCTGCTGCCCTCAGCCAGTTGGTCCCTGCTGCTTTTCTGATGTGGTCCAGCCATCGTAGTTATGGTCTCCCTACGTTTCGCGTTGTGGTTCTTGGTCTCTATTGGACAAGCCTCTTCAGCCACCTCGAGTCATCCTGCCTTGCGACGTGTCCTGCCCAGCCCCACTTCAATCTGACAATACGCTTCATGACATCTATTACGACGCGCGCCTTCGTATTTCTTCATTGCGCACTCTGTCGCGGAGACTGATGTCCAGCATTGCTCTCACCGTGGCCCTTTGGCATATTCTAAGGCGGTTGGCACTACTTTGCGTTATAGGCACTGTTTCAAGGCCGTACTTTGCTACTGACAGCTCGCATGTCTCATACACTTTGCGCTTTAGGTTGACGGGCATCGCTGGGTCTCTCAGGATGTAGGCAAGGTTTCCGAAGGCCGCCCACACGTCCCACACGTCTGATAATTTCTGCACAGTGGTTGTCTTTACCCTGAGTTTGTGGCCAAGATAGATGTAGTGGTCAACTACTTTGAGTGAATAGCTCTCAACGGTGATCTGGACGGGGTCTGGGCTCAGGATCTTTGTTTTCTGAAAGTTCATCTAAGAAGGTTCAGGTACGACCCATCCACGTTGATACTCTATCCTTCCTAAGGCCGTTTTTTAAAGACGTCCTCCAGTGCCAGAGTGGAAAACTTAGGGGCGATCGTGTCGCCCTGTCGTACGCCTCTCTCGATCCGGATCTCCGTCACCATGTCGTCCTCAAGCTTCACTTGCAGCGTGGCATATGTGGCGAATAAGCTTTTAATATCGGGAGTCGATTCTCGCCTTGTCCATTGCTGCGAGAACTGCCCATATTTCAAGAGAATTGAATGCCTTCTGGTAGTCGCTAAAGGCCAGGTGGACTGTGATGTTGTACTTAGTCGCTTTTTCGATCAGCATATGCGTAACTTGTAGGTGGTGGTCCACCGTGATGTAGCTTCTTCTGAACCCTGTCTGACTTATTAGTGAGCCGGTCTGTTACGATCCTCGTCAGCAGTTTGTAGAGGATAGACAGCAAGCTGATAGGTCGGTAATTCTCCACATTCATGCGGTAGTACAATGACCTCGGCGTTCTTCCATGATGTCGGTATCCGTTGGTCTTGCAGAGACTTGTTCATAAGGACGAGTAGTGCTGCCTCCAGCGGCTTTCTTCCCATCCTCAGCATCTCACTTGTCACTCTGTCTTCCCCGGGTGCCTTATTGTTCTTCATTCTTCTTAAGGCTGCTCGCAGCTCCCCTGCGTCAATTTCTGGCAGTTCTTCGGAGCCGGTATTTAGGATATCCTGGTCATCCTCTGCATCTATGGGTTTCGTAGCTGAGTCGCTGTATAACTTACAATAGAAGTTTTGGAAGTCAGCTACAATACCGGTTTTGCTTGTGACGCTTTTTCCCCTCTCGTCTTTAATTTTGCAGATATTAGCTTTTCCATGGGCCATCTTGGATTGTAGAACTCTCATATTAGTGTTTTCTTCAATAGATTAACGAGCCAACTATGTGTTGTAATTTCTAAGATCCCTTCGAATCTATTTTCTTATGCTTTTATTCCAATTTTTATACTCGGCTGAGTCTCTGCTAGTCCGTCGACGCTCGTCCATGAGGTTCCTGGTATTGACGCTTACCTTGCCATCCCTTGGTTTGGCTTTTGCACACACTTTTTTCGTAGCCGCTTGTATGCTGCTCGTGTTCCTCTCCGACAACTCATCAATGTCCATGAGTCGCAATTCTCCTGGTTGCAGTTTTGTTTTGAGAGTTTCATGGTACTCTAGTTGCTTGAGCTCTAATTCTAGAAGTTTAGGTCTGAAGTTCTTTATCAGCTTTTGTCTTTCGAGCTTGGTGTTGATTGCGATCTTGGATCTCACTAGGCGTATTAAATGTGTGAGAATCCCTGCAAAGCGTTCAGAAAATTTTCACCGCGTAATTTAATAGCATTCAGGAGTTGAAGAAAATGAGACTTTTGTTAGATGTACTTTAGACATTTTCGACTCTAACTATCCGAATATAATCTAAATGTATATAATTCGCAGTATTTCCCCAATTGTGATACTGCGAAGTGATATTTATTGGGTTTGCGTGATGCCGACCCATAATAACTATTTTATATATTTTTTTTTACATTGTTATATATTTCTTTTTAGTTTTCATTTTATTCGTTGTTGGCATTCTATTTTACTGAATATTTAGCGATTTACGAAACCAAACAAAGTTGTGAGTGATGTATTAGGTTTACGCTTAGTTTTTCATGTAGAATAATCTCCTGAAAAAATGTCATTACTTCAAAAAAATATATAATCAAAGGAAAACTATTCTTCATTTTTATGTTTAAAATAGCTTTTCCCTATTGTAGATTTTTTTTGAAAGCTGTATATCGGCGACTCTAAAACGCGTCACTAATATGTACAATCGTATGGTGGAAAGCGTTCATTTTCCGGCATTAAGCACGTAAGCTCGACGCCTCGCGGTAGCGTGTTGCCGGTCCGTAAGATACTTAGTTGCGGCCAAAGTTTTCACTTGAAGTCGTGCAATATTTATGGTTAACGCGTTCGCTCTGAAAGTGTTCACGATCCAGCCGCGCCGCGAGGAATGCTCTAGGAGTCACGCGAGGGCTGAACTCATGAGCTGAGTGAAAACCATTTGAGCGATCTGCTCGGCGCGAAGAGACGCGCTGACCGGAAATATGCACTCCGTCAACACCCACCAGAGAAAAATTCAAACCAAAGGACGGGCTTTATTCGCCGTTAACAGATTTGTGGTAAATAAATTTTAGTCGGAGAGCTCTATGTAGATACTGAGATACACCTGCGTCGTAAACGACATACTTGAGCTACCCGCTTCTATACATATATAAATAATATTACCTTACCGGACTACAAACCGACGATGAGGTAAAGTATTGTGAACGCGCATTTTTTTTTTTGAGATGAAGACGGATTTATATTTATTTTGATCGTCCCTACCCGAGACGATTAAAACCATTCCCAGACTAACGTCTGTCTGTGTTTCTGTCTGTCTGTCGGTGTGTATTTCTCCACGATAGAGCTGAATTTAGGTATGCTGGCACCATTTGGTCATGGCAAGAGTTGACAATATTGTGGTTGAAATCGGTCCACTAGGGGGCGCACTAGTTATATAATCTCGAAATATTTGACTTTGAGATTTTAAATTGTAAACAGATGCCTTGTTGGGCCAAAATAAAATTGTGAAATTTTGGTTCGAATATCTCATATACCAGCTGCACTAATAACATTTAAATTCCGCCATATAATTCAATCAAATATTATCGCCTAATCGGCGAGGTTAGCCGAAAAACAAAACACGTCGTCCGAGGCGATTGCAACGGGACCCAATCGGGTTCGTCCCCCGGCGCTCATCGATTTTATCTATGAAATTAATCTTTAGATGATATCAGTCCTTGGGTACTTGCCGGTAAAGTCTTGGTTGACACAACCGCTTTTTTTATATTTGAGAGTTTTTATAAAGTTGAAAAGAAAATACTCAAAGGATGATGCGTAGTGATTAAAAATAGGGAAATACAAAGCTTTAAATGAAACAAGTGACCGAGATTAAGCATGAAATAGTTGGATTTGAAACCACAGGCCGGAGCAGGGTTTATTAATGAGTACCTACTTATTACAGAGTATGAATCGACTAAAAATATACATTTATTTTTAAACACCGAAGAAACCCACTCGCTCAGAATCCACGGAACCCATAAGTCGGAAAATATGGCATTTCGAAATAAAGAGAGATAAAGAATTTCTGAATTCCAAGATTATTAAAGGATCTGCCAGGGTTAAAAAAGCTTATTATAGGATCCTAACAGTCCAGATGCCCGGAAATTTAACCTCTCACCCTCCCAACCACCCATTCCACATCAAGCTTTAAATAAGGATAAAACACTTAAAATTAAAGTATTCGTTTATTATGGTAAATGCTTTAGCAATGGTTGACTTTGTCGCACCGAAAAATACCTTCTGACGTTTACTACGATTTAAATATGAATGGAACAAGATGATTAAACACCAAAAGCAACTATTAAAATCTAGATGATAAAGTAAACTATACAATTATTAAAATAAAATAAAATACTTTAAAAATGAAGTCGAAATTGTAATTATAATAACACATCATTATCAATTGGTATAATACCAATTAACGATACTGACTAGTTATTTTGGAAGTATATGCAAACAAGTAAAAAATCGGTTGTCACCCCAAGACTTTCTTGCAAGTAGCCAGGGTCTTATTTAATCTGAATAAGTATTTCATAAATAAAGTCGATGAGCAGTTGGCGAAAAACGCAATGAAAACTTAAATTTCGAACGCGCGTCCTCTCATTCCATTAAAAATCAAATTGCAAACGCAGGTCGCCGCGAGCCTTCGAATTCGAACTTGGAACGATCCACGCAATGCAAGCATCGCCGCTTTTAAGAGCCTAACAACTTGATGAATGTATGGCGGACTTTAAATATTATTTGTGTCGCTTGTATATGGGTTATTCCAACCAACATTTTACAATGTGATTTCGGCCCAACAAGACATCTGTGTACCACCCAACAAGACATACGTGTACCATTTCAAGTTTTCAAGTCTAATATTTCGAGATGGAAGTATGATTAGGGCGCCCTCTGATGGACCGATTTCAACCACAATTTTTTAAACTTTTGCTATGACCAAATTACCTGCATGTCAAATTTCAGGTCAATCGGATGAAGCTTTTGGGCTCTATCGTGAGGAATACACACAGACAGTCACACAGACAGACTTCAGTCTGGAAATGGTCTTAATAGTCTAGGGTGTCAAAATGTCTATATCCGTCTTCATCTCGATTTTTTTAGCGCATTCACAATACTTTACCTCCTCGTCGGTTGGTAGGCCGGTAAAGTAAAATCATAAAATGTTGATATGCTTTTTTGTTATTTATGTAAAGTTTCATTGAAACGTGAGTAATCAACTAAAAAAATACATTTTTATATACAAACCTATTATATGTTGGAATGTGTTGGAAAAGGAGGAAGGATTCCTGATTTCCAAGCTTCTGAAAGAACGTGGCAGGGTTAGGAGTAGGTAGTTATGAAGGATTTATAGTTCTTCGTGTTCGGAAACCGAAATTCCAATCTGAAGTTTCGGTTGTAAAAATGGCCGCTTTGACAGCTTCTTCAGGGCCTCAAAGCCAGTGACCACGCAATTGGTCTAACCACAGTATACCAGACAGCACTTTAAACAAATTTGGAAACGAAGCAAGCAAATACTCGAATCTTCTCAGATATTCCAGGCACTACTCAGATATTCAAACGTTCGAGAATTTCGCCAATCTCAACCCCCGCGCAACGCCCGTCCGAAGGCGTTCGGCGAGACGTATCCCTCTGCTCACTTCCCCTCGCACCCTATATCCGCAACGCCCTGCCCCTCGAGAGTGCGATTACTGCTGCTTCTAACTCGGTATATCTACTGTGGACTGTTTGACGATCCCGTGACGGATCGACCTCTTGCTCTTTTGCTCTTGACATTTCCTCTAAGAACAAGTATGTCGAGACTATTAGGGTTACCAAGTATTCCGCGCGATGCAGGACGTCCTGTTGTCTAGGCGTTATTAAACATGTCCCGCGAGAGAACATGACCCTCCGCGGGACACCAAACCTCCTGCTTTTTGGAGTAATCCGTGAAATTCAGCAATTGTTAGTAAAATAATAAATAAAATATACTATGCCACCGCCTACATACACGAAAAAGAAGACTATCATGGGTGTGTGACATTAGAGATAAGATAAAACCCGATGTTTCGGCGAGGTTGCAACCACCGTCGTCTAGGATAGACTGAAGTGATCTCAATCGTCATCAGTTGCTGTTCTGCGGGTAGGCAGCAAACTTCTGCTGTTACTACGCAAATTATAACAATGATGGGGTGGCGTTTTCGGCGAGGCTGCATTTTGAAAGTCTAACGTGTACACAACACAGTCTATATTTCTTGTGATGCGTCCTTGCGCTCGGCGATGGGCGTTACTAATGTTCACTTATATCGTATATAGTCATCTTCGACTTGAAGTCGGTAACGATGTTTGGTGTTTATGTTTGTCATTTCCGAAAATTCGCTATCGCAATGGTACATCGTATGAATGGTATGCTTAAATGCTGATTTGCTACACTATACACCACAATTAGGTCAACCTAAAAATTAACCAGCGATTGCTCTGCTAAACTACTCCTTAGTCTACTGTAGCATGAGATGTCTATTAATTCCCTACGGTCAGAGATGGGTAGATGGTCAAAGATATATTGGCAAAAAGGTTCCATGAATCATGAAAGTGTTCCAGGGGACCTAGTTCAATTGCGAAGATATTTCTGGGAAATAATCGCGTAACTCTTTTGATAGATTTTATAAATGGTATCTTATGGCCGATTTTATATCTTCATTCTGTGATGAAGAAATCGTATTCAAAAAAGTTTTATTTATGGAAACTCGTCATATTTGCATATGCCAAGCCATTGATTGTTATGTCCAGAGAGACATTTAGTAATAATTGATTCAATATTCTCCTGCTTGCATTCTCTTTTATTTTTTTCTTTAAAATAAATCCAAACATACGCACAGGTAAACCTACCTTAATACATGCCTAGGCCTAGTTAGGCGGCGTTGACACAGTGATCAAGATGCTGCAGTGTGCTTTCTTTTTTGCTACTGGTCCATGAAAGAAAAAAATGTTATGTAGTAATCTCGTCATTCAATTTTTTTTTATTTACTGTCACCCCAAAACTTTCCCGGCAAGTAGCCAAGGAATGATTTTATCTGAATATTAATTTTAAATTAAAATCGATGTGCGCCCTCTCTCGGCCGGCGAACGAACCCGCTTGGGTTCGTTCACAGCGTTACGGCGTTACACAGCGGCTTCGAGCAACGCGGCTCGTTTCTCGACTAGCCCTCGGGCGGCTCGGAGTTAATATTTAATTTAAATGTATGGCGGAATTTAAATATTATTAGTAAAGCTTGTACACATATGAAATATTCCAACCAAAATTGCAAAATATTATTTCGGCCCAGCAAGGCTGTGAACCAAATTTCAAGTCGCTAAGTTCAATATGTCAAGATGGATATATGACTAGTGAGCTGTTATATGACATGACTAGTGACCCCTGGTGGACCGATTTCAACCACAATCTTATCAACTCTTGCAATGATGCCTGCATATCAATTTTCAGCTCAATCGGATTAAGCGTTAAGACTCTATCGTGGAGGAATACTCGTACATACATACACAAACACACAGACAGACAGTAATAGCTTTTTATATTACGTATTTCATCTTGTTATTCAGTAATGCGTTTGAATGCGTAGCCTTTTTTGAGACTTATAATTGCACATTTCAGATTTTGTTGAACCAATTCCATAAAAATCTGTGGGTAATGTTTAGCAATAGTTTTCATAAATCCTTCTTTAATTGTATTTTTAAATGATTTTTACTATCTGAATATTGCAAACTGATAATAAGTAATGAGTTCTCTCAATGTATCTTTACAGAACGAGACTGAGTGAAATGACAATGATTTATTTAAAAATATAACAATACGTCTGAAATTGTAAAATAATAGGAATTATTGCAGTATAGGAACCTTTCGCAGAAATCGAAAAAATAAAGAAATACTACTAGACTCGATCATTGTAAGGCTAAATGTGAAAGAAAAAAGCTTCGGACGGGCAAAATTTCGAAACCAAATTTACATGTAAAAAATAAAAATAAAGTTAAAACTCAGTTTATTATGGTTGTTTTAAAAAAAACTGATCGAACCTACCGCCAAATAGGTGTTTATGTATTATTTAAAATTAAAAAAAACTTAACCTACCAAAATGTATGATTTTGGCGCGTTTTTGAATGCCTATATCTCGCTTATTTATTGAGACCGAACCAATATTATTGCAGATTAGGAATCAGCGCGGTGAATATAGTGTGGTGACGTTAAAAAATCAACAATCTAGAAGAGGTTCCTATACTGCAATAACACCAAATAATAATTTATGATTGACATTGTTGTTCCATTTTTCGTGAAAACCAATATTGTCTATGTAGCAAAGTTAAAGTTACGTGGGTCTATCATAGAAATAAATACCTAAATACCTAATTTTAATTTCTAAATTAAAAAAAAACTCGCCTTGTCCAATTGAAATTTGTTTTTTTGAAATTTGAAATGAAATTTGAATTTGAAAAGCTCACCGTGAAATTTGTTTTTTTTTGTGTAAATAAAAAAGAAAAATTATTAATTATAAAAATAATTATAATTAAAACAGGCTAAAAACCGATCTTGGTCGTGTTAAAATATTTTTGTTAGTTAGTATGTCTCATTACTACTTTAATCTTTACTTTATGTTGTCACGAATTTAGCTATTTGATTAGAAAAAAATGTATCTAAGGAACTTTGGAACCTACTAAAGGTTATTCATTGTAAAATCTTAATACAAAACTAATTAAAGGCGTATTAATTAAAATAGTTAATAATTCTAATGGCTACCTACTAAAATCCACTCAACACAATAAATAAAACAGTCAGTAAAATTTGAATAATCAAAGCAGAAGCCTAATAATTGAAATAGCATTAATTCGAATAGATACGTACTAAAAACTGAACATAGTAACATTCAAAGTAGTAAGTAAAGTGTTAAATAATAATTCATAGTTTATTCCTTTAGTTACACATATTCAATGTAATATCACAATAAAATATTAAAAATTGGGCAATTCCAGTTCGGTTCAATGTTAGAGATTTCATTAAAATATGTGTAAAAATTTTCAAAGACTAATTAATATCTTTTTTATATAATAGACAAAAGTTTACAAAATTGTTTTATTGAAGACATAGTTATAAAAGTTGGGAATAGTATTTTTTTAATTTTGAACCGATTGGTTTAAGAGCCATCGTAAAATTACGATTGTACCGGAGTGCGGATCCTCCATGTTTAGCGCATTCGTACAACTTCGATGCGTTGCGCTGTAAGCGAAGTAAATAGGCCTGACGTCTATGCGCCAAAAGGCGGCGCTGCAACACTCGGAAGCTCAACTTGAAATTACTCTATTTCGCCACACTTTCAATTATGTAAGTTCGTTTGGCTTGGCGAGTGCCAGGCACGGCGCCATCCGCCCCATCCGAGTAGGCGTGAAAACACCATCGTAGTTGTGGAGCCCATTGCAGTTTACAGTAATCAACGGGTACACAAGGGGCGCGAAAATCTTAATATAGAGCGCCTAGGGTAAAAATGGGATTTGTTGAATCGGCGAAATTTTACATACTGGCATATCAGATTTGTAAATAAAATACAAACGGAGCTTCCATGGAATTCACCGACCGGAGTCAGGCCCATCATAATACTATTATTACGCTTCTGGGGGTTGATAGTCCAGACTAACGACCGGATGTGGTAGGTTTAGGATAGCTGTCTTGCCACATGTGAGCATTCACATTACCACCCATTTACTTCCTCTTCGAAGCCATAGAATTTGAAATGCGGAATTCGCGGTTTTAGATATTTTTTTCTAGTAAGGAGTTTTATTTTCGGGAAACACCTGTAACTTTAATTTTAATTAAGAAATATCGCTAACACATTCACAGGGGATTGTGCGACTTCTACGGGGTCCAGGAAACTAACGTGGCATCCCGCTATAGCCTATCCCGCGATAGCAAGGCAGCTGACTTCTCTTCTCACATCTGCCCGTTCACCTAGAGTAGACTGCAACTGGCTCTCGGACAATATTGCGTTAGTCGCGTCGAGTACAATTCTACAAATAACCCGACCTCGCTTCTATTACCATTAGCACAATAGGATTTATTTCACTAGCACCCCGACCTAAATCTATGTAAGTAGGTATGTGTGTAAAGGGTGTGTGTGAAATAGAAGGGTGAGTGAAGGTATTTGTGGGGAATATTAGGTGTGTACCTTAATTTTTACAATTTTTTTCTGAAAATTTACATAACGTAAAAAAATAGAGAACAACGAATTTAATCATGAAAATTATGTCCATCGTGTTCTATGACTACCCGCCATCTCGCAGGTAACATACGAATTCCGTCGCGAAAGAAACTTTCAGGCTTCGGTCATCTATTGCTTTTGGTCGCTCAATGTTCGTACACAACATTAAACCCATTGGCAGACGACAGGATATTCGATTCGATATGTGGCTCGTCTGCTGACTTTCACTGCAGATACATCCAGAGTTCGATGTATAACACAATTTACTCATGGTTGCTGCAATCGATTTGCTAGCCTTCCGCCGATTGTTTTTTTTTAATATTTGGTACTTGAATTGTTTGAAATATTTATATTTTATTTATTACAAATTTTCTATGCCTATCGATGAGTCGTAAATTTCTGATGGCCCATTAAACGAAGCAATATGTAGGTATTCGAGCTTCTTATATTTATTCTTGAATGTGAGTTTCCTTTGTATCCTAAAATTTCCTTTAGCTTGACCTTAAACTGTCCTTGTCCCTCAAATTCAAACGGTCAAATTTATTCCATATGTTGAGTGTTAGTAGTAGTAGTAGATGGAGTGGGGGGCTTGTTTCCAGCCCTTGATGTCACCTAGATCTGTAAGGTCTTTTGTAACTACCCACTGTGTGGTTAGGTCAATTGTCAGCTAGTAGCCCGGTACTTCTTACCAGACCAAGTAGGTCACTGACCTTCAAGTTGGGCAGATCGCTGGGTTCGAGAAAGGCTCGTCCCAGTAAACTGTGTCTGTTCGCGGCGAGCCCTGGACAGCGGCCAACAATGTGTAAGCTGTCTTCCGGTTCCTCGCCACATATTCGGCAATCCTTGCTCTCAGTCAAGCCAAGGTTGAATAGATGAGCTCTAAGGGTCGTGTGTCCGGTGAGGAGACCGACAGTGGTTCTAAGGTTCTTCTTGCTCATGTCAAGTAGGGCCTTGGTTTTCTTCTGTAGTGGTTGCTCCATCATGGCTTTTGCCTGGCGACATCCCTGACTCTGTTTCCAGGAAGCCCGATGTTCCTGCTCCAAGCAGTCCCTGATGATTTTCTTACCTGTAGCGAAGGGGACCCCTACAGCTGGCTCCACTGGGCAATCCAGTGTGCCCAGTTTTGCCACTCTATCGGCCTATTCGTTTCCGGGTATGCCTTGGTGACCCGGTATCCATATTAGGGTGATTTTGTTGGATTTTCCCAATTTGTTGAGCTCCTGCATGCAGTCCCAGACCACAGAAGATTCTGTGGTGGCTTTAGCCAGAGCGTCCAGTGCTGCTCTGCTGTCCGAGCAGATGAGGATTTGTCTGTTTTTTACCTCAAGTCGACTTTGTAGTTTTATGCATTCCAATATGGCAAGTACCTCGGCTTGGAAAACCGTAGCGTATTGTCCAAGGGGGATGCTGATTCTGTGGTTGGTTTTGGGTCCGTACACGCCTGCCCCAAAACGTCCATTTGTTCCTGAGCCGTCGGTGAACCAGGCGTCTGCGTTGTGGCTTTGAAGCCACTGCGGATTTTTCCATTCTTCCCTGGTGGGGATTAGGATTTTATAGGATTTCTCTACCGAATTTTTTTTCCGTAGTCGATCCTAGGTCAGAGTGAATGGGCTTTTGTGGAGGAGGTTTAGCTCAGGATGATTGTGCCCTCCACGCTTCCACTCGCACAAACACTTCAGTCTGTATGCTGTAAGTCTGGCGGAGTGGATGATGAGCTTGTCCAGAGGCGGGCAGCAGAGTGCCACCTCTAATCCCGCTGTTGGGGTGGTCTTCATGACGCCAGTTGCAGCCCTCAGGTAGTTACCTTGAAGGCTTTTAAGCATTTTTACTGTCTCAAGCTTTTTCACCCTGGACCACCAGACTATTGCAGCATAGGTTAGTCTAGGCAGCAGTACTGCCCTGTAGAGCCATAAGGCGACCCTGGGTTTGAACCCCCAGGTTTTTCCCATGACTCTTTTGCACGTCCACAACGAGGCATAGAAGGTTGTTCTCTTGCGCTCGAGGTGGTGCTTCCAATTGAGCTTTGGGTCTAGATAGACTCCAAGGTATTTGACTACTGTAGCGTATTCTATCTCCTTATCCCAGAGCTTGAGACACTCAACGGGTTCGGGTTTGTATTTTCTGGTGAAAATCATGGCCTTAGTCTTGCTTGGATTAGCGGATAGACCTCTGGCCTGGCACCAGTCTTGGGTGGTCTTAAGTGCTTTGTCCATGAGCTCCTTAAGTATTGATAGGAAGTTTCCTCTGACTACTATGGCCACGTCATCAGCGTAGCCGTAGACAGAGAGGCCTAGGTTTTGTAGATCTATTAGGAGTTCGTCTACAACGATGCTCCACAAGAGGGGGGAGATGACTCCACCCTGTGGACAGCCCTTGGCAGGGATTCCCGTGATGGAGGTGTCGCCTTGTCCAGTCAATAATGGTCTCTGGTATTCCTCGTCTGTGCATAGCGTTTTTTATAGTTGCATATGATGTGGTGTCAAATGCTCCTTCGATGTCCACAATCTTATGTTGAGTGTTTATAGGGCACTGATTTTATAAGGTCTCTCTAGCTGACAGTTCCAGATGAACCCATGTAGAGGCCCTTAGGCCATCGAAATCTCGGGGCCCCCTTTGCACTTTGCAATTTCTATTCTAATACGTTTTGTATAACAAGAAATTGATAAACCAATTTTATTAAACGAAACAAACACTGATAAACAATATACTGTAATATTATTAAACAAACGTTAAACTTTATAAAACTGCATAACTTGATTTGAGATCTCATTTAACAGACAATTGGCCTCGTGAATTGTTTCGGGTTTCTGATTCACATTTTCACTGATGACTTGCAAAGCTTTCTGAAAGCTGCTGTAGCCGCGCGACAACGCCTCGGTCGCATTGGCCCTAGCACACCACCTCGTAGCACTCTTTTTGTACAACTAGTGCAGAGCCTTGCTGTCCCTCGCCATCACCGTTCTGAAGATATTTTAGCATAACCTTCCAACGCGACAGTTGGTTGACGTCGAAAAGAAAATGTAAATTATAAATAAGATAAAAAACGAATTTACGGCGTGAATTTTGTAGCACCCGACGTTTCTGCGACGTTGCAGCCGCCGTTGTCTAGGGTAGACTGAAAGAGCTGTCGATCCGTTATTCCGCGGGTAGGCTGCATACCGCTGTCGCCACTGCGTAAAATATAACGGTGGTGTGGGGGGGGGAGGGGGCGGGCTTGACGCGCACGAATTTTGAAAATTAATCATGCATTTTACACCCACTGTATCCTGACTTACGTCCTTGCGTTCGGCTTTTGGCAGTAGGAATATTTTAAGAGAAGGCTTTCCCCCCTCCCGTCCCCCTTCCACCGTTATAATTTACGCAGTGGCGGCAGCGGTATGCGGCCTACCCGCGGAACAACGGACTGACAGCTCTTTCAGTCTACCCTAGACATCGACGGCTGCAACGTCGCCGAAAAGCCAGGTGCTACAAAATTCACGCGATAAATTCGTTTTTTTAACTTATTTATAATTTCAAACAACGGCGACAGCCTTCGATTTCAAAGTGTAAATTGTTTGCACACGTCTTGAACTCGAACTTCTGGCTTGGTTCCATCCAGTAATTGAACTTGGTCCTTGTCATAAATAATCTGTTCGTCGACTGTCAACCAAGTGTCGATAATTTATAGTAATTACGCTATTTATTACAATTATACGATCAAAGAGTTTATTAAACATTTTCTCCTTAGAATTTCAATTCAATTATTTTTTCCAAATTAGAACCAATTTAAAAAATTATGATTGTAATAATTACTTGTTCGGGGGCCCGGGGCACCCCTAAACTGCGTGGCCCACTTGGCTAATCCGGCACTGCTAGCTGAAGAGCAACTAAGCTTGTATTGTTTGCGCTTTCCACAACTCCACTTTGCACAATAGTTTCCAGTTTCTCTATATATTTTTCGGAATAGACTTAACTCTCCAGAATTCGTAACTCTCCATGTTCATTCGGATCTCATTGACTGGGCCAGTATTATATTATATGAGTTTGTCCATATCGATAGATAGATAGATAGATAGACAGAAATTCTTTGTTCCAGATTTTAAAATAAAACATACCCCAAGCGGACGTATTGCTTAAATTACAATCTCTTACAGCCACCCTTTGTGGAATTAAGAAAAAATTAGGTTCAGTGGATAAATAATAGATAATATTTATTTTTTTTTTATTTATTTAGTAACACATTTAGTAAAAAAATAATGTCATATTTGATTAAGATGTTAGCAAGAAATTGATGCGACATTATTTTTAATGATTGACACAGTCGCCTAACTAGGCCTAGGCCTGTTCTAAGGCAGACTTTTAATGACGATATTAAGTGTGCACTGTCAACCTAAACTATAGTTAGCACTTATTTTTAAATCGACATTATTTCAGTAGATAATAAACAAAAACTATATAACTAACAAAATTTAATCAAATAACAAAAATGATAACTAGGATTTAGAGACTATACGTGCGGAGCGAAGGACATGGGATATGGGATGAGAATAGGATGACTAAGAATTTAGGGACAAGAAATACTTTTACAAATACTTGAAAAGAAAAAACCGTTGGTGCGTTTCTCATGCAGGACGGGACCTGGTTCCATAGTCTAGCTGCCTAAACGGCGAAGGAATATGTAGAATAAGAAAAAATATTAGTAGGAATCTCTACATTCTATCCTGACTAGAACGGAGTGGAAGAGACCATGACTTCTTAAATGAGTGAATTTTTCGGTTAGGTAGGAGGGAGCGGTGAAATTATTGAGGATGTTATAAAGAGGGGAAAGAATATGCAGGTTTCTACGTTCACGTATTCAATATCTGCAGCGAGTATTTATCTGCAACCTCGTATGTTTAAATATGAATTTGAGAATGTATTTCCGTTTGCAACATGGATTACGCTTGGTTGAAACTTCGAGTTCCCAGTCAGGTCATGTATGATGGGTGGGTCGGCACTTGACGAAGAGCGTCTTGGTATGCAGACTGCGGCTCCGAAAGATCTCTATCACAATTCAAACCGCAGTCTCAGAGGAAAGTAATGGTAAGACTTATATCTGCTAAAGCGCCGAAACGTGAAAATTCCCCTAATAATGTCGTATAAATGAATGTCGTCACCTATGTATGATCCTTCTGTGTCGCAAATAATACAGTAATAAATAATAGTTCATATTACAATAGTTATTTTTTGTTCATATTACAATAGTTCAATAGCATGAACAAAAATAAAAATAAACTGGTTTTTGTTCCTCCTATAAAGTACCTAAAAATTCAGTTGTGTAACCCCAAGACTTTCCTGGCAAGTAGAAAGAGACTTATTTTATCTGAACATTCATTTCATAAATAAAGTCAATAGGCAGTTGGCGAAAATTCATATTAATATGCGACGCAACGCTATGAAAACTTGACTTTCGAATGCGCGACATCTCATTCAATTTAAAAATCAAGTTGCAAACGCGGGCCGTCGTGAGCCTTTGAATTTGAATTTTGAACGAGCCTCGCATGGCAAGCGTCGTTGCTTTTAAGGTCCTTACTATTTAACTAATATATTGCGGACTTTAAATATTATGTGTTTCGCTTGTATATGAGATAATCCAACTAAAATTTTACAATTTGATTTTGGCCTAACAAGGCATCTGCGTATCAAATTTCAAGCCTCTAAGTCTAATATTTAGAGATTGATGAAAATTCAACTTCACTTTTCAACTCTTGCCATGACCAAATGATGCCTGCATGCCAAATTTCAATTCAATCGGATGAAGCGTTTGGACGCTATCGTGGAGAATACACACAAACACACAGACAGACACACAGCAAACAGACAGACTTCAGTCTCGAAATGATCTAATATCTACTTTACCTCCTCGTCGGTTGGTATAGTAAAGTAATATTAGATACGAGGTTGCGTCAGGTATCCATATGCCAATGTTTTTTATGTCTTTCAGAGTCTAACTGAAGGTCCTCTTTTGCCAGTGATAAGAAACGATACCAAGAAATGCTACCATTCGGCATGGTTAAGGTCAAAAGAGCGGCGAACTCAAGTTTCGAGACGAACCAAAAACCACTCTAACAGTCAAGGTACGTTTTTTATAGACATATGAAAATCAAACAAGTTTCAGGATATTTCAGAATAGTTTAGTGCGAGTGAGGATTCTATCTCGGCATTATAACTTGTACGCGGTGTGAACGGCGTACCTAATGATCAACATGATCAACCGAATTGTCGTGCGTTCGACACCATGTACCTACTGCCGACGGTATTGAATATAGATGTAGGTATTTCACTCAACTCTCGGAGTTTTAAGAGCTCACCTAGAGGTTCATCTAGGTCAGTGGTTCTCAAATTTATTTCAACTACCGCCCACTTTAAAAATCTATTATTTTTCAGGGCCCCCCATTTTTATTTACTTTACAACATCTTAAAACCACAATGACATTCATTTCTTTATTTCTAAACGAGACTTTTTTTACCAGTGGAAGCAATTAAAACGCAACTTTATAATATTAAGAGTATCTTTTATTCAAATTAAAACAAACATAATCAAATTTAATTTTAAAACTAACCTAATGTGAAGGATGAATCTGATGATTTTTAACAAGTTTGTTGATATCAGGTTCGAATTTACTCAAAAACAGCCGCAAGTCGCCGCTTTCGGTAGTATGCAAACGATTTATCTTTTTAGTACGCAGCTTTGCCACAGCACTAAATCCACGTTTACACAAATATGACGATGGAAATGCTATAAAAAATCGTTGAATGATCGACCACAATCCAGGGTATAATTGCGGGATTTGCTTTTGTAGCCAAAATTCATGGTAGCCATTTTTGAAATTGTTTTTTTTCCTCGTTCATTGTCAGTTCTATAAGTTCTTCTCAAGATGGGATGATATTGCTGTGTTTGAAAAAGGATCCAACACCAAGTCTGATATTTCCAATTTCAAAATATCCTGGAATCGTTCTATGAAATCACTGTGGAGGTTTTCAGTAGGCAAGTTGTTGGCAGTAGGCAAACAAGTCGTCATTGTTGCAGGATACAGACAAATTGGGAAAATTGTGGAACTCACGTTTGCCGATATTCTTCTTGTGTAAGAGCAGTTTGGCTACGAAAGCAGCAATGACATTTTTTGTTTTAATTAAGTTCAAGTCATCACCTTGAAGTTGGAGATTTATATCATTAAACAATTTATACAGGTCTTCAAGTACGCGATATTATTCTTTGATGTAATGAGGTTTTTGCGTAAATCTGTGTCTTTGTTTTCCAAGAACTCTATAACAGAGTCAAACATATTGTAAAATCAAGTCAGACAATTGCCTCTCGATAGCCAACGCACTTCTGTGTGAAACAGCAATCGGTTGACATATTCATCATTAGCAACACAAAGCTGATTAAATAATCTTTGGATTTTATTGACTGCTTTGATGACATGTGCTGTGATTGAAACAGTCGTTCACCTAAATTTCTAGCAACCAAATGTTGTCGATGAATAACACAATGTACAGCGAGCACATCTGGAATTTTGTTTTTAAAGTACGCTATGAAGCCTTTATGACACCCTGTTATAGCCGGAGCGCAATCCGTAGCAGCTGATATAATATTCTTCAAGAGAATTTCTTTCTCATCACAAAACTTTTCTAGTGTATTAAATATGGTTCCTTCTTTGTATCTGTCTCTAAATTTCTAGCAAATAATAGTTCTTGGCATATTGTCATCTTTAATAAACCTCACGTATGACAGCAACAATGCTTCATTAGTTGGTAAAGTGGACTCATCCAACTGAATTGAGAATTGACTAGTCTTCAGATGATTGTACAATGACTCTTCAATGTTTTCAGCCATTTCATCAATTCGTCTTTGCACAGAAGTTGCTCAAAGTATTTTTTTTTTGGATAATATCTGCCGCCGGTTAATGGAACACAGAATTGATTACTTCTTTTATTGCCGGCAAAATTAACTCTTCTCCGATGGGGTGTGGTTTGCCTGTTTGAGCAATTAACGAAGAGATATTGTACGAAGCTCGAAGTCCGTCATTGTCTTGCTTAGCAGCCGCCGAAAAAAGTTTTGATACACTTGGCTGAGCATTGTGCTTCTTCTCCAGGTCTTGAAAATAGACTACATTTTTGTCTTTCTTATCTAAATGCATTTTATTCAAATGACATTGAATTCGTGAAGGTTGCATCGCTTCATTCGAAAATGTTTTTAGACAAAGAAGGCACAAAGGCGAAGATGGGTTTGTGGTATTTTTAATAAATCCGTATTTAATATATTCCGCACTGTATTGCCGTCTCTTTTTTTTTTTTTTGCTTCCGACATGATTTTGTTTTCACAAATACGTAAGTAACGAGTTGAGCTTAACTACTTGCTTAACGATTGCGCGCGAAACCGCTAATGAAAATAAAAGAAATATTACGTGCTTTTATATAGGATTGAAGGTCCCTAGACTCACATTTGCCCGCAGTTTGTCACCCGACCGGTCTCCACGACCTGCGCCAATCATATCTTTCCCTCCTCTAAAATTCCTTTCACTTGCGAAAGAGGATTGGGAATTTCACAATACTAATTTAACTTCAATCCTTGACCACTCTGTGTACCGTAATGCCCCTGCCAGTGTTCAACTGTCGTCCTTCCAGGTGGCGGTCCATGAATACTTCTCGAGTGTTTACCCAAAATCTACCCATGTCGACCCGGTTCACAGAGAAAACGCATTCAAAGCAAAGCTCCGTAGGGAGAAGCGGCTACTTCGTCGCCAGCTACGTGAAGCCAAGAAAGCCGGAGATAAGGCCCTCTGCCACAACTTCTCGCGCGCGTACCGCTCTATACTCAAACTGATACAGAGCGTAGCAACGCAAAACAACAAGCGCAAAGAAGCATTTCTCAAGTCCAAAGAGGAATCCCGGTTTGACAAAAACCGTTTTAACTACAGTAAAAAGGTTTTGTCTGCCGCTAAAGGCACAATCCAAAGCCCGGAAGAAATGGCCACGGAATACTATTCGACCACTTATGAGGATCCAATGCGGCTCCATACGTACAGTCCTCCTCCGGGCATTAAACCCCCGTACCTGCCTACAGTAGCTTTCGCCTATCAACCCCCATCTCTAGATGAGATTTTAAATCAAATAAAAAGGAAGCCGTCGGGCTCTACTCCAGGTCCCGATGGTATTCCCTACTTAGTGTATAAAAAGTGCCCCTGCCTTCTGCAATATTTAGGATCCATCTTCCGACATATATGGAATAGCGGTGTAGTCCCACAGAATTTCGGCCGAGCGACAATCATCTTAATTCCGAAGGTCCCAGTTTGCACCGGACCAAAGGACGCTCGGCCCATTGCTCTGACAGATACTGTGGCCAAAATCTTTTTTGGCATAGTCCACATGAGGATGAGCGAATTCATGCACCGGAACGAGTACCTTGGAGTGTCAGTACAAAAAGGCTTCATGCGTGGCGTCTCAGGCTGCCTCGAGCACAATTCTCTCTTGGCTGCTGCCATTAAGGATGCGAGACAGCACGAACGCCAAATCAATGTATGCTGGCTCGACCTAGAGAATGCCTTTGGGTCAGTTCGGCACAGTCTCCTCCACGTTGCGCTCCGCTGGTACAACGTCACACCTGTGGTGCGTGACATTGTAGCCTCCTACTACAACTGTCTGACGTTCCATGTCAAAACGCAAGAATGGACTACCCGCTCTTTATCATATTCAATTGGACTGTTTCAGGGCTGTTGCCTTTCTTTGACGATATTCAACATCGTTTTCAATATACTGCTGGAAAGCCTGACCCAGTTCGACAAGAAGTGGGGTTACCGTTTTAAAACAGACGGCCAATACACATCGTCGTGCCTCGCTTTTGCCGACGACCTAACTTTTATCACCAGGAGCCCCAAGCAGCTTTCTCTGCTATTACAGAAAGTGGGGCTGTTCTGCGACTGGTCAGGCTGTATAAAAGTGAAGCCCTCCAAATGTTTTTGCCTTGGACTCGCCCGCATAGACACAACATTTACGTCCCATGACCCAAAATTGGTCTATAAGGGCTCTATTATCTCCCTTATAGACCCAAATAACCACTTCAAATTTCTTGGCAGGAAAATCACCTGCCAGGGAAAAGACCTCTCTGGCGATCATGTTATAGAACATTTCAGTAGTTGCCTGGAAAAGATAGATGCATTGCTAATTTCTGGCCCTCGTAAGGCTTGGATCTATTACAACTATCTAACTTCACATTTGTCATGGCCCTTTCTTATTTACGATTTCACCAAAACCCAACTGTCTCGTCTGGATGCACTGGTGACAGCTAGTCTAAAATCCTGGTTGTCCTTAGCCAAACCAGCTGACCCCTCGACTCTCTTCAGGTCCAAACACAATTTTGGGCTAGCTCTAAAACTGCCCTCTCTGCTCTACGCCACCTCCAGAATAACCAAAAATTCGATTCTAAGCAATTCCAAGTATCCGGCAATATCGAAGCACGTAGTAAGTGGCCGTAGTGAGTCAAATGATTAACAAGCTGACTTCCACAAAAAGTTCCTTACTGGAATTAGCCAGAATGGCTGATTGATGAGCGATGCAACCATGAGCGATGTGGACTTGAAGAAGTCTCTCTTGCGGGGAGATTACGACAGCAATAGTATGGCTCACGCTATTGCCCTTCATTGCCAGAATGATTGGACAATTGGAGACTTTTGCATTTCTCCTCCAATGCACTGGAAAGTAATGTTGTATGACTGGACGCCAGAGATGCTGAAATTTTATTTAAATACTTTTCAGCATACACTTCCAGACCCCAGTAACCTCGCTTGTTGGAGCTATGCCGAGGATAGTTCATGTCCCCTTTGTAGCAACACCCCTTGCACAGCTAGACATATTCTAGCTGGCTGCAAGGTGGCCTTGGATCAAGGACGGTACACTTACCGCCACGACAAAGTCCTTGCTGTTATTCGCGAGGTACTTAGCCTCTCAGTGGCTCGTGCCAACAAGGGTTCCACAGTATCCTCCAAACCCCCAATACAGTTTGTGCGGGTTGGCTCTAAAGGCAAAAAACATCTCACTGCAAAACATTTCTCAATAATTGAGAAAGCTTCAGATTGGATGATGGAAGTCGATTCGGTCTCTAAGCAGTATAAATTCCCTGAAAGTCTCGGATGCACAGCCCTGCGTCCAGATATAACTCTTTACTCTCTATCTCGGAAGATGGTCCTTATCGTAGAATTAACTGTTCCATGGGAATCAAATATCCCAAAAGACCACGAGTACAAATTAAATAAATACCATGACCTCGCAAATGCCGTCACCCGGAACGGCTTCACTGTTCACCTTCACGGGGTGGAAGTAGGCGCTCGTGGCCTGCCAGCTAAATCTTTGTTTCACCTTTTTAAAGATCTTGGTCTCTCCAGGAAAATAATCAACTCCTTTCCAGAAAAAATATTTAAAACCGCGATTTCTGCATCTCAAATTCTATGGCTTCGAAGGGGGAGTGAATGGGTGGTAAGGTGCACGCTCACATGTGGCAAGACAGCTGTCCTAAACCTACCACCGCCGGTCGTTAGTCCGGAATCCACCCTTCACCTCCCAGAAGTGTAATAATGATGGGCCCGATTTTTGGTCGGTGAATTCCATGGCAGCTCCGTTTGTATGTTATTTACAGCACGCACCTGACGCACCGACAGGAATAAGACAAACATGCACAAACTCGTTCATCTCATTCGACGCCAATCGTACTGAGGAAGTAAGAACAAGATCGATACAGGATTGCAAAAATCGCATTATTTAATAAAAACTTGTTAAAACTTGATTGCACACGGACTATCCTACGAAAGCTATGTTAAATATTTTCAATTTGTATACAATCAAAAAGGGCAGAAATATGAACTAAATAATCGATGTTGTTTAGTAGGTACCTACCTAGGTTTTAAATTCAGTGAATTTTAAAATATTAATTAGATAAAATTACGATTCAGCCATAGCCCCCCTAAACCACTTCAACAGCCCCCAATTTTTGCTGGGCCCCTTACCGCCCTCCTCTAGGCCACCAGAGCCCACAAAGGGGCGTTATCGCCCACTTTGAGAACCACTGATCTATGTGCTTGTTTTAAATAAAAAAAATTATTAGAAAATTTTAAATCCGCATCTTATTTTGTTACGACGATTCCAAAGATAATTGAGTTCTGCTCTGATTATAACCACTGTATACCATTATACTGTGTTACAACCATGGAGATGGTTTTGTATTACGAGCATGGCTCATGGTTTCTGTACAGTGTCAAAGAAGGGAAATTTCAATGCAGTAAATCTGCTGTAGATGGAAATAGCACTAAACTATAGATGATATATTTTTCAGGGACTTCTGAATTTAACGGGGATAGTTCAGAAGTATCACAATCTTCAATACATTCTCAATATACAAGTGATGAAGAAAAAAACAGCCGGATTAATGACACTGTATTCGGAATGGGTGGAAATTTGAATTTCATGAAATTATGGTATGTAGTTTTTGGTTTCATTTAAAACATCAGATTTGATTAAGTATCCAATGAGATAATGCGATGTATGCTAGAATTCGTTATTTTCAAGTGTAAATGTGTAAATAACCAATATTACCTGCTTTAAAAACGAACAGTCCGACATGAATCGAACAACTTGACAAAATAGAAATCGAACATTTTCCCGGTGGCAAATAATTGTCTCTAACGATTGTCTATAACGATTATCTCTTATTAGAAGATTCTGTTTTTTATATTGTACCTGTGTCGATTTATAGGATTTGATAAAAGTTGATGTTTTAGTTATCTGTTTCTATTATTTGTAAGTATTATAATTACCAGTTTTGACTTATATTATACCCTTTTAGGAGACCACCTCACCAAAATGATGACTCATCACTTTTAAATTTAGGCTTACTTCTGCTCGAAAGCATCCAAACCGAAAATGAACAAATTGCAAGTGCAATACTGAATTGTAATCCTGGAAAAGATGTCTTAAATTATATCGATGAAACAGGAAGAGTATAAAGATTACACATGCTACATACGTATTTATGTTAATATTCAGCAGCCATGTAACATTTAAAAAACTTTCCTGTATGATTTCCAGACTCCCGTAAGCTGGTGTTGTTCGACAGGAAATTCGCTACTCTTGGAGTCACTTTTGTTGGTTGGAGCCGACTCAAGTATTGCTGACAACGAGAAAAATACTCCTCTCCACTACTGTTGTGGAGCTGGTAATTTAACATACATTATGAGTATTGGCTTCGTCGAGAATCTTTATTCAGAAATATACTTAACAAGCTAAATGTCATATAGCTTTGCTCAGATTCCGCTACCCCCCCCCCCCCTCCCCTCCCCCACTCCGGCCCTTCATTTCACCGTTTTCTTCCCTCTATCTGGAACCTTCTGAATCATAGTTTTAATAATTTACAGGTTTTGAAGACAGCATCATATTGTTATTAACCCATTCCGCTAATGTGGACGTCAATGTTCAAAATTCAGCAGGTTTCACACCTTTAATGAAAGCAGCGTTGACAGGAAGAAGTGCAATTTGTCGCCTTCTAGTTCTGGGCGGTTAGTATAATATACAACAGTACCTACAAGCCTGTGCCAGCGTGCATTTACACGTTTCAATACTGTGTAACTTTATTCAGTGGGTACTTTCAGGTGTCTATGTTATTTTTTTGAAGGAATGATACCTAAGACCTAATTGTCACTAATTTAATATGCAATATTATTACTAGAATTAAGTGGGTGTTTTCAGTTTTAAATTAATTGTTACAGTTGGGGACTGAGCTAAATGTAAGCGGTGACTGAGGTGCGGGGACCGGCGTTCGGTCTCCACACCACAGACATTAATGCTGAGACATCACTCGCCCGGTGCTACTCAACAGTAGGTAATAAGTATAGGTATGTATGCTAACGAAAGAACGCGTGTTCTACGAACGCCGGTCCCCGCATCCCAGCCACCGCTTACATTTAGCTCAGTCTCCAACAGTACGGGAAATGGCATTAAAAAAAATATGTTTGGAAAGAAAACTTTCATACCGCCAAAAATTTTAGAAGACGATAGAACGAAGGCGAAAGTTAACATATGTAACATGTTATATGTAATATGTAACAAGTTAACATGTGTATGTTTTTTTTTTTTAAATAGTTTTTTTTTAAATTTATTTTTAAATATTATGAAAAGCTATGATCATACGACTTATTACCTACCGCTAGATGGCGCAGCGTGCTCAAACGCTTCTCAAACCTTTATTTAATAGTCAACTTCTTCAATATTTCAAATAAAAATAAAAACAAAAAATATATTTTTTCCAAGAAAAAAAAATTGGTTTTTCAATTTTTTTATCAAAGTTGTTTACTACGTTGTACTGATTCACCCACAGAAAAAAATGCCCGTGCAGTAATAACACCCTGTATATAAAAGAAGAAACTGACTAACTGACTGACATATCAGCGCACAGCCTAAACCACTGGGGTTAGAACGTTGAAACTTTGCACAAGGCGGAAGCCTTTATAATTGAATCGAGCACTAAGAAGGGATTTTTGGAAATTCAACCCCTAAGGGTGTGAAAAGTGTGAAATTCTGTTGTATAGAAAATCAAAACCGCTGAAGCTACTGACATCAAAATCTATATTTAGGCTACGCATTACCAATATCAATTCCAAAATAACTTAATTTTAATTCACCACTTTGAAGAATTTTCACACCGCAATAATAATAGGAAAGTTTTTTCGTTTTTTCCTTCTTATTAAGGAAAAAACGAAAAAAAACAAGGACTGACAAATTTTTGTGTTTTTTTTAAAACTAGTACCTAATGTCAAAAAGTTTCTGAGCTTTGAAAAATACTGAACATGGGGGAGGGGGGGAGGGGGATGATACTGTTTATATTGTGCAAGGGAATAACGAGAAGAGTCCATAGCAATACCGTGTTACTGACGTATAATTTTGAAGACTATGTTGTTTTGAGCTGTTATGATTTACGAGAGATTATGATTTACGAGATATTTACGAGCGGTTATGATTGATGTTACCTTAAGTGGATTTTAGTGCTTGTTGATAATAAAAATGCGTTGAACTTGACACATTTAAGTAAAAAGAGAAAGAGTTTTGATCGAATAATAAGGGTTAATAAGAAACTTAGAGCGCAAATTCATGAATCTGGTCCAGTCTAAAGTGCACGAGGCTAGTGTTTCTAAATGATAGGTACGTGAAGAGAACAAAACAAACATTTTAAAATAATTCAACCGAGGGCTGGGGTTTCCAATATGACCCAACAAATTCAATATGTGGTAAGTTAGGCAACTTCTTGGTACGTGAAAAAATATTGAATATCCGACATTTTCTTGGTTTTCCATCGAAAAAATAGACTATAAAATCACATTGGAAAAATACATATTTTTTCAGTGTTTTGAGACCTTTCCGGTTTTTTCCGGTAATTTTAGCCGCGGCCTAATCAGAAACCCCGCCCAATCAAACGTCAATGCACATCATCCTCTGTAATTCATTAATGCTTTTTTGAATCAACGAGGAATAGAATTGTCTGCTACCCTGCGAAGTCCCAACTACATTTCTAGCTACAAATATCTCTACTGACAGCCCCGGATCTACGATTTTTTCCAAAGCGGGGCAAAAACTCGACCTTAACTCTCTCTCCTCCAGCATTTGAGTTTCATGATTTCAAATAACTCGAGAAACAAATATACCGGCTGGGATTTCTCGTGGCCGGTGTATTATGTGTGTCATTAATGTAGAATACATAGAACCAGTGCATACATACAATCCACCAGCCAGACTGTACGCACACCATCAATCTTTAGGTCCCAGAAATTTTACTATCTAATCTTGTCACGTTTGAAAGAGTAGGTTACAAAGAAAACAACGCAGATTACTCGCTCACCTAAGCAGCCACATAAATACCGACTGTCGTTTGACGTTCAACCGTTTGGGTATATTCGCTTCCACTCTTGCGGCCTCATCCCCTTTTGTTTGTGGATTTTCTTAGAATTCCCCTTGCAGAGACATCATACACACTGCACACGTGTTTGAAAATCGACTTAGGATGTGTTCCAAAATCGAATGAACAATTGATAGTACGACGCGCCCTGTTAAATAGAACAAGGCTTCACATGAATTTGGGCTCCCTCTTGAATTGCCGGGGTACCTACCCTGGTTTGCACTCCCCCCCCCCCCCTGGGTCTGTCTTACAGATCTGGGTCTGTCTTACAGAGATTTAATACTTCCAGCACACTTATAAAACGCGTTTCTGCCAATATCAAGGTCTAAATACCAGAAATGAAACCGGTGCTAATTACCAAAAATATAGGCTATCGAACAATAAATGCGTTAGTCTTATTAGAAGGCGAAGAAGCGAGTTTGAATCAAAAATTGTTCTCTAGGGACAAAAACTTTTTATGCACGCGCAGCCAGATTTCATCCAAAGTGACTATACCACCAGCAATGCGTGACGCACAAGGCAACATGACAGTAGACCCCAAAACCATCGCCAATTGCTTTGCCGACGAATTCTATAAAGCTTATTCGCGTGAACCTGCTATTACTGCATCAGTCGCGCTTCACCCACAACGTAGAGTGACCAACTCCTTCTCTGACATTATCTTTTCTCGGGAGTCTGTACAGAGGGTTCTCAATAACATAAATCCAGAATCATCCTCTGGTTCTGATGGTCTACCATGCGATATATTAAAGCAGTGCTCGGATATTATTCTACCAGCCATACATGACATCATGACGTCTTCATTTGAATCTGACATTGTACCGATGGATTGAAAGCACTCAATCGTAACCCCGATATACAAGAAAGGTGACAAGATGGTGGCAACTAACTACCGACCCATAAACCTGACTAGTATAATGTGCAAATGTATGGAAAGAATCATCGCTAAGGAACTGCAAGGCTTCCTAATATCTGAAAACATTATACCATACCAACAACACGGATTTATGTCTAATCGCTCAACTATCTCTAACAATAGCCTTGACTATTGGACAAAACATTTCGACTCTAAAACTCCCGTTGATGTTATTTATCTGGACTTCGAGAAAGCATTTGATACGGTGCCACACCGTCGGCTCCTTGCAAAACTAGAGCATCTCGGAATACGTGGTAGACTGCGGACATGGCTGGAAAATTACCTAACGGGACGTACATACCAAGTGAGAGTGGGGGGCCTATTATCGGATGTCCGTGAAGCGGTCAGCGGCGTACCTCAAGGTTCCGTTCTGGCTCCGATCCTGTTCGGGATCTTCATCTCTGATCTTCCCCAACTCGCCGGAATATCAACGAGCCTCTTCGCTGATGATGTTAAACTTACTGCATACGCTGTCTTGAGTTGTGGAACGTTAAGAGAAGCTTTAGATGAAATCACAAAATGGACTCAAGACTGGGTTATTAAAACCAACCCTAAAAAATTCACAGTTCTACACCTTGGTAAAAACAACCCTAAAAATGATTACCAACTTGGATCGATCAGCTTAACCACCACAAATGCACAGAAAAACCTTGGTATAACGATAACGGACAACTTGAAATGGGCAAACCATATTGAAAACATCGTAAAACAGGCAAACTCACTTCTATATTTGGTAAAGAAAGCTTTTCAAGTATTGACGATACCGACATTTCTAAGAATTTACAAAACCTACATTCGTCCTCTGATGGAGTATGGTTTTCAAATCTGGAATCCTTATTTTGCCAAGGACATCAACCTGCTTGAAAGTGTACAACGTAGAGCGACAAAACTGCCAAAAACCCTAAGAAAAACACCCTATGAACATAGATTAAAAATCCTCAAACTGACAACTCTGGAGCAACGGAGACACAGAGGAGATCTCATAGAGACATACAAAATACTGAGGCAACACTACGACTGCCCAGAGTTGGAAAGCATGTTTGTGTTCAATTCAAACCATCACTTAAGAGGTCACAGGCTGAAACTCAACGTTACAAGCTTTTCAACTGAAGCAAGAAAGCACTTCCTGACCAACAGAATCGTGAACAGCTGGAATAAACTGCCCGAGGAAGTTATCGAAGTACCAACCATAAACGCATTCAAAAATAGGCTTGACATCTATTAAAAAAATGATAAATAAAAGAAAAAAAAAGGAAACAGCAACACCAATGAATTTCATAGATATGAACACATCAGCGTTAAGCTGCTAGTTCATCAACAAATAATAATAATAATAAATTTAACGGTCTCAGGTCTTTTATCCGGTTCTGTGGACCTACAGCAAAGAAGTTTTCTCCACATTGCATCGCTCTTAATAATAAAATAAAATACAAACGAAGCTGCCATGGAATTCACCGACCAAAAATCGGGCCCATCATATATAATTATTATACTTCTGGGAGGTGAAGGGTGGATTCCGGACTAACGACCGGCAGTGGTAGGTTTAGGACAGCTGTCTTGCCACATGTGAGCGTGCACCTTACCACCCATTCACTCCCCCTTCGAAGCCGATATAATTTGAGTTAATTACCGAATAATTCGTGAATGTGAGGAGCAGTTAAGTAATAATAATGATAAATTAATTTTAAACCTTATTTATATGAACAATGTTCTCGAGGGTATACGACCAAAACGCATTAAGTCAGTTTCCTTCGTTTTGAGATAATGACAATTTAGTGAAAAAAAAATGTTGGTGTTGACAAATATAAATTCACTGTGTACCTACATATTTGAATTTTTAGTAAGGCAATGTTGTTAAGTAGGTTTTAGTCTATGCAAACAAATACGAACATTATAAAAATGTTTGATATTAATACGTTTTTTTTTGTAAACCCTCACTTAGTGCTTTTTTGCTGTACGAATTTTTCATACCTGTGTTGTTTGTTGGTGTTGACAAATATGAATTCGCTGTGTACATATTTGAATTTTTAGTAAGGCAATGTTGTTAAGTAGGTATTAGTCTATGCAAACAAATACGAACATTATAAAAATGTTTGATATTAATGTTTTTTTTTTTGTAAACCCTGACTTAGTGGTTTTTTGCTGTATGAATTTTTCATACCTACCTGTGTTGTTTGTACCACAAATCTGTGTGATATATCTCTAAGATATATTTATTTTTGCAACTCAATACTTCCCTTTGCTAATGCGAATAGTAATTTCTCTAAGCTAAATAGCACATCTATTTTCTACATGCTTTATCTGTGTATAAAAAAGTGTTTATATTCTAAGGCACTCTGACCAAAAAGAGACATTATATGGTATTTTCTTTGGATAATTAAAAAACAATTGTTTGTTTTTATAGCTGTAATTGTTATTACTAAATAAAAGAATTGTGCATTGATAGTAGGCAGAAAAAAATGGTATCTAACAATTTACACAATGTAATGATATAAATATTCATCATACAATAAGTACTTTTCTTCTCTATAGCCGTAATGAACACATAAAATATATTTTTTGGAATAAACATTTATAAGTAGACACAATTGTCAGAATTAAAATATTTACATTATTTTTTAAAAAGAAAATGGAAAAAAATAGGTTGATACCTACAATTTACACAAATAATATACATTTGTAGGCAAAGTAAACTAAATTGCTTGAAATTTACAAAATTACACAGTAAGCACGAATTCACACATAATCTAGAATTCATACAGTTAAATCAAATAAATATTTCTATGAAAAAAAAAAACATAAAATAAACAACTACATAAATGACATTCAAGACACAGAAAAATTATTACCTTAAATTTAAACAAATAAAATACATTTTAACAAAAAACATTATGTTTGATATCCACAATTATATAAAACAGGTGTTAATATAGAATTCGCATAGTTAAATTAAACAAATATGTTATCAAAAAAAAATGTTGAATGAGATAATCAGAATTCAGGAAAAATTATACCTACAATTTGACATTTGCAGATTTAAAAAAAATGTATGTTTAACCAAAATTCTAAAAATATAATTAAAAGAAACAAATGATTTGCAAGTAAGAAACTGGAAAACTTAGATAATATCTGCAATTGACACATCTTAATATAAATAATTCTTTATACAATAATCCAGAATTAACGCAGTTAAATTAAATAAATAAAACAAACAGAAAAGACACAATTAACCGAAACAAAATACGTGTAGACAAGAATCAGGGAAAAAAAAATCTACAATTTAGAACAAAATATTTTTTTTTACAATAAATGGAAATGAATTATGCATCGGAATCTTCTATCTCAGATTCTGGTAAACAATCAATAATATCATCCTCTGCATATAATTGATTAAACCAGCTATGAAAGACATCTGGAATTATTCTCTTTCTACACAATTCAACAAGATTTCTTTTTTTTCACTACTTATTTTGAGTGTTTACGGATTTACTTTTCTCAAATTTTCAATCGTGATAAAATCTGAATTTTGTGTTCTACTGGAACGCCATGGTAATACATTAATTAAATAAAAATTATCTTCATAATCATACTTGTACATAATTATAAAAGGCTGATTCTTTTCGTACCTTAAAACTTTAATTTTGAGCCAGAATGCATAATGCGTTTTGGCAGAAACGATTAATTCAAATCTGACTTAGTTTTTTCTGTACTTCCGCCATTTTTAAAGATAGAACTAAGTGTTTTAACAAAAAAAAAGAATGTGAAGTAATAAGTATTAAAAAGTCACTACTCAAAATCACTAAAAACTGACTTAGTGCCTTTTGGTTGTATACCCTCGAACTGGTTTCCCCTCTATAACTTTTCTTTGTTTTGTTATTATTATTTTTAAAATATCATTATAATTTCTAAATTTATACTTAAATATTAAACAAATAAACGGCCTTCATTGTCTCAAAAGATTGTTATATTTTTCAAGCTACTAATTTGTTTAAGAAACCCTAAAATCTTCAATTGTGAATATCTCAGCTTGACATTCGTGACATTCCTCATTTTTCCCGTGTACCTACCCTTTATTGTTACTGAAGATATGCAACGCAGGGCGCGTTCAGCACTTAGATGGGTGACCGCAAGAGGTTTGACCACTTGATGCTACAAGCCCACCTAGAAAATGTTGCAACCAGACAACAAGGCTTGTTCCACGAAATGCACCAGCTATGTAGGCAAAAAAAAGTGAAGCAATAAAATTAGGTTTATTTTAAATTGTTTATAAATAATTAACGATTTCAACAGGTGCTTCGACGCTGGTTTGTGATTACGGGAAAGGAATACGCGCCGATCAGTGGGCTCGATTATGCGGATATCATTTTTGTTCGGATATAATTAAAATATACGGAAAACGGACTTTATGCACAAGTCATCATTGTGATTCCGGTAGTATTCGTCATTTCCTGTAATTTTACGAGAAAGGCAACATTTCACATTCTTTTTATTTATTTACCGGTCTAAATTTGACCTATTATTTATGCAGGATTTCGAGACAAATTAAAAGCATTGCAAAGCTACAAACTGAAACTGAAAGAAATTAAAATTGCTAATGCGACCAAAACAATGAATCCCATGCAACGACCACTTGTAGTCCCATTTCTCAAAGATTTCATAACGAAAAATGTGACCCCTAAAATAGTCGTAAGTGTTTTTTTTTTAATATGAAAATTAAATAGTTTACTTTTGCTGTAAATTATATAGTATTTGCCGTATTTTTGCAGGTCACTGTCCCGTTGCTAAGATGTCACAAACAAGGCACGTAAAATTATTCAAATCATAATGGCGTGTTTGAAAGCTTTCTAAAAATTGGTTTAATACTATATTAAACTTGTTAATCGATCAAATGTGAACAAAATATGTCACTTAAAAATATTGTTGCAATATTAACAACATAATAATATAGGTCAGTCGAAGTAGCGGGATCCGTTTAACATTATTCACCGGTTGTTGCGATGGGTGAATGAAATGTTTTGTCCCGAGACGAGTCGGCATCCGGTGATTCCGGCACGATTATAGGGGCTGGAGTATCGGGCACTTCTTGTGTATGTGTATCAAAAGAAATGTTTAAATAAAGTATCTATTATGTATGTATTTTTATTTATTTTATTTAGTAAACATTATAGGCCAAAGAGTGCGCAGAGAAAGAGGGTAGTTTTTTATAATATGGTAGACGCATCAGCTCATGCGCACCGATCAGGTTAAGAACAATATACGTAACATATAAGTTGTTTGTTTCTACTCTTTATTATGAATTTTCACAATGGGCGGATTTATTGTCATATGACAGTCTCTTCCAACCAACCCTACTATGAAATGTTTATACGTATAAGTGCGTGTAACATGTGTGTAAGTGTGTGTCATAAGTGGCATTCGATCGACAGAATTGAAATGCAATTTCATTAATTTTATCCTAAAGCAAAACGGCAACCCAGTTGGGAATCAAACCCGAAACCTTACAATGTAAGATTAGGCCACCTAGTCCCTATGCCACCGAGTGTCTGCAGTTTTGGAATTTCTTAAAGGTGAAGGTGTTTTATATAGGCTGAATACAACACAGAAATAAAACGGAGTGATTAGAATGCCATCTGGCCCTCGTAATGCCTGGATTTATGACGATTATCTAACCTCACATTTGTCATGGCCCTTTCTTATTTACGATTCCACCAAAACCTAACTGTCCCATATAAATGTCCCATGGCCTAACTGTCCCATGGCCAACCCATCATGGAAGCTAACGGGCCCATGATGGGTTGGCCACGAAGACCCATGTGTTCAGGGTCGGTCATACTCACGGGTCAACACCCATCCGACGGCCTCCACGCACAGGGTGCGAACCTGGGTAGGGCTCTAGCCCTGGTCAGTTTCCCCTGGGAATCAAACCTCTGGCGCTCCTGGACGGTCTGCGCACCGTGCGGCGCAAGCCAATCGATTGTGCACTCCGACTAACAGTCGGGGGAGTCTGGAAGCTGTATTGTTTCCTATAGAGCGGGGGTGGTTGCGTACCTTACGGCGACTGCTCTTGAAATGACCATTGGCCATCCGATCCCGGGTAAGAGGCGGGTAAAGGACGCCATGGTCCGCGATAGATTCGGTATTTACCGTTTCACCGCTTTGTCAGGGAGAGGACCACGCAAGCGACCTCGAACTCGGAACCAATCGAGAGACCGGAGAAATCTGGTCACAATTGGTAGTAAGGGCTGCCCTCTCTGCCCTCTCTGCTCTACGCCAACTCCAGAATAACCAAAGTTTGGATTCTGTGCGATTCCAATGCAATGGAAGCAATGGAAGGTAATGCTCTATGACTGGACTCCAGAGATGCTGAAACTTTATTTGGATGCCTTTTATTTTGCGCTCTATCTAATCGATTTGCGCATCTCAAATTCTATGGCTTCGAAGGGGGAGTGAATGGGTGTAAGGTGAACGCTCACATGTGGCAAGACAGCTGTCCTAAACTTACCACAGCCAGTCGTTAGTCCTGAATCCACTACTCAGCCCCCAGAAATGTAAAAAAATAGTATTATGATGGGCCCGACTCCGGTCGGTGAATTCCATGGCAGCTCCGTTTGTATTTTATTTATAGTCTATTTGAACTTTAATGCGCCTAATTGTTATGTATTGAAACCTGCATAATAAATTAAAGTTGATGTATTTATGAAAATAATATCAAAATAATAAAAGCTATGATTGTTTATTTTTTATTATTGTTATTATTTTACTTTAAGATAGGATAGGACACCCTATTATGTGTGTTTAGAATGCAATCTATTGAGATACTGAACCTAAAAGAAGAATAATTAAGGCTTGAAAGGCTGAAATCCTAGCTGCCAAAACATGAGCAATCTAATAACCTATATAAGCAATGGTGTAATAATATGAATTCAACTGCTATAATATGAATTCACACTACTAGTTTTTTAATTTTGAAATTGTTTGATTTGAAACCAGCCACAATTGATTCGCCAAAAGCAAGCGTACTGCCAGTTTGGTGATTTAAAAGGTGTGTCCCAACAACTAGTATAATAATAAGAAATAACACCTGAAGGACTCAAAGATACTGGAAATTCTACTGGAAATAATAGCCAATCTTGCTTGTGTATACCATAAATAAATTCATACCTCTAACATTTCGAATTAAGCCTCGATATCCCCCAATGTAATGGCATCCCCATGTTCTAAAGGATGAAAATCATACGGAGAAAATGTTTCCTAGAAATCAGAATAAATTTATTACAGTTCGGTATTTCTATTGGTCAATTTCAGACGTGTTTCATTTGAAATAACTCTCCGATCCAACTTTGATTTTATTTATGGATCACAAATCATAATCTACGCAAGCAAACTGCCTTCTTCGATTTTGATGACAGCATGCTGACGGGAAAGTGACTGAAAAAAAAACCCAAATGGATTATTACTATCAACTTCTTAACCGATACAGTAGATACAACAAATGGAATTCATAAAAACGCAGGCAAATAGGATGGAATCGGTCGGTAATGACATTGCAATCGAGATCAATCGAATTAACCTCCTGAGCTCTAGACACAATTTGCTGTTTTTTTTTTAATTTTCAGTACACTCATGCGAATTATGATCAATGACCAATTATGAGAAAAATAATTTTAAAATCATGCACCGCAAAATCTGGTTTTTCATATTTTGGTGTTGCTATTTTAAACGCAGACCTATGAATATTTTTTTCTTACGTACTATGTATAAAATGGAGTTCATTGCACTACATTTAAATTTCCCACTCCATGACTTGAATACGGTGATTTGATTGACATTCGTGACACATATCGTCGGCTAAATGTGTTAACCTGCTATCTCACATTTATCAAATTTTACAGGAGACAAAGAAAACACTGCAATAAATTCAAATTTAGCTTTATCGCAAAATCTAAAATCCCGTTGGTTCATTTTTTTTTAATAATACGATCTAATAAACAAAATACTACATTTTATTAGTCCAATTTGGTTTTATTAATGATTTAAGGATGTAGCAGTTCTTCTATAAACAGAAAAAAAAATGTTAACTCTTTTTCGGGACTTAGCAGGATTTTCGGGCAGGATTTATAGGAAGTAAAACACACGGTTTCATTTAAACACACGACATAGCAGTCTTATTTATTAAAATAAAAGTAATCTAAATAATTCGATTTCATATAGGAATGAAGTTGTTAACAAACTAATCATGTGGAGTATTATTATAATAATCGTGGTAGTCGGGGGGCAATGTATTTTTTAAATATTGTAGATCTTCAAATTTTCTTGATTTAATCTTATGCCGATTCAGGTGAAGGCTGTTTAAATTGTCCCAAGGACAGGGTTCAATGTTGATAGATTTTCTTTGTGGTATTAACTGCCACGCATCTCCAAATCTGAGTTTGAAAAATATTTCTCCCTTGGGGGTATATCGCAGAGCACGTATGTCCGTAACTTTGTAATCTCCTGCTGTGCGACCTGGGCGGATGCTTTTGTAGTATTCAACTTTGTCGAATTTTTTGAAAAAGGTGTGAGTGAGGTAATTTACGTCATAGGGTCGAGGTTTCTTGCGAACTATCTTGCAGATGTGGGCATAATCAGCTGGCACATTCACATTTCTCATTTTCATGGATCTTTCCACAGTGGAGTGCATGGAGTCTGTGTGTGCCCACTTTCCAAATATTTCTGTTCAATTGTAATATTATTAATCATGGCTGTATTCAAAAGGGCATTGCTCATGACTGAATTTCGATTTTGATAACAACATCCATCGGTGTATATTATTATCTTTTTATTAAAATCGGTTCCATCGGTTTGCGGCAGTATTTTATTTTCGATTAGGCTCACCCAAATTGTCGCAAATTCTTCGGCATTTACGCCTCCTTCTACCTCCAATTCCAAAGGTAAGAAAATCCATCTTTATTATTCAAATTAAAGAGACAAAGATTGTGCACCTGTAATTTCGTCCTGTAGTACAAGCTGCTGATGTTTGATTTTGGTGCCATCAAAACAGCTTGCAAATCTGCTGTAAATACCAGCGATTTTTCATTTTTTGTCCTTTTTTTTTTCTTCCCTGGCTTCATTTTTTTTATTATGTGTAATTGGTGTTCCTGCTCGAAGAGTCGCCCGACCTTGTACTCTTCACACTTTTCGCATTGATCTTTTTTTGGCTGGAATAATGCGATATTACGGCTATCCAATGCTTGCCTGAATCTTGTAATCACAAGTGGCCTTTTGTTAAGCGATTTGCACCATTCATTGACATAGAAGTGGTACAGACTTTGTTTGGATGACCATTCAGGTAACAATTTTTTTTTTTTGAGGAACTTCGGCAGTAATGCGACTCCATTGCTGGCAGTGAATCTATGAAGAGGAGTAGCTCTTCATTTTCAGTTTCAAATGGCTTCACGCGTGGTTGGTTGTCATTTCTTTGTAAATTTGGTTCTCCTCTATTGCCTTGATTTTTGCATTGAAGAACTGTCCATCTTCCCACACTTGGGGTGTTCAAAAACATGGTTCTGCAAACCTTAACTTCCGCGTCGTTTATTTTCAAATAATACAGCAAGGATTGTGATCTTCTTGATACATTAGGATTATTTCGTGACATTGTCCTTTGAGTAGGAATACATTTAACTAGACCGTCAATGTAAATCTTTTTCATTGACGGTTTGGCGCATATTTACAGACAATTTAAATAATAGGTTTAACAAGCATTTAACTCTATCTATCCTACATAATGTAATCAATCTGACTACTTACCTCTTCTTTTTTAACTGTAGGAATCCGCAATTTGTGCACTATTTGATTTGTTTTGGAATAGAAACAACGGGACAACAAACGCACAGCACTGGTGCTGTCATAAACCAGTACAAAATGGCGACGATAGCAGTTTTTCAGCGCCAACATTTGAATCGTGGAGTTAGCAGGTATACATATCACGGGAAAAAAGGGCTTTATGATTTTAAATTGATATAGCTGATATTCCCAGTCGATGCGGAAAAAAATCTTCTTTCCAACGGTACCAAAAAGTTACTTTGGTCAAAAATGGGATATAGCAGGAATACACATTTAGCCGACGATATGAAACAGCCAGCAAAGTGAACGAGGATAGTATGGCGAAACGTCAGAAGAGTGAGGTTAAGTTTTTCATGTCTAAAACATTTCAAGTGATTGTTGTGAGTTAAAAGCTTTAATGTTGTTTCTCTTTTCAGGTGAGTATTATAAAAACATGTACCGTAAAAGCGGAAACAATGTAAATGTAATAAAACTCTCTCTTTTCAGAGCAATGCAATATCGTCTTTTATTTACGACAACCACAAAGTGTGTATAAACACATTATATGTATAGTAAAAATGTACTCAGGAGGATATTTAACATGTTGAACGCCAAACTAAAAACCATGTTTAGCCCAGGGCGGACACATTGTGACTGCCAGTATATCGGGTCCAGGGGGCCGCGTCGGACACCATGTGTCCGCATGCCCTCAATCACTTAAGAAGAACGGACAGCGTTTCGACTGTTTTTACTAAAGGCAGTGACCCGCGCGGCCCCACAGTACAACCTGACCACTTGGCACAAAAAAAATTTGAAAGGACTTAGAATGTATGGGCTTTTTAACAAGTTGTTTCAAAAAAGGTACATAAAGTAAGTATATTGAATCGTTCAATTGACATTTTTTTTGTAGGTAGACATCAATTTTTATCGTTAGAAGTCGTTCAAAAGTCGTTAGAAAAATATTTGTTTTTATAATCGTTTTCAGTCAAGTACGTATCAAATAAGTAATGGTTTCAGTAGGTCCATTTACGTAGGAAGCTATTATTTCACAAAAAAAAATAAGGTTTACCTTCTGTTTTGGCTTACCTATCCAAAATAAGTGAATATAAAATTCTATGTATATTATTTGAATAGATATATACTACCTACCAAACTGTGAAAATTAAGAAGTAAATTACATTCATAATATTTTGACATTATATATTCTATTTTCTCTATAGAGATCAATCTTTTAACGCTGGTTAAGGCGTTGGTGGCGTGGGGTGAGTAAACGCCCCTCAAAAGTTTATTTTCTTAATATTTTAAATAGTAATATTTTTATTGCATTCAAATTCTAGCTACCTTCCTACAAAGTCTAAATACGCGACACAAACGCGCCACGTTTCAGTTTGTGCTTATGATCAGTGTTTGGGCCTTGCGCTTGAATGCTACGGATGTATTTTTCGCGCGCGGGCGTTAGCTGATCCCACGCGACCAACGACGTTATAAAAGTGTAGGTATTATTAGAAGTAGAAAATGAATTTGGCACAAGAGGAACGTATTAGAAGATGGTTGGAAGAAGAGTCAGATGAAGATGTGTTTGGTGAGGAACATGATGAGGAAGGTGATGATGAAATCGAGCCTCAAATAAGTGAGCATGGATCTGATACAGAAAAAGAATGCGATTCAGAACCAGAAGCTGTCACGGAGAATCAAAACATTGCTTCAAGTAGCGACGATGACGTTCCCTTATCTTATTTGCAAACTTCACAGTGTTACGTGGTGCATAGCAAATTGAGAAATGGTAGGACTAAAGTAATTTACAGATCGAAGAAGCAACCGCCACCACCAACATGTCGTACTCGCAGTCAGAACATCGTGACCCATTTGCCAGGATCTGAAGCCATATGTAGAAAAGCAGATACTGCTGAAAAAGCTTGAAAATTGCTATTTTCAAATTAATGGTTAGAAAAAGTTGTTCTTTACATGAATCAGAAAATACAATTGCAGCAATTAAATTATCAGAGAGATAGACTCGTCTGAAACAAACATGATTGACATAAGAGCCCTGATAGGTTTGTTGTATCTGTGGAGTTGGGGTCACCTCGTGAGGATGTGATTATCCCAGAACTCCAGCTATCGTTTCACACGGAGTCCATCGCGATTTCGGGCCTATCGCCGTGAGCGGAGAAATGAATATCCACAGCGTACCTGCAAGACGTTTATTATAGCGGCCTGTCTGGCTGCCCTCTTAGTACTATATTAAATATTGCCATGCGCAAATATTGTATGCAATTCAGTGCATTCCTAAAGCGGTACGCACACTGTACCGGTGACGATGGGTAGTATCTGTATGCTAGCTTAATGATAGTGTTATTACTATACAATTTAAGACGGGGTACGTAACACTGCTCCCCCCTAGAGATTTGCTTAGATATAGAAGTTAATCTCGATAAGTTGCTTGTGTTAATTACCACGTATTTATATTGTACTACATGCTATGTTAGTATACATTGAAAAACGCATGTTGTTAGTATGTAAAAAAAATTGAAATGTTGTAAAGTTGTAAAATTATGTGTGAAAATATTGAACAATTTTGTAAATAAATTGTTAAATTGCATTAAAAAATTGAAACACATATATTTTTTAATAATTAGATGCTGTAAAAGAGCCTTGTAGAAAGAAACATTTGTTAAGTCATTTTCACAGAATGCAGCCTTGAGCGCGCATTTACTTTCACTAGCACTGCACTAAACCATGGCGTGTTGACCTGGAGTGGCTGCTGCGGTGCTGGAGCTGGTTGTCCCTGGTGGCGGCAGAAGGTGTGGGCGGGCGATTTCCATTCGGACCCACTTCCGGATGCCTTGCCGACATCGTTGATGGCAAAGGGCGACGAAAATGATGGCTATCAAGATAACTGCGATGATTATGAGTGTGTCTGATAGTCGGTTCGTGTTTTCCATTTTAGTTCCAGCGATAATGACTTCGTCTTTGCTTTGTTGAGATCCCATTTTGCCTTGTAGTTGCAAGAAATTGGAATAATGATACTTGTGTAGGAGAAAAGGATCTTTGGCGGCTGGTTCCAAGTTGGTTAGCCCTGGAGCGAAATAGGATTGGTGTTAGGATGGTAAGGTAAAAGGCGGTTACTGCTCGCTCGATCTCAGTGATGACTGATTTCCTTTGTCTCTTGGTGTGACGATATAAATTGGTATTTTGAAAAAGTCACGTAGCAGTGATCTCATTCGTCTGAGAATCGGACTTTCTTGACGATCCGTCCGCTGCGCGTGCGATATTGTTCTTTTGCTTTATTGCATTTTTCGCGTTTGGGAACGGAATTGTGCTGGGTGGTCTGACGATTCGTTTGAGTCATTACTTTGTCGCTTGAAACTTTTTGTGCTGTTTCATTTTGTATTTTCTGATCGCTGTAATGCGAAATGAAATACGCGGGTTTGACGCGATCAGTTGACATTACTTTGGGTTTTCCTTTTATGGATAATTCGAACGTTTTATTATTTCGTTTTATCACTCGAAAAGGTCCAGAATATGGTTGTTGTAATGGCTTCCTGACCATATCATCTCGCAGGAAAACGTGAGTGCAATCCTTGAGATCTGGATGCACGAAAACGTTGGCTCGGGTGCATTCTCTTGTTGGCTTAGCCGATAGGTCTGCTAAATGTTGCTGCAGGCGGTCTACGAATGTGGCGTTCATCTTCGTCTCATGAGTCGGTTCGATGAATTCCCCTGGTAGTCGTAGTGTTCTGCCGAATGTCAGTTGTGCTGCGGATGTACCGGTGTCTTGTCGAACTGCTGCTCGCATACCTAATAAAACTGTTGGTAGCTCGTCTATCCAGTTTCTTGTGTTCTGTCGAGCCATAATTGCTGCTTTCATCGTGCGATGAGCTCGTTCTAGTATACCATTGGCGATCGGGTGGAAACTCGTGGTTCTGATCTTCTTGATTCCGAGGACTTGTGTAAGCTGTCGGAACAAGTTGCTCTCGAAGTTCGTACCTTGATCTGACGTAATTCTTTCTGGGCAACCGTAACGTGTTATCCAGTGGTCATACAGTGCCATGGCGATCGTTTCTGCAGTCTGGTCGGGAAGTGGAACGGCTTCTAACCAGTGCGTTGTTCTGTGATTATTGTTAAAATGTAGCGACATCCCTGTGCGATTTCAAGCGGTCCAACAAAATCGATATGAATGTGCTCAAAACGGCCAACAGAATTGAATTTCTCGAACTGGGTTCTGTTATGTCTCGTAACTTTTGATTTTTGACAAGCAATGCATTCTTGTGTCCATTTTTTTATATCTGTGTACATTCGTGGCCAAATAAATCGTTGGGTAATCAAATTTCTTAAGCCTCGAACTCCCGGGTGAGCAATGCCATGAATAAGGTTAAAAGCTGTTTCACGGAATTTCTGCGTCAAAAATGGCCTTATCTGGTCATTTACAGTGTCGCAGATAATGTGCTTGTTAGTTCCCGGAAATTGCATTTTTCTTGCTGTGTCGTTGTAGTGTAGAAAACCTTTTGCTTCTTCATCCTTCTCTTGAGAGAGTGCTAGGTCGTCGTAGTCTATCTCGTTGGGGCAAGATATTGCTTCTATACGTGATAGCCAATCTGCTACGCTATGTTGGTTCTAGCGTATGTGCTCGTTCTATGTTGGTACAAAATTGCGCGATGTAGTCAAGTTGGCATACTCTTCGCGGAATTTCATTCTTGGTGTTAGCGTTTTTTCCGAACGCGTAGATAATAGGTTTGTGGTCCGTGCAAATGGTGGTATCTCGTCCTTCAATTAAATGTCGTAAATGCTTGGTAGCTAAGTAAATACCTAGCAATTCTCGATCGTATGTTGAATATTTCCGTTGCGTCTCGTTGAGATTTTTAGAGAAGAAGCCTAACGGTTGAAGTACACCGTCGATTCTCTGTTGCAACGTCGCTCCAACCCCGGTATCCGAAGCGTCTGAAGCTAGAAAGAGTTGTGCTTCAGGTGCTGGGTGCGCGAGAGTGATGGCAGCTTTTACTGCGTCCTTGCACTCTTGAAATGCTTGTGAAGATACGTCGTTCCATTTGATGACTGTCTTGTCGTTCTTCTTGGCTCCTATCAGGTATTTATTAAGTTCGGCCTGATGCTTTGCAGCGTGAGGAGTGCTTTCGCGGTAGAAATTAACCATGCCGAGAAATCGTCGCAGCTGTTGTACGGTGTCTGGTCTCTTGAATTCTGAGATGACCTGCGTCCGTTCTGCAAGCGGCGTGATGCCTTTCTCGTCCACTTGGTAACCAAGATATTCTACTTTTGCTTTGTTAAACTCACATTTTTGAACGTTTATAGTAATTCCGTTGTCGTCCAAACGTTTTAATACGGTTTTTACGTGTTCTCGGTGTTCTTGCTCATTTTTCGACGCGCTTAATATATCGTCAATATAGCAAAACACGTTTTCTAAGCCTTGTAACACGGCGTTTGTGCGCTGTTGCGCAACCCGAAGGAACATTTTAAATATTCGAATAATCCGAATGGTGTAATTATAGCTGTTTTAGCCTGATCGTCCTCATTTATCGGTATCTGATTATATGCGCGAATCAGGTCAATTGTAGTGAAAACCTTCATCCCATGGAGGATGTACGTAAAGTCCTGTAGCCTAGGAATCGAAAAACGATCTGGGACTGTAATATTGTTGAGTCTCCGGTAGTCTCCACATAAACGTAAATCTCCATTCTTCTTCTTGACACAATGTAATGGGCTTGCCCATGGGCTTGAGCTTGGTCGACAAATATTTAAGTCTATTAGGTTTTGAAATTCCTTTTTTACTAACGCGTATTTGTTTGGTGGTAATGGTCTTGCTCTTGCATATACTGGAGGTCCGTTTGTCTCTATAAAATGTTTGACATTGTGCTTGACCTCGCTGTTGGGTAGTATATTCGGTCTTGTAACGTTCGGGAAAGCTTTGAGTATTGTTGCGAAGGGATTATCTTCGTTGATGAATTTGATGGACGGTTCGTTGGATGTATCCACTGATGCAATTGCCGTAACATTGGTTAAATTGTCGATCAGTCGACGTCGTCCTAAGTCCACTAAAATGCTATGTCTGGCGAGAAAGTCGGCGCCTATGATAGCCATTTTCACATCTGCTATAATAAAATTCCAAATATATGTTCTTCGCAGGCCGAGATTCATTCGGAGCGTACGTTCTCCATAAGTACGTATCTCGGTGCCATTAGCAGCATATAATTTGGTACTTGTTTCCCTTGTCTTCGTCTTTCCTCGTGGAATTACCGAAACACCAGCGCCTGTGTCAATTAAAAATTTAATTCCACTACATTTGTCAGTGATATTGAGGCGATAACTGGAAGGTTCAGTGACAGCCTGTGCCTTAATTGGCTGCACTGTTTTTAGTTTTCCTGTTTCTTCCATGCACAGGGTTCTGTGCATTTCTTGGCGTCAGTTCCGAATCTATGATGGTAGTAGCACATCCAATTCGGTGGTTGCGTCTTCTCTCGTTTTTCTTGATTATTCTGTCTGTTTCCAGACCGAGAGCGTGATCGATATCTCTCTTGCGACTGTCTTTTTTGTTGGCGATGTCGATCCTGATATTTGTTGATGCCGTTGACCTTTGTTGTCAAATCATCAATTTTTCGCATCAACTCCGCGATGACCGTCTCCATAGTGCTGTCTCGCGCTGATAAGTGTCCCTTTTTTGATGTCATTGCATCTATTTGTGCGACCTCATCCGTTCCTCGAGTGTTCCCAACTATGGTGTCCGCCAACGTGGCTAATTCCGTCAAATCCTTTTGATCTGCTACGGATAGAATTGATCTGACGTGCTTAGGTAAGTGTCCGATCCAGATGAAACGTAGTGCCTCGTCGTTCATCTTTGTACCCGCTAGATCTTTCATGCGTCTAAGCAGTTGAGAGGGTTTTTGGTCTCCCAACTCCATTTCGCTTAGCAATTTCTGAAAAGAGCGGTACTCTGAATCGACATATACTTCCTTTAACGTCTCATACTTGTTTTCCAACGGTGGATCGGTGATGATATCGCTCACCTGACGAAGGTCGTCTATTTGCAATTTAGCTACTACTAATTGATATTTATTTTCATCGCTCGCTTTTTGTGCGGCAATGACACATTCGAACTGTGCAAAAAATAATTTAGGTTCCGATTTATAGAATTCTGGGATTCTATTCGCCAAAGACATTGCAATAATATTGGTTTCATTCGTCGTCGTTACCTTTGGAGTCGTCATTTTGTTGGTATTCTTCAAAGTCCAAACTTAATGTGAAAATTATTCAGAAAAATATTCAGAAGACAAAAATAAATATATAAAATAAATGTCTTATCTGTGTTTTGCTGCTCGATGGCTGCTTATTCTGTGCCTCTTGTGTCACATCTGTTCGTGTTGAGTGCTGTTGCCTGTTGCTTAATCTGTGCTGCGTAAATACTGATAAGGGACGTAGGTCGCTCGCGCCGATGCGATCCGCCGGCTGCCGATGCAAATTTGCGCCGGTGCAATGCCCTTTACTAGAGGAAAAATAAAATTATTTTTCGCGTCGCGGCGATATTGCACTCGAGGCGAATTTATAGACGGGGCCTGGCCGTATTGGGGGCCTCGGTCAGCGACGGGTCCTTCCCGTGGGGGCCTCGCGTTGCTTTAAAAATAGCGATAAAAATTTGCTATATTTTATTGCTGCAAATCGAACAGTTTATGCTTTTTGCACGAATACAGAGCGCGACCTGCGCGTGCGTGCTCCCGGTGTGCACGGTCGCAAGGTCACCTTGAGATTCTGCGGTGTTCTCAACCACGAGGTGTGGGAGAAAAAGTGCGCGAATGCTGTACGCGGTACCGATTTTCTGCAGCGGCGCGTGCAGGGGGAGGCTTGGCTTCGGCGAAGCCTCGAAAGCCACCCTTCGCGGGCCGTGTGGCCGCGTGGTATCGCGTGGAGATTTCTGTCTCTTTTTTGGAAAAAGTCTTTTCACTGAGTCACTAAGTTTTTAGATGTATGCACTGAGTACCTTAAAGCTGTTTTCCTCCGCCCACGACGCTGCCGACGATGACTTTCCTTTGTTAGGCTGGCGTGGCAAAAAAAATGGCGTCGCGTGGCTCCTTTGTTGCGCTGTTTCACTGTTGTCGGGTCACCAAATGTGGAGTTGGGGTCACCTCGTGAGGATGTGATTATCCCAGAACTCCAGCTATCGTTTCACACGGAGTCCATCGCGATTTCGGGCCTATTGCCGTGAGCGGAGAAATGAATATCCACAGCGTACCTGCAAGACGTTTATTGTAGCGGCCTGTCTGGCTGCCCTCTTAGTACTATATTAAATATTGCCATGCGCAAATATTGTATGCCATTCAGTGCATTCCTAAAGCGGTACGCACACTGTACCGGTGACGATGGTTAGTATCTGTATGCTAGCTTAATGATAGTGTTATTACTATACAATTTAAGACGGGGTACGTAACATATCTCATTGGACTGTATAAATCATCACACGTACGTATTTTGGACGTTATTCTAGTTACAGTGGTGCCGACTCGCTTCCAGCTTGGAAATATTGGCCAACGTGGCGGTTGTTAGTGCATTCGTCGGTGGATTCGCTCCATGTGAGATTTTAGATGATGCGAGCGCGAAAACGGCCTTTCGCACAACGAGCATACGATCGTTTTCTCCTTGAGATGAACGGCGCCGACGTGTATTTTCAAACTGCTGAGCGTCGTGAATCTGTGGCTGCAATTGAGGCACGAGAACTTCTTAATTTTGTAGTGGACCGACTTGGTGTGGGCGATCCAGTCGCTGCGTTGCGCGAACGTTGCGTCACAGAGCTCGCACGAGAAATTGCGTACTTTCAAATGAACAGTTTTAAAGTGTTTGTGCAGGTTATTCTTCTCTGTGAATCGTTTGTCGCAGGAGGTACACGCGTGGATCTTTAATTTAAGATGGACCGATTTGGTGTGGGCGTCGAGGGTGTCGTGCGACGCGAACACACGGGTGCACTTCTCGCAGATAAACTTCTTCCTGCTTCTATGCATGACGATCATATGCTGTATCAATGATTTCTTGTGGACGAACGCTCGCTGGCCTTCCTCACACTCAGCGCACTCAAATGCCTTTAAATTCAAATGAACACCCTGAACATGCTCGTTCAGTATCCCCTGTTGAGTGAATGAGCTCTTGCAGCCGGCGTACTTGCACACAAACGGCCTCAACTTCAAGTGAATCACATCTATGTGCCTGAGCAGCTGGCGAACAGTGAAAAACGCACGGTCACAATCATCACACGGGAATCTTCTCTGTTTCCCCTTCAAACGCGCCTTATTCAAGGGCCCCTTCGACGAATCGTCATGTTTATGCTTTAGGTGATTTGCCAAATGTCCTGGCTTAATGAATGCCTTAAGACATTTCGGACACTGAAGAGACGATTTAAAATGCACCGCGCTCATGTGATACTTTAAGGTGCTGCTTAAAATGAAAGCACTATCGCAATAAATGCATTTGAACCGTTTTCTCTTGTCCGTTTTTTCTGTCGCTGGAGGATGAACCTCCATTTTTGCTGGCGATGTCTTCTTCTTCTTTTCCTGTAAATTTAGTCATTTAATTTAGTTAATAATTTAGACGATGAGACGAGAAGAGAAGTGAGGGGGATTTAGGATTAGGATTAGGGGCGGCACCCCCAGCGCCAGCCGAGACCAAAGCCACACCCTTGCACTTGGCCAATGTGACAATGTGCCATCCATCAGCTCCTGCTTGCAGCCAAAAATCCACTGTATTCAGTAGCTTTTTCCACTGACCCAAGGCGCCAACGAGAGTCACATTCCCCCCAGCCCGACACTGAAAGCGACCGAGTCCCGGTCAGCCCTAGGTGAGAGCCGCCCCCATGGAGACTTTTTGGGGAGCTCTTAATGGCCAAATGGTTGAGGGAGATGAGTTTGGCTATAATTCTATAAATTTTTATAGAGTTAGATGCTAAAAGGATGTCAATTTTGGTAGGAAGTTGAATTTTCATTTGGATAAGGTTTGGGATAAAAGAAGGGAAATTATTAAGGAGGGGACAGTTGAAAAAGAGGTGATCAACTGTGCAGGAGGAGAAACCACAGTCGCAATGGGGAGAAGAGATAATGTTTAGGCGATAAAGATGAGCAGGCGCCGAGCAGTGGCCCAGGCGCATTCTGCTTATAGTGGTAATTTCCTTCCGTTTAAACGGCTTTTTGTAAAACCACGGCTTATTGGTGATCAGAGGATTAATTTGGGAGTAGTGAATTCCCTTAATCTTATACGAGGAGCGCCAGACCTTCTCCCACTGATTTCTCATCTCCTCTTCAATCAGGGGGAGAAGATCAGACGCCGGGATCTTAACCTGGAGGAGAACTCCCTTAGAGCGGGCTTTATTAGCCAGACTGTTTGCCGTTTCATTGCCTGCTATTCCAGCATGGCCAGGGATCCATGTGAGGATTACTTCACCCCCTCCTTCCCTAACAGTGCCAAAGAGAGACCTGATAGAGTTTTCAATATGGGTTGGTCAATAAGAAATTGCAGGGTTGTTCATTTTTTCAACCAGGCTTAGGGAGTCCGAGAAGATGAAGCATGGAGATATATGGTTGACCGAAACATATTCTAAAGCTTTCAAGAGGGCGACGCTCTCAGCGGTGTAGATTGAGGCCCGGTTGTGGAGTTTGAACAGAAGGGGGAGCTTGCGATTTAGGTGAAAAACGCCTACACCTACATATGTACCAGCCTCAGCCTTAGACCCATCTGTAAAGATGAGATCCCACCCTGGGAAGGAGGAGTACACAAGATTAGAAAATATTTCATTGTTCAGGGGGGATGGTCGCTCTCCCGTTGGGGTTTTCCTCAATATCGTTAGGGGGATAATATTGAGGGTGGTGAACCTCTCAAAAAAGGGAAGACTGAAGTCAGGGAAAAAAGAGTTTCTGTATATGAAGTCCTTAATCGGGAGAGCTTTCTATGGCTGACGCAAAGAGTGGGGGCTTTGCTGTTAGGGATATTTAATGATAATTCAGAAAGTATGGTAAGTTTTGGAATTAGGGGGTGGTTGTTTAATTGAAGACGTTTAAGATAAAACCTATCTGCCAAAAGTTGACAGTGAAGGTTGACCGGGGGCTCACAGGATTCGAGGAGGAGGGCATTAGTAGGGGAACTTCTCATAGCGCCGATGGTGCATCTAAGTCCCTTAAATTGCAGGCAGTTTATGTTGCAGGTGCTTGCTTAGCGGGAAACAAATGAAGGCAGCATAATCAATATGCAACCGAATTAGGCAGTTATAAAGGAGTTTAACCGTAAAGGGGTGGGAGCCCCACCACACCCCGCTGATGGCCCGAAGAATGTTCAGAGACTTCTCACCTTTGGCCAAAACCTGGTTGATATAGCTCCTCCACAGGAGTTTTGAGTCCAGGGTAATACCGAGAAATTTGGCTTGAGATTTGAGTGGGATGGATGAATCCTCATAGGCTATACTAGCGGGGGGATTTTTCTCCGAGAAAAGATTTGGGGGAGAAATAGCTAAGCCCGCATTATTTAAGTGTTCTTCCAGTGCTTCGAGAGCTTCGGAGATCCTCTGAATAGTGGCAAAGAGGTTAGGTGAGGAATCACAAATCACCACGTCATCTGCATATTGAAGGATCCTGCAATGGCCAAGAACAACGTCCTCCACTCCCCTTGTATAAAGGTTGTAGAGAATGGGAGAGAGCACGCTACCCTGACGCAGTCCCTTTAAGACCGATCTGGAAATAAGCTCCGTGGAGGAGGGGATGTTAATTTTGCGGTCCTTAAGAAGTGTTGTTGCAGATGAAGTGACTCAATTTACCCGGCACTCCTAGGTTAAGGAGTCTATTTCCTAGTAGGGGGATTAGAACATTATCATAGGCCGCCTGGACATCCAGAAAAACGGCAACAAGGAACTCGCTGCGAAGGAAGGACATCCGAATATCAGTGGAAAGAACAGAGATATTGTCAAGGGTGCCCAAGCCCCGTCTGAAACCAAATTGGGACCTAGATAGGTGGAAATTCGCTTCAAGGAACCATTCAAGCCAATTTTTTATAAGGTGCTCGACGATTTTGCATAAGGATGAGGAAAGAGCAATAGGGCGGAAGTTTTTAGGGTTTTCGGGATCTCGGTCAGATTTAGGGATCGGAATAACGATTTGTGATCTCCACGCGATCGGGGAGGTCCCTGACTCAAAGAATCCGTTTATAAGATTAAGGAAGTAAGAGGAGATAGGGAGTGGGGACAGGCGGAGAGAGGAGTAAGGAATAAGGTCTCCCTGGTGACGAGTCTTTCACATGGAGGAGCACGGCCGCCAGTTCGGCCAAGCTAAAGGGGGAAGAAAGCCATGGGAAGGGAGAATTCAGGAGTGGAAGACCTACGGGAGCTTTTACGACTACCTCGTCGATGTTCGGGCAAGACGGGGGAGCCAAGTTGTCTGAGAATTGTTCTAGTACCGCCTCCTTAAGTGTGGTAGAAAAAGGCGGATTCAATCCGCGACGGAACCTTTTCACCATGGTCCAAACTGTGGAACTGGGTGTATCCGGGGAGAGGTTAGCGCAGAACTGTTTCCAGCCATTTCTTTTTTTAGACTTGAGGAGCTCCTTGCAGTCTTTTGCGGCTTTGTGGTAGATATCCCAGTTCTTGGTGGACATTGCCTTGAGGTAGGACGAGAAGGCTGATTTACGCTTTGAAACGATCAGGGTACAGTCATCGTCCCACCATGGAGGCGAGGAGCGCACCAAGGGGTTTTCTGCCTGTCTTCTGAAACACTTATTGGCGGCGGTAGTCAGACAAGATACTAAGGCGGAGTAGCACTCTTCCAAAGAGGAAGGGGTTGTTGGAGGAAGTTCTGATGCCGCAGTGTCTAAGGCCGAAGTATATTTGACCCGACTGTCCGGAGAACGATCAGGCTTGAACAGGGGACGACGCTTGTCAGTGATCCTAGCCAGCTGGGTGCCACTAACCTCGATCAGGATGGGAAGGTGGTCGCTGCCCATTGAGTCCTCGAGGACACACCAGGTGCTGTCAAGTAGAAGAGAAGGAGAGCATAGGGATACATCCGGGGCTGAAGGGTGATCTGAAGGGAGGGAGACTAGAGTGGGGGAGCCATTGTTCATGATGTTAAGAGACATTCTGTCCGCGCAGTTAAGAAGTGCCTCTCCCTGGCGGTTAGAATAGGCACAGCCCCATACGGGCGAATGCGCATTAAAATCACCTAGGAGAAAGACTTTTCCTGACAGTCTACCAAGAGAATGTGACCATTGAGCATCTGAGATGAAATCTTTGATCTGACCACCCACGATCTGAGAGTTGTCGGTAGGGGGAAGGAGGGGGAGGGGAGAGATACTCAACGGACTTGCTGACTAGGAGGAGAGCTCCTCCTTTGCCGTCTGTGCGATCGTCGTGAAGATATGAGTACCGTGGGAAGCGGAATGAGCTATGAGGGAAGAGCCAGGATTCTGATATCGCTGCAACGTCGATACTGTGATGTTGCAGCAGATGAATCAGTTCCGCTTTTTTAGGAATAATGCTCCAACAGTTCCACTGCAGTATATTGAGCATCTTGTTGTTTTGGTTTTTTTTCTTTTTCTTTAAATATTTGTACATGTGTATATGTATGTATAGTCTGTTTCGTTTAACGAGGAAACACGCCGGATGAATTTCCGCCAAGGAGGGAGTTCACCGACTGCAGATCTGTCACCATCTTCAATGACGTTGTGTCACTGCAGGATGAGGCTGCAGAATTGGTAATAACTTTCCGTTGACCAAAGAGTTGACGTAGGAGCCTAACGATTTCCTCGAGGGTGGAGTCTTTTGGTTGCCTATTGGCATTGAGGCTGGTACCATTTACCTTTATATGGGGAAAATAATCCCATCCGAGATCCCGCGTTGGATCTTGATCGGGCTGCGAAGAAAGAACAGAAGGAGAAGAAATTTTCCTTTTTTTGGTACTTTTACCCTTTGATTTGCCAGAGCGAGACGGGTCGTCGACCACTACTACTCTGGGGCGTCGGGTTGGCGTATCCAGGACTGGATAGGGTAACTTCGGGGGGTTGGTTGCCGTGACGGTCGCGTAGGAGTTACGGTTGATGTTGGGGAATTTGGAGGACGCATCGTGAAAGGAGATTCCGTCCTTGGCCATTATCTGTTTGATGGCTTTTTGTCTCATGTATTCGGGACAGGAGAAATCACTGGCCCTATGGTCGCCTCGGCAGTTAATGCAAGCAATAATCTCGCTTTTGCAGCTATTTTCCATGTGGTCTTCACCGCAACGGAAACACCGTGGGGATTTAACTCTGCAAGTTTTTCTAGTGTCCAAATCGACAACACGTGCGGCACTGAATGACCGGAAGCGAGTATACCTCGACTAGTAAGGAATCATAAAATATCATCACTCGGTCACGAAGTTTCTGGCCCTCGAAGGTTATGACCACGGTTCTGGATGGCTTCCATACTACCATGCCATTAGGATCCGTCGAGCGAAAATTCAATCTTCTAATGTTTTTGGCCACACAAGAGTTTGAGACATTGATGGCCTGCAATATTTCCTCGGCCGATATATCATTGTCTAGCCCTCTAACGAGGCCAAGACGCACTGTAGCGAAGGAGGCGATGAATGCAAGTATGATTTATCTTTCAGGAACTCAGCGTTCACCAAAAAGTTGGCTGAACTGCCTGACTTTAGAGAGACTTCAATACGGTTGCGACCGGTTTTTTTTTATGGATGTTACACCTGGCACTTTGTTTTTTGAGATAAGTTTTCCTACGGAGAGGGGGAATATATTAAGCTTAGGAGAAAGGTCCCCCTCAACCACTTGAATTGGCTTATATTGGATGTATACAAGGAAGGGCCCCTGCGAACCCTCCCCGTATCGGTTAGAGACCTTATTGATGTTATGCTGAGTTGGTTTAGGATCGAGGGCGCCTGAAGAGCGAACCTCCACGTTTGCCGCCACAGTTGATTCCAACTGGTAGGCACTTAAAAGGGTTGGAGCCAGCGGCTGTACTGCCGCTGACTCCCCCCGCTTAACTCCATATTCCGGTTCAACTACGGCAATAATATTTGGAATGAAATAACAAACACACAAACAACACACAAAAAAATTAGAAAAAAGAAAATAAAACGAACTATCGAGTTCCGGCCTCGGTAAAGATGGTGAAAAACTTACGATATTTGTAGAAAGTTGTTTCGGCAGAACCCAGAGGTTGCGGCCACACGTAATCACAGACAAAACAAAGATGTATATCACTTAAGACAATTCACTGAGCAGGAAACACACGAAGACACGAGGACACCCGTAATGACGGAAACGGAAACACAACCGCCCCCGAGGTCTCTGAAGCTGGCGCCAGAAAACGGTATATATATAAACATACGTACATATAGCAAGCCAATATCAGTCCACAAATGACAACGCGTGAATTATGCTACAACTGAAAATAAATATTAAAGCTCCCGCGGGAAATACAAATTATGCCTGTCATATCTAGCAGTGTAGGCAATAGACCGAATCAGATACTCAAATTTTAGTCTGGTAATGATCGAGAAGCATAAATAATTTAGGAGGATCAAAATTTTACTAAGCATATTAATTTTAAAACTCGGGTCCGCTCTCCGCCGATGATTGTCTTAATGGGCGTGGCGGCCTCTCAAACTTCAGTCTGGCAGGCATCAAGAATCCCACTTTAGGTAGTTCAAAATTTTACTATACATAGCTGATGATATTATACATTACATGTAAAAAGTGCGCGAGGTCGTTTTTTCTTAAATTGGAGATATTAATTTCCAAACTCAGGCCCGCGCCGCGCCGATGACTGTCTGTATGTAATGGTGGTGGCAGCCACTCAAACTTCGGTCTGGCAGGCATCGAGAATCCCACTTTAGGAAGTTCAAAATTTTACTATACATTTTTATTTTACGATAATATTTTACATCACATATAAAAAGTGCGTGAGGTCGTTTTTTCTTAAATTGGACATATTAATTCCCAAACTCGGGCCCGCGCCGCGCCTATGGTTATATTTAATGAGCGAGGCGGCCTTTTAAACTTCGGTCTGGCTGGTATCGAGAATCCCACTTTAGGTAGTTCAAAATTTTACTATACATAGCTGATGATACCATACATTACATATAAAAAGTTCGTGAGGTTGTATTTTCTTAAATTGGAGATATTAATTCCCAAACTCGGGCGCGCGCCGCGCCGATGACTGTATGTAATGGTCGTGGCAGCTGATCAAACTTCGGTCTGGCAGGCATCGAGAATCCCACTTTATTAAGTTTAATTTTTTATTATACATAGCTGATGATATTATACATCACATATAGAAAGTGCGTGAGGTCGTTTTTTCTTAAATTGGAGATATTAATTCCCAAACTCGGGCCCGCGCCGCGCCGATGATTATATTTAATGAGCGAGGCGGCCTTTGAAACTTCAGTCTGGCAGGCATCGAGAATCACACTTTAGGAAGTTCAAAATTTTACTGTACATAGCTGATGATATTATACATTACATATAAAAAGTGCGTGAGGTGATTTTTTCTTAAATTGGAGATATTAATTCCCAAACTCGGGCGCGCCCCGCGCCGATGACTGTATGTAATGGTCGTGGCAGCCACTCAAACTTCGGTCTGGCAGGCATCGAGAATCCCACTTTTGGAAGTTCAAAATTTTACTGTACATAGCTGATGATATTATACATCACATATAAAAAGTCTGTGAGGTCGTTTTTTCTTAAATTGGAGATATTAATTCCTAAACTCGGGCCCGCGCCACGCCGTTGACTGTATGTAATGGTGGTGGCAGTTTACATCGCCCAAACTCGAGCCCGCGTTGCGCCGATGACTGTATGTTAAGTAATGGTCAAGACAGCCATTGGTTTTTTACAATGGGGTAATTTATTTGATAAAAGCCTCGTCATTGCCTACTGAGGTACACGGTATGCCACATTTGCGCAACACGTGTACCATAGAATTTGGGGGCTATGCATTTTTTGAATAACGAAATAAGACTCCCGTGAAGCTTACGGCATACATGAGCAAAAACCTTCGTTTAAGCAAATTCGTTTACTGAGATGTTTATTATCGCCCGATTGTTCCTATAATTTTTTAACCTATAAAAATATTCCAGCTTCAAATAGCAGCACACAACGAACTCACGGAAATTTCGATTCAGATGTTAGGTAGATGTATTCAAATTTGATAAGATAGTTTATCGTTACTTTTTCATTCAATAACCCCGTTTCTATATTGTAATGTATGCTACTTCAACATCCTCCAACGGCATATTATAGCACATGTGTTGGGAGTTATGATGACACGCTTATAACTGGCTCAATCCACGGACAATATATGCCACCATTGGTAATATGAACGATAATGTAAGTAAAAGAAAAAGCAACAAGCAAATATATTTAAAAAAAAATAAAAAAAACACCACTGCCGTTACAGAAAGTGAACTATTTTATTTATAATTATTTTCATTACGGTTTTCTTATAAAATATTTGTGGTTTATGCCTTTATCCATATATTTAGATGTATATTTCCGGAATGTACTCAATAAGTTTATAAATTTTTGACTCTTAACACAAGTATGTTAATTTATTGACATTTTGACATTTAGATTACAACTAACTTGACATTTGAACAGAAGGTACCTTATTACAATCGATATAACGGTTCTACTAACAGTACTACATATTTCTAAATCGGTCCATGCGTTTAGAAGTTATGGTGGAATAAAGAAACGGAAAATATACTTAGATTAACGCTGAAGACATTACACTCCTTTTTTGTTGGGCAGGCGTGTAAATAGTAACAATCTTCAAATTATGTCAAAATGTAAAGTATAACCTCGTTATACAAATGTCAGAATGTATTACCTCGTTAGAAAGTCAATAAAATGAAGAAGTTTTTAAAGGAAAACTCAAGATTAAATCCTATCAAAAGCTTATTTTTTTCTAATTTTGGCAATCGCCCAACTAATGTCTTCCAATAAAGTACGCCAATTTCATGAAATCCATAACGACTATTTGTAGAAAAACTATTAAATATTTTTTTTATATTTACTAAAATATGTCATACAGTATGTTTTGGTACAAAAAAAGACCAAAAAATCAGTAACTCCGAAACTATTGATTTTTGCGTAGAGTATGGGTGGCAATTGGCAAATAATCTCTTCTACAATATCCTCAAAGGTTTCTACCGACGAACCAATAGCCCTGTATACAGCTTACCTTATAACTTAATATCTATTATTTTCCCTGTGCTTTGGGGTGAACTACCTAAAATTTAACTAACTAAACTTATTTGATAGCACCTACTTTATTATCTGTGTCTAGGATTCGCTGGATACACCCTACATAAATGAAAAATAATAATGATATAGCGTTGTTCTAAGAAAATATTTCTAAAAGAGAAATTCCATTTGATAAGGTCAAATGAGTCAAAATTAGAATTGAACGCTTTAGTGGTAGAAAAAAATGCAGTTTCGAAAGACGCAGTTTAACTTTTGAATCTGTAAGTAAGTAGGTAACCAAAGTACTAGATTATACATTTGTATAAATCAGGTTTTTAAATCATTATGTCTATTTGTTGTATCTAAATTAATATCTGAATTGTATTTGAAAAATATGATTATGATTATATGTTTATGAGTGGAAAATATTTCAATATATAAAAAAAACATATTGCACATACTGCAAATATAAAAATTATGGTTCGGCGTGTTTTATTTAGAAAAAATGAATCTTCATACTTGTGTGCCGTCAGTTTTACAGGTCAGTTATCGGAATAGGAAGTTGACTAACTGTTAAAAATGGTGGCGAGGGTGTTTGCATTATAAATATTCTATCAAAAAATCAATTTGGATTTAAAGAGGGTATGGGCACTACTGATGCTATTGCAGAGGTAACAAGTGTAATTTATGATAATGTGGATAAGAGGAAAAAATATTTAGCTGTTTTCCTAGATCTAGCGAAGGCATTCGATACTGTTTCACAAGACAAACTGCTTCAAAGGTTAGGGAATGTGGGATTTAGGGGTATCACTCTGGGCTGGTTTACAAGCTATTTGACAAATAGGAAACAAATTATTACCGTTAACAATACTCACAGTCAGCCAGAATACCTCCAGTATGTTTCTTATTACATCAACAAACTCCCATTTTATTTCTTATTTACATCAACAAACTCTCCAATCTAGTCGGCAAAATAATTTCCTTCGCCGATGATACGGTCGTTATTTTCGATGGCTATAACTGGAATGAAACATTCTCCGTAGCCAATGAGGGTATTAATGAAGTGCATGAATGGTTAGACAATTCTCTACTTAGCCTGAACATACATAAAACTAAGTATCTTACGTTCAGCAACAATAGTAAAGGCCAACCACATTTAAACCATAGACTGACCATTCTTGACTGCGACAGAAATACTCCGCATTACAACTGCACTACTCTAGAAAGAGCACAACAGGTACAATACCTGGGTATAACAATCGATAATAAGATGCGTTGGCAACCACATATTGATAAGCTGGCGATGAATGTGCGTAAACTCGCATGTATATTCAGGGAAATAAGAGATATTGTGGACCCGGGAACACTGAAAAACACCTACTATGTATTGTGTCAGTCAATACTATGCTATGGTATTATAGGATGGGGCGGTTGTACAAGGTCCACTCTACACCCTCTAGAAGTAGCGCGAAAATGTGTTTTAAAAATAATCGCACGTAAACCGTATCGATTTCCGTCAGACACTCTTTACATCCAGTCCGAGGTTTTGGATGTAAGACAGCTTTATGTTCGCATGGCCCTAATATATACTAATAATAAATGGACACCTTATAATCAACAACGAGTTGGAAAGACGAGAGCAACAAGCACTGGTGATATGATGGTGCCAAGATCTTACACAATATTTGGCCAGCGCCATTCCACGTTCATTGACCCTAGAATGTATAACAATCTTCCCGAAGCAATTAAAAGTAGTGAGAACACATCCACTTTTAAAAAATCTCTAACCGATTGGTTGTTGGAGGTGGGTAGGGACGGTTTAGGGAATATGCTGACTGTTGTATTTTGAATGATAGTATTTAGTACTTAGTATTTAGTTTTTCCATGATAAATTTAAATGACTATTATAGGTACCCATGTGAGCGTTATATCAATATGTAATTGATTTATATATGTATATTATTTTAGTTTTTATTTTTATTTATTTTGGTTTTATTATTATTTTCCCATAAATATATGTATGTGTATGTGTGCATATATGAATATATATTTTTACTATAGATGTATATAAGTATCTAGCCATATTTGTATATGCGTAAATATTTGTAGTTTTATATTGGTCGATTGAAAATAAGTACCAACTATAGTTTAAGTTGACAGTGCACACTTAATATCGTCATTAAAAGTCTGTCTTAGAACAGGCCTAGGCCTAGTTAGGCGACTGTGTCAATCATTAAAAATAATGTCGCATCAATTTCTTGACATCTTAATCAAATATGACATGATTTTTTAACTAGATGTGTTACTAAATAAATAAATAAATTGTTTGAAAATACTTTTCATACAATAGGAGAGTTAAAAAAAGCAATAACCCATCACATGGGCCAAGTGCGTAGGCGGATGGCCTTTCTATCCCCGGCTATTACATGCAATAATCGGCGGAGCGCGGGCCCAAGTTTGGTAATTAATATCTCCAATTTCGGATATAACGACCTCACAGACTTTTTATATGTAATGTATGATATCATCAGTTATGTATAGTAAAATTTTGAACTTCCTAAAGTGGGATTCTTGATGCCTGCCAGACCGAAGTTTGAGCGGCCGCCTCGCTCATTAAATATAAACATCGGCGGAGAGCGGGCCCGAGTTTGGGAATTAATATCTCCAATTTAAGTAAAAACGACCTCACGCACTTTTTATATCTAATGTGTAATACCATCAGCTGTGTATAGTAACATTTTGAACTTCCTAAAGTGGGATTCTCGATGCCTGCCAGACCGAAGTTTGAGTGGCTGCCACTACCGTTACATACAGTCATCGGCGGGCCCGAGTTTGGGAATTAATATCTCCAATTTAAGAAAAAACGACCACACGCACTTTTTTTATATGTAATGTATAATATCATCAGCTATGTATAGTAAAATTTTGAATTTCCTAAAGTGGGATTCTCGATGCCTGCCAGACCGAAGTTTGAGTGGCTGCCACGACCATTACATACAGTCATTGCCGAGTTTGGGAATTAATATATCTCCAATTTAAGAAAAAACGACCTCACGCACTTTTTAAATGTGATGTATAATATCATCAGCTATGTATAGTAAAATTTTGAACTTCCTAAAGTGGGATTCTCGATGCCTGCCAGACCGAAGTTTGAGCGGCTGCCACGACCATTACATACAGTCATCGGCGCGGCGCGGGCCCGAGTTTGGAAATTAATATCTCCAATTTAAGAAAAAACGACCTCACGTACTTTTATATGTAATGTATAATATCATCAGCTATGGATAGGTAGTAAAATTTTGAACTTCCTAACGTGGGATTCTCGATGCCTGCCAGACCGAAGTTTGAGCGGCTGCCACGATCATTACATACAGTCACCGGTGCGGCGCGGGCCCGAGTTTGGGAATTAATATATCTCCAATTTAAGAAAAAACGACCTCACACACTTTTTAAATATGATGTATAATATCGTCAGCTATGTATAGTAAAATTTTGAACTTCCTAAAGTGGGAGTCTCGATGCCTGCCAGACCGAAGTTTGAGCGGCCACCTCGCTCATTAAATATAATCATCGGCGCGGCGCGGGCCCGAGTTTGGGAATTAATATCTCCAATTTAAGAAAAACGACCTGACGCACTTTTTATATGTAATGTGTAATACCATCAGCTGTGTATAGTAACATTTTGACCTTCCTAAAGTGGGATTCTCGATGCCTGCCAGACCGAAGTTTGGGTGGCTGCCACCACCATTACATACAGTCATCGGCGCGGTGCGGGCCCGAGTTTGGGAATTAATATCTCCAATTTAAGAAAAACCGACCACAGGCACTTTTTAAATGTAATGTATAATATCATCAGCTATGTATAGTAAAATTTTGAACTTCCTAAAGTGGGATTCTCGATGCCTGCCAGACCGAAGTTTGAACGGCTGCCACGACCATTACATACAGTCATCGGCGCGGCGCGGGCCCGAGTTTGGAAATTAATATCTCCAATTTAAGAAAAAACGACCTCACGTACTTTTATATGTAATGTATAATATCATCAGCTATGTACAGTAAAATTTTGAACTTCCTAACGTGGGATTCTCGATGCCTGCCAGACCGAAGTTTGAGCGGCTGCCACGATCATTACATACAGTCACCGGTGCGGCGCGGGCCCGAGTTTGGGAATTAATATATCTCCAATTTAAGAAAAAACGACCTCACACACTTTTTAAATATGATGTATAATATCGTCAGCTATGTATAGTAAAATTTTGAACTTCCTAAAGTGGGAGTCTCGATGCCTGCCAGACCGAAGTTTAAGCGGCCATCTCGCTCATTAAATATAATCATCGGCGCGGCGCGGGCCCGAGTTTGGAAATTAATATCTCCAATTTAAGAAAAAACGACCTCACGTACTTTTATATGTGATGTATAATATCATCAGCTATGTATAGTAAAATTTTGAACTTCCCAAAGTGGGATTCTCGATGCCAGCCAGACCGAAGTTTGAGCAGCTGCCACGACCATTACATACAGTCATCGGCGCGGCGCGGGCCCGAGTTTGGAAATTAATATCTCCAATTTAAGAAAAAAACGATCTCCCGCACTTTTTGTATGTGATGTATAATATCATCAGCTATGTATAGTAAAATTTTGAACATTCTAAAGTGGGATCCTCGATAGCTGCCAGACCGAAGTGTGAGCATATTTACCCGCGGGCCGCGAGTTCAAGTTGAGTAATAATTTTTCCAATTTAATTAAAAGATCTCTTGTAGTTTTTGTTATTCAGCATTAAATCTAATACATAAATAAAAATTTATATATTACTGCTATTAGCAGATAAGCCGAAAAAGTCATAGTCAACAGACATGACGGACGATTTACAATTATAATGTTGGGTGTCCTGTTAAAAAAATATTCCTCATATTGGTTATGCTGCAAAACGCTATTTTAGCTGCTTCTGGTTGGGAGAGCGTCGGCTGTGATTGGCCTTTAGTCAATAGACGTTTTGTTGCTGAGGCAGGCGCCAGGTTCATTCCGGTCCGCCCCCGTTAGTAGCTCGCGATGTCAAACTGACGCAACAAAAAGTGTCTGTCAAAAAGGCAAATCAGGTTTTGTTTTATATAAGGCCTATGGATCGCGCTCTTTTCACCATTGTCACTATCGACGATCTATGTTGCAATAATAATAATAAACTCTATTTTCATCAAAAAATGCGAGTTTGTTGCCTTGCGGCAATATCTATCAGCTATCACAAGTTTTGCATTGGTTACACAAAATAAAAATTGAAGTAATAAAAAAAGACAAACTAGGAAAAAAATTTGAAACAAGGGAAATAAAATTATTACAATTAAATAAAGACGCAGAGGGAAGGTAGCAGACCGGGGGGGGGGGGGGGTCTTGGTTATTGTTTTAGGTGTTCGTGCTCCTTGAGCCTGACCTTGAAAGTGGTGATGCTGGGGGCTGTTCTAACATTATTCGGTTAAGCATTCCAGAGTCGATCAGATTCCACGAAGATGAAGTACGAGAAAAAGTCGCTGCTGTGACCAGGAATAGATAGATACCAAGTTATTGCCCTCGGATCTGAGAGGACGACCATATTGCGTTCTAGCCAGGTGTTTTTACAAAACGCTTTTCACTCTTCCACTGTAGGCGAACCTAAATTTCCTAATAGAGAACAGATATTTGCCAGACGCTTTTAAAATAAGATAAGAAGTTTAAGTTAATTGATCGTCAACCTTCGCGGAAGTTTGAGGTAAGGCGATTCAGAAAATAAGAAGAAACCAATATGATGATGATGATATTCGGCCCTTTTATGAAATAAAGACTGCCATGGACACACATGGACATTCGAGTCATATGATAATAGCGCTAGCTAATTTAGCGCCCAACACTACATAACAAATTGTGCTGTAAGGTATACCACTCACGATCCCACACGCAACAGATTATTGCCAAAGTGCTTTTATGTCTACATTTATCTATATTTTGTATAAGAAATTTCGTTTCGTTTATTCGCCAGCCGCTTTAGTGTTTCACACACCATATGGCTTAGGTGCACCTGTGTGTGTTTCTGCGCTGTAAATACCAGAACCAATTGGCTAGCTATTTTTAATAATTGAAGCACACAAAACCTACATAGTTTAAATGGTGTCTGGGCTGTAGCCCAGACTAGTTTAACAACTAAATTGCTTTAAATTACTATAAAACTACTAAATTAGTTTATAAACTAAGCAAAATCTTAAGTTTACATGACATCATTTAAAATAAACTCTCATGTCTAACTTTTTTTTGTTTGTCAAGCCTTTATTACCAAAGATTATATATTTTTAGGTTTACCTTTCTCATATGCAATATGTTTTTCCTCGGTAGCTAAGGTTTAAATTAAAAAAAAATAGATTTTTTATAACTCAGATTTTTTGTGGCGTTACGCGAGTTTCGCTGTGAGCTATATGTTTTTTGTCAAATCATGACATGATATGTTTTTGATCAGATTTATTTAAATGATGCTGTAGCAGAGTATTGTTATACTCTACCTGACACAACCGGTTGATACATGTGCTATTTCGTATAGCTCTACATCAGCTAAAACAGATGTCTTTGCTAGGCTCTTGTTCTTCTTCTTGCTATGCCCTCAACAAGACGCACGTATTATTTTGGCTATTCTTGAGTTTATTTTGCTAACACTGCTGTGCGGGTCGGTTATGTTTGTGTTGGGAGTGATCTGTCCCGCTGTGTGTAGCGTTCTTTAGCCTCTTATTGTGTCGTCTTTCTTCTTATTATTCTTATTGTAAATGCGTCATACTGTAAGTTTACTTCTTTCTCAAAAATTCTTCTTTCTCAAAAATTCTCCACGGGGGCGGCTCTCACCTAGGGCTGACCGGAACTCGGTCACTTTCAGTGTCGGGCCTGGGGGAATGTGACTCTCGTTGGCGCCTCGGGTCAGTGGAAAAAGCTACTGAATACAGTTGATTTTTAGCTGCAAGCAAGAGCTGATGGATGGCACATTGTCACAATGGCCAGGTACAATGAGGTGGCTTCGGCCTCGGCTGGCGTAGGGGGTGCCGCCCCTAATCCTAATCCTGAATCCCCCTCCCTTCTCTTACTTTTCCAGCACCTCAGACCACATAGTAATACTAACTCTCCCTAACCTAAAAGCCACTTTCCAAGATCTATTCCCACTATCTTTTCCTCCATTACTTATGTCTCATCGTCTAAATTATTAACTAAATTATTCCCTAACAGGCATCCTTTCTTATGTTTATCCCTGTAATGTCCATATTGTGGTTCGTATGTTACTTACTTAAAACAGTGTTGTCCCTTGTCTTTGTCCGTAGATTGGTTACTAACCATAGTTCCCACCCCGTTGTCAAGACAACACAGGAAACGAAGAAGAATTTTCCATGTTGGCACAATCGCCAGCAACCAAGCTGCGTGGAATTGCCACAAATAAGAAGAACAAGAAGAAGAAGGTAGAGAGGAGTTATCAATGAAAATAGGGAACAGTTATGGAAAAATGGTGTTTCGTCCAACACGAATTACGACACCAAAAGATATTTATGTTTATTTGTTGGCATGAAACGACAGAATTCAAATTTATTAATTGTCAGTAAGTTTACTTATAGTTTATCTATTTATATTGCAGTTTTACACAAAATTTTGAAAAAAATAAGTTTTATCTAAATCTTTATAAGAAAAATGACAGTTCTGCGGGATATATTATATATTTTAGGGTATTTCTTACTGAAAATACTAAAATTAGTAGCTTCGTACCTAAAAGAACAGGTGTTTGCTGAAGATTCCTGCTGGAAATATTTCTCTAAATTATGCAGTGTAGGTGTAAATCTAAATCAAACTTAATCTGGACCGCAGAAAGCCGAAACGAACGGACCTTGACAAATCCAACACCCAAAATTGACCTGATTACAAAAAAAACGAGTACCTAGAGCGAAGCTCTTGTAAGTAGGTATCTCAGGAAACAGACTTGTGAACAATGTAGAATTTAAATTTAAGGTTGTCAATCAGGAATGAATTGGTGGGATTGTCTGTGGGGCCCTTTAATTTGAACTGACACTGACAGCGGCAATGGTGACAGCTCGACGTCTGTCCACTGCTCGAATTGTTTTTTAAAGATTTCGTTTGCCGGTTTCGGGTCATATTTTGTACGTAGTTAATTATCTGAACGAATCCAGGAAAAATAGTGAAAGTTGAATCATGAAGGCGGTTTGCATAGAAATAACGTAACCGTTTGCTGTTTTAATAGTTTTATTGACCAAAATTTTTCGTGCCAACTAGGCAAAACAAACTTGAAAACATCGTTTTATCGCGAGAATGTTCAAGATTGAATCATACATTACGCCGATCCTGCTGAGTTACATCGATAAATATGTGGAAAACTTTAAACCGGAGGATTCACAGGTTAGTTCTAGGTACATCGTTATTTTTATTTAGGACTGTACCACTAAGCGCCTCGCCCGACTGCGATGCTCAAATTTTATACGATCGCAGTATAGAATTTTACCGCATATCTTTTTTTGTGACCTATTCTTTAAAGACTCTAAAACTCGTTTAAATTGCATACCGTGAATATAGCATTTTATATATTTTTTATTTTATTAGGATTGCACATATTTTAAAACTACACGCGCGCTGTTATGAATAAATAAATAAAATGCAAACGGAGCTGCCATGGAATTCACCGACCTGAGTCGGGCCCATAATAATACTATTATTTTTTTTACACTTCTAGGGGTGAGCATTAGATTCCGGGGTATAACTGCAGTATAGGAACCTCTCCTGGATTGTTGATTTTTAAACGTCACCAGACTATATTCGCCACGCAGATTCCGAATCTGCAAATCTTTTGTCACTCTCAATAAATAAGCGAGATATAGGCATTCAAAGTTTGCATACAAAACGTCAACAGATCGGCCATATTGTATCAGAAGTAGTGTCATAAAATAGTCTATATATCGCGAGGTCTCTAATATCGATAACAATTCGCGATTGTCTCGCTCTATTTGATTGTTTTTTTTTTTTTTTGAGGATCATATTTTAGGGCAATCCAGTTTTATGAGCATTTTAATAAAACTTTTACATAATTTATTGTAAAATTAGAGTCTAGTCCATACTAGAACGGGCTAGTCCCAGTTGGGTGACAGAATCGAATAAGCAAAAGGTTAAGGTTTTGCCATTCGGTTCCTGTTATTTTTTATAAGCTAAAACAATGTGTTATAGTATGTATAGTAAACAATGTTTTATTCTTTAATAAGTAAAATAAATTACAAAAATGATGGCATGCTCGTGAAAAAAATGTGCAATATTTGAAAAAATTGGACTATTTTCGAGTTATTTTTCAATGACTTTGCGTTTTGATAACGAAAGGTATACTGAATCAATAGAAAATTCCCAAATATTTAAATATCACCGCATACAATTTTTTTTTGAATTTTGCGCGAAATTTGAAAAAAAAATTTGTTTGCGTTAACATGACAATGTGTTAGTGATAATTCGGATTATTTTCGAGGTTTTTACAAAATGACTTTGGTGATGATGACAAAAGGTAACCTGAAACAAACTAAGTTTCTTCAATATCAAATTAACATCATGTGTTAGCGATCATCTAAAACAATTGGACAATTTTTGAAGTTTTTACGAAAGGACTTGGTGTATTGAAGACTAAAGGTAACCTGAAACAAACAACATTTCAGGATTTCTTCTGTCATCAATATGCAAAGTCACTGAAAAAACTTTGAAAATAGTGCCCTTTTTTAAGTTTTGCGAAAATATGTATTTTTGGGATTGGTTTTTTCAAAATATTTCGATTAATCTAAAAACTCTGCAAATTGTCATAATTTATGTAATATGGCTAATTGTCATCGATATTATGAATATACTCGAATGTGTCCCACACGGTATGTACAAACAATATGGCTGCAACTTTTTTGACATTGGGATGAAAAATTTGAACGCCCATATCTCGTTTATTTATTGAGATCGAATAAAGATTATGGAACATTCGTAATCAGCGTAGTGAATATAGCAAGGTTAATTTTTTATTTTTTATTTTGGCCTGTTCGTTTACATATAAAATTTAAACTTTGAATGCTTATATCTCACTTATTTATAGCGACCGATTTCCTTTTTCCGACCGAATTTTCTTCCAGATTTAGCATTAAAATAAAACAATCTATTAGTCTATATTTTTTTTATTTTTTTTGGAGAGAGGTTCCTATACTGCAGTTATTCCGATTCCGGACTAACGACCGGCTGTGGTAGGTTTAGGACGGCTGTCTTGCCACATGTGGGCGTACACCTTACCACCCATTCACTCCCTCTTCGAAGCCATAGAATTTGAGATGCACAAATTGCAGTTTTAGTTAATATTTCTAGGAAAGAGTTGATTATTTTTCTGGAAAGACCAAGATCTTTAAAGAGGTGAAACAGAAATTTAGCTGGCAGGCCACGAGCGCTAACTTCCACCGTGTGAAGGTGAATAGTGAAGCCGTTCCGGGTGACGGCATTTGCGAGATCATGGTATTTGTTTAATTTGTACTCGTCTTTTGGGATATTTGATTCCCATGGAACAGTTAATTCTACAATAAGGGCCACCTTCCGAGATAGAGAGTAAAGAGTTATATCTGGACAGAGGGCTGTGCATCCGAGACTTTCAGGGAATTTATACTGCTTTGAGACCGAATCGACGTCTAGAATCCAATCTGAAGCTTTCTCGATTATTGAGAAAGGTTTTGTAGTTAAATGTTTTTCGCCTTTAAAGTCATCCCGCACAAACTGTATTGGGGGTTTGGAGAGTAGTGTCAAACCCTTGTTGGCGCAAATAACAGCGAGAACTTTGTCATGGCGGTAAGTGTACCGTCCTTGATCTAAGGCCACCTTGCAGCCAGCTAGAATATGTCTAGCTGTGCAAGGGGTATTGCTACAAAGGGGACATGAACTATCCTCGGCATAGCTCCAATGAGCGAGGTTACTGGGGTCTGGAAGTGTACGCTGAAAGGCATTCAAATAAAATTTCAGCATCTCTGGCGTCCAGTCATAGAGCATTACCTTCCAGTGCATTGGAGGCGGAATGTAATAGTCCCCAATTGTTGTCCAATCATTCTAGCATTGAAGGCCAATAGCATGAGCCATACTGTTGCTGTCGTAATCTCCCCGCAAGAGAGACTTCTTCAAGTCCACATCGCTCATGGTTCTACTGCCATACCCCAGACCAGTGCCATTCTGGCTGATTCCAGTAAGAAACTTTTTGTGGAAGTCTATGCGGGCTTGTAGATAATTCGAATCACTACGGCCACTTTTTGTGTGCTTTGATATTGCTGGATCTTTGGAATTGCAAAGAACCAAATTTTTGGTTATTCTGGAATTGGCGTAGAGCAGTGAGGGCAGTTTTAGCACTAGCCCAAAATTTTGTTTGGACCTGAAGAGAGTCGAGGGGTCAGCTGGTGTGGCTATGGACAACCAGGATTTTAGACTAGCCGTCACCAGCGCATCTAGACTGGACAATTGGGTTTTGGTGAAATCGTAAATAAGAATTGTGCATGAAGCCTTTTTGCACTGATACTCCAAGTACTCATCCTGGACTATGCTAAAAAAGATTTTGGCCACAGTATCTGTCAGAGCAATGGGCCGAGCGTCCTTTGGTCCGGTGCAAACTTCCTAGGACCTTTGGAATTAAGATGACTGTCGCTCGGCCAAAATTCTGTGGGACTACACCGCTATTCCATATATTTCGAAAGATGGATCCTAAATATTGCAGAATGCAGGGGCACTTTTTGTATACTAAATAGGGAATAACATCGGGACCCGGAGTAGAGCCCGACGGCTTCCTCTTTACTTGATTAAGAATCTCATCTAGAGATAGAGGTTGAGAGGCAAAAGCTACCGTAAGCAGGTGCGGAGGTGTAATGCCCGGCGGAGGGCTGTATGTATGTAGCCGCATTGGATCCGCATGGATTTTGCCCTTGGCGGCAGACAAAACCTTTTTGCTGTAGTTAAAACGGGTTTTGTCAAACCGGGCTTCCTCTTTGGATTTGAGAAATACTGCCTTACACTTGTCGTTTTGCACGGTATGCGCGCGAGAAGTTGTGGCAGAGGGCTTTATCCCCGGATTTCTTGGCTTCACATAACTGGCGACGAAGTAGCCGCTTTTGTCTACGGAGCTTTGCCTTAAATGTGTTTTCTCTGTAAACCGGGTCGACATGGATAGATTTTGGGTAAACACCCGAGAAGTATTCATGGACTGCCACCTGGAAGGAAGACAGCTGCACACTGGCAGGGGCATTACGGTTCACAGAGTGGTCAAGAATAAAATTTGAATTATTATAGTGAAATTCCCAGTCCTATTTTGCAAGTAAAGGGAATTTTAGAGGAGGGAAAAACACGATTTGACAAAATCTTGCGAAAAACCACTCTGAAACTCCTATTCGTAAGATATTAATAACTGGAAAAATTTTAAAACACGACAAAAGGCAGCAAAAGACGTGATGTAAAAGTTCTCATTTTCGAGACCAGAGAGTTATAAAAGACTCCCGCGATACAGTATACCGAGTTAGAACAGTAAGCACACTCTCGAGCGGCAAGGCGTTGCGTAAATAGGGTGCGTGGGAAGTAAACACAGGGATACGTTAAGGCAAACGCTAGTTGGCGTTACCGCGTGGGGGTGGTCAAATTTCTCGAGCATTTGAATGTCGGCGTCGGCGGAGCAGCGGCCATAGGGGGCCATATGTGAGCCCGTAGGACTCTAAAACTACTGTTTGTATACTGTGCTCGCGGTCACTGCAATGATGCGAGCGTCAAAGCTTTAAATCCCATACAAATTATCACTGTGTGATTAAAAAAAAAAAAAATATGTTAAATCACAACTTTTAATTAAAAAAAATTGAAATAAGCAAAGATTTTATTTTTATTTTTATAGTTTTGAAAGTTTTTGCTTGTTAAAAAAGTGTAAGGCATGCTGCACCATCTAGGGGTGGGTTGATATTATCTATTATGTTATATAGTTTTTCACAGCTTCTGACCTTGTGTTGAAAATTTACAAAAGCTTTGTTTGCCCGTTACTAGAATATATCTACCAGGTATGGTGCCCGTACTTTGCTAAGGATGTAGACCTGCTGGTAAGAGTACAGTGCCGCCGTACTAACCTGCCTTATTAGTTACAAAGAATGAGCTATTAGGAAAGGCTTCGAGTCCTTATTCTCTCAACCCTGACGGAACGACGAGAACGAGGAGACCTTATCGAGGCTTAACCTGATCAGTGTCCCTATAAAAAGAGCAGTTTTTTTATGATACAGGATTTCCATAAGTGCGTTGAATGTGTGGGCGGCTTTGTGCTCTCAGAGATACTGTACAGAATAAGATTTTTTCAAGTTTTTACATTACGATGACATAGTGTTCTTTTACATTACGATGACATCCATGTTCCGCGTAAGGACAATAGAAACCTGCTAGAAAATTCTGTGACGTTAGTAGTCACAAAATCTGCACTCAATCCGAGAAAGAATTTTATATCCAAAAGAATTTTGAACAACTGGAATAGACTCTCCAACGTTGTGGTTCTTGCAAAAAATGTCAACAGTTTTAAAACTGATCTAGATAACTTTCAAGTGAACAATAAAAATAATTCTGATATAGGCTCACCAGCATTAATGCTGCCTACCTAATAGTTTATAATAATAATGATAATAATAATAAATACAGTAAGAGAGTTCTGCCTTTCGTCAAAGTGACAATTCACATCCTGAAACTTTTGGCCACAGAGTGAGGCCAGAGAGGACCTCGTATGAGTCTTCAGTAGCTTTCGCCTTATAACCTCCATCCCATGATGATATTCGTACCCATGTAAGTAGAAAGCTGCTGCGTTCTATTCCGGGTCCCGACGGTATTCCTTACACAGTGTACAAAAATGCCCTTGCCTACTGCAGTATTTAGGAACCATCTTCCACCTCATAATAAAAATAAACGTTCATGTAAAGTAGTGTATATAATTCTGTTATGCTAGGTACATTAAGTGACAACCCAGATGTATAAGATTTAATTAACACGAACTGGACCTATGAAAAATAACTGTTAGTTTTATTTCCATTGTATTTTTCAAGTTTCAAAATTGAACTTATGTGGTGCATATAATCGTCGGGGCTCGAAGGTCCTGCCACCAGGGCCAAAGGCTCGGGCGCTAGGCTTAGGATGGGTTAAAAACACCTGACAACGTCAGCTTTCAATAATATATATTTTTTAATATTCTAGGTTTCCTTGTGGAGTGGAGGGGTTTCTCTATACAATTTGCATTTGAGAACTGATATCATCCAGCGAGATTTCAATTTACCTTTTCGATTTGTGTCCGGCTACATTTACGAACTTTTAATTCAAGTACCATGGATGAAAATCGTTTCGGATCCCATCGTCGTGACAATAAATACAATCGGTAAATATAATATACAATTCTTCTTTATTGTTTGTTGCATGTGTAAAGTTTTAGCCTTTCGGAAGCCAGCCTTCGCGTGCAAAAATGGCGCTGCACCTTTTTTGGTCGATTTTATATACTAACATTTTTTTGTTAATGAATTCTCTTTTGAAACCTAGTAATTAATATTTTTAGTAATGTATATTATATATTTATATAATATATATGGAGGCTAGCCGAAACGGCTACATACGGATCTGTCAACCACCGCAAAAGGCCGATTCGCCTTTTTGATGCCCCAGCGGTTAACGGTGTAGTTACAAAAATTGGTCCTTTTTAGGTTTATTTATTTATTGCTAGATTTCCAAACAACCATTGACTATTTTGAAGAAAAAAAACAATATATGCTAATTAAATAGGCCCTCTTTAATTCATGACAGCTATACTGTTTAACATTCCTCTTAATTGTAATTGTAAATGTTAAAAAAAATAAGAAAACAACTAAAACACTTTCACTTGGGCAAAGCAATGATGGGATCCTATTTTCATAAATTTATCAAATTCCCTTGTAAATTAATCATCTTTTTTTCAGAATGCATTCTCACATTGGATCGATATCCTGAGTTCTCTGCTACATCTTTACAAACTCAGGAGTAAGTGGACTTTTGGATATATCTGCTCTTGTTTCAGAACTAACAAATGAACTTTTTCAGGGATGGAGATGTACCGCCGGGATACATGCAATCTTTAATTAACAAGATAGTTGGTAATATAGCAGTCCGATGCAACAATTTTATATTAAAGTATGTAGAAGGAGACATTGTGGTATCGCTAAATATTAGACACTTATCGTTCGATAGCACTAATGCTAATTGGGAGTCAGCGTTTACTGGTATGAGCATGTGAAGTATAAATAAGCAGTGATTAGACCAAAATTTTAATATTATTTCTCCGTTTTGTATTTTAGAGGTCACCGAAAATGACTTAAATTTAAGGAAACTGATTCAGCTGAACGATCTTACCTTTTGCGTGGACGAGAGTAACGCTGCAGGGAAAATCGAAACTTATCAAGAACCTCTGCTTTTCCGCTGCGAACTATGCTTTCGGTACTTAAATATTTCGTAACTGTTTCATTATTAGTTTTTTTTTCTGATTCATCAAAGTTTAAACAATTATTTTTTTTCAGAGTATTAAACAAGTACCGTAGCGTCAAATCAAAACGGCCCTATTGCACCAGGCTGACTATTAGTACCTCATGGTATGGTTCTATATATAAAAAACTGTGATTAAATTTTCTTTATTAGTCTTAGATTGGTCATAGTTTTTTTTTGTTGTAGTTTGGATTTCAATATATCTAGTCAACAAATACCTATCATCATGAGATTATCTGCTTTAATATTGGCTTTACAAACAAACGAACTTAAAATAGAGAAAAGAAAACTGCACCCTTCCACAGCCACTTATGAGTCGACTGGAGAAAACGGTAAGATGACATATAATCTAAAAGAATTGATTTCAGTAAAACTATTACAAGGACCGTGCAATCGCGACACGAATTATAACCAAATGTATGAATACTGCCAAACAACTCGCTTGAAAAAGACAGTCCTTTCAGGTGCACAAAGCAGCAAAAGAGAGTGATGCCATAAAACCATTAAAAACAGGTTAATTCAACCCTGTTGTAATGAAGAAAAAGACCCTTTTTTCCGGTACGCAAACGATTTTAAGGATTCCGACTAAAGCATATAAATGGGACTGTATTAGTGAGACTCTGTCGCGTGTCTGTTTGTCTTACTGTATGTCACAGTCGATTATCTCGGTCAGTTTTAAAACTGTCAATATGAAATTTGGTATATTCATAGTACTTGCTTGCTAGCATGTATCTACATAGCTTAAATCAAAAAAGAAAAAATATTTTTTTATCTTTATATTAAGGGCAGCCAAAAGGGTCAGTTTTTTTCATCTTAAACCAATCGAATCGTATATTATTTGAAAGATCGGCTATTTCATTAAATTGAAACACTTATTTTTTTGTACCTTCATTTAAGATAAATCTTCAAAGACGTATGTGAAAAAGTGTATCCCTTTCTCATCCAAAAATTTTGTTTTCTATTTTGATAGAGTAACGATTGCAGGAAAAATTAAATAAAATTTTAACTATCATAATTTTAAACAAATAACAAATCTATATACAAAATGAAACATTCATTTTAAATCAATGGACAGTACTGTTGGAAGAAATAAAAGCCATTAGATGTTAAATTGGAGTTCAATTTAACATCTAATGGCTTTTATTTCTTCAATTTTATTGGAGTTCAAAACTGTGTATATGGCGTTGTGCCAAAGCCTGTGGTCCTATGGCACAATCGCATGGGGTGGTTGCACCACACAAGTACTCCTTCCTCTGATCAATGCGCAGAAGCTGATTCTGAAGGTCATAAATAAAAAAACCCCTAGATACCCCTCAGCGAAACTCTATACAGAATATGGAGTACTTGATGTGAGGCAATTATTCATAAAACAGTTACTAATTCAGTTTCATAGAATTAAGGATCAACAGGCAAAAAGCCAACAAATTAAAAACACAAGGCAAGCTACTGGGTCAAATTATAATATTCCGATTGTAAAGTCTTCATTTGCGCAAAGGCATTTTTACTTCCTTGCGCCGAGATTTTATAATAATTTAAATGAGAGTTATAAGAATGCAAGCAACTTAATTTCATTCAAAATACTTATAAGGAAGTACCTGCTTGAAAGGGGTCCAATGTATGCTGAGTCTCAATTGCTCTCGCTAATAATTTAAGTTGTTTTATTAAATTATGTATTACTAACTAATATCAAATCGCGTGTATTATTTGCTTATGTATATATAGGTGTAGGTATGTATATATATATTTATGTATGTGTGTATGTATGTGTATGTATATATGTATATATTCTTATGTATTATGCAATGCAACGTAAGTTCATAACATCAAAAGAGTCAGCTCATCGATACCATTGATTTTTAAAAATCAATGTCGATACCTTTAAACAAAAAGCAGCATCCCTAGATACGGGTCTCTGACCTAGTTAGGAATGCGGATAGACATTTTCACCATAGGATGTGCTCAATCTCTCCCAACTCAACCATAGTATGTTAATGGTGTGTATATGACATAATTATAAAGTTATTGTAAATTAATAAATAAATAAATAAATAAATTTAAAAACAAAATGAAAATTTCAAAATTGGTAATCTTTTCACAACCATTTTTTTTTTTCATTTATAGAAGGTTATATAAAAGCTTATGCAATTACTTCGCTTATACATTAATATCAATATCAACAAACACTTTAAGTCAATTAGTGTGAAAATGTCTCATAGCAAGAGTCGCTTTCAAAAGGTCTGAACCCTCGGTGCATGACCAACACTATAGTGGACACCATCGCTCCTGACAGTCTAAGTCGTAAAATGTGCGAGCACGACAGCACATCAGCGTTCTCGCTCTACAAGAGATGTGGCGCATGGTGCCAGGCTATCGATATCGATTGATTCTTATATCGATGATTACATACAAGAAAACTATTAAAGTCGACTATTATCGTCAAAACCCGGCTTTAATAACAAATCCAGAAAGAATTGCAAAATTAAAACGGATATTCTATCCTATTGCAAAATATTAATGCACTGAAATATTCTAAATTATCTGAAATGTCGAAACACAGCAATTAGTTATTGCCCTAATGAGGACATACTTAATAGGACATTGTCTTGAAGAATAATTAACAAATCCAGAAAGAATTGCGAAATTAAAACGGATATTCTATTCTATTGCAAAATATTAATGCACTGAAACATTCTAAATTATCTGAAATGTCGAAACACAGCAATTAGTTATTGCCCTAATGGGGACATACTTAATAGAACATTGTCTTGAAGAATAGTTAATTATTTCACTAATGTGATTAGTACTATGTACAATAGTACATTAGTACTATGTACAATAACTCGGTTAAACTACGTCCGTTTTTAAAATAATCCTTCGCTTCTAGAAATCGCTATAGATTCTGATAACCTAAAATAAATTCAAATTTATAAATAATTTTGCTGCTCCAAATAATGCTCTTGGACATTGTACATATCAATTTACATGTAATTACATGCAAAGTAATGAAAGATTCATTCTTATCGACGATGTACCTTTGCAAAAAAACACAATATCTTTGCCTTAACAAAAGAATTTCCTTCTCTAATGGTGTATTCAAATTTGTAAAACTAAAGAAAAAGTTGGTTTCATAGACTAAACATTATTTACATAGCATTTCATATATTTTTTAAAATTTTATAATGTTTATTGTAACACCGATCTTTGTGTGGTGACGGTATCAAACACACTCATAAGTGACTCGTATCAACAACACAATAATTTTGAAGAGCTTGTTCTCCTAGAGCAATTAAAGCGGAAGATCATTTGGAACGTTATGAGATTAACCTTTGGCGTAACATTTGAAACCCTTCCAGAGAGTAACTCCCTTTATTGAGGCTGTATTTACAGGACTGGCAATGAATCTCTTATGGTTTACGTGCTAAGTTCATTTAGTTGTTTTGGACTACCCTGAACATCCTAATATATTATAAATACATACAAGATAGTAATTTGTTTTGTTTGTTTGTTTGTTTCAACTGTTTATTGTGAAATTTCTCAATGGGCGGGTTTATTATCATACGACAATCTCTTACAACCAACCCTAATATGAAGTGTTTATATGTATGTGTGCATGTAACATGTGTGTAAGTGTGTGTCTTGTTATGGCATTCGACCGACAGAATTGAAAATGCAATTCCGTGAGTTTTATCCCAATGAAAAATAGTGACCCAGCCGAGGATCTTACAATGTAAGATCAGGCAACCTAACCTAACACATGGGCCAAAGTTTGACAACCCCTTCGGTTTCCTACCTGCCTGTTTTAATTATTTCATTTTTCATTTAAGTACTGTCAAATATTACTATGTATCCGTCCATATCAATATCGAAAATCCATCGATATCGATAGTGAGGCGTAGCCGGGGATAGCGATCTCTATATCTTGTGCGAGGGCGAAAAGTGATGTGCTGTCGTGCTCGCACGTTTTACGACTCCGAATGTCAGGAGCAATTGTGTCCACTATAGAACTTGGCTGGTTTTATTTGCTTTCTGTGCGGTTGGTTTTGATGAGATTTGATATCATTGCTACTGCACTGTGGACATACAGTTTTCGTGACACGTTTGCCGCTAGTTGCCAATTTGTTTTAATATAACTACTTTATATAAAGCGTATTATTCATTTGTTTTTATTGCAGCCACTGACGACCAAGAAGCAATGGAGTCATGGACAGGATGGCTTTGGTCATTTGTTCCTGCATTGCCTTCGAGTTACGCATTAGATGATGATGGAGAACCCTTAAAAAATAAGTTTTTAATGATTCTTTGCGGTGTATACATTGAGAAGTTATCATTTACATTCAAGGTTGGTAAAATAATAACTTACACTCATAGTCTGAATTTGGGTGACCCCGTTATTATTCAAATTTAAAAATTGTGCACGTTGACATTTGTGGTATACCGCTTTGGTGGTTATCTGTCACTCATTGCTTGTTGAGGTGAATTCAACGAGATTAATGTAGGGCGAAAATCGCCTCAATTCTGCAGGGTTATATGGTCTCTCTTGACCTGGAAAATTGACTTTCTCTGACGCATCTCGTCATAAATTCGTCGTCCCGTGCAATCGAAAGAACAGCAACCATTCAGTTATTCAGCTTTTATTTTATCCTTACATAACGGTTTTGACGGAGTGAGACCGCCTGCCTGTCCATTGAGCGCTTGATTGAACTCGCCTCTGTAAATTTCGAGTCTGTCGGCTAGCATTCCCGCCACTCCAATTCTCCGACTTTAACGCCTAGTCCTGTAGGACGGTCAAGGAGGTCCTACATTAAACGTTCAGTAAATATATAGTCATGTTGCTATTTATTTATTTGCTATTTATTTATTTATTTACAAATCAACATTACAGTACACACCAATTCGTTGAGATGTAATATACATAAATATAAAAGGTATTAAATATGCAAGCTTAAAGAGTAAGAGTAAAAAAAAATAATTAAAAAACAATAACAAAACATTCGATCTTATTCTGGCATAAACAGGTAGTACAATGCTGTCCTTATGTTGTACTTCAACTCAAATTAATAATATTTATTTAATTAATAGCAAATTAAGTTTGCCAATCTTTGCTTGCCTAGCGCAAACACACAAAAAATTGCCCTTGCTCAGTGCCCACTTGCACATTTCAGAGTTTCTAGCCACTACAACAGATTTATTCGCCATTCAGATTGATACGTTTTGCCAAACTTGTCATCATAATTATCTTCATCATCGCCAAACTTGTCTATTTTCCTTGTTTAGCCTTTTTGATTTCCCTATTTCAAGTTGCTCTTTTGAGATTTTCGCTTAGCACAATTTCTCAGTAACGTATCCATCGCACAAAGGGGATATGACTAATGATAAATTTGTGCAGCATACTCTTAATAAGAATATATAATATATTTTTTAATCATATGAAAAATTACAATTATATCGATTTTACTAAAGACATGTTAATATTTCAGGTGCCTCAATATACAACAGACGTTATGCATTTTCATGGTGGTCATAAAAAAAATCGTTTTCTTGCCATGTGCACCCTCACATTAACATCAGTGAAGAGTGAATTGGCATTACCTGGTTACGGTAATACTTGCTTCCGTTTTGGCATCGAGGAAATCTTGCTAAATGGAGGCAGTCATTGCACCTGTGGAATTTTGGATTCTTTAAATGTAAGTTGACAAGTTCATAATTGTTTCATTTTTTCAGGGTCCTTTGTCCGTTGTGAGTGCACCAACGTCTTTGAATGAAATAGCCGATTTATTTGACGAATTACTGCATCCTGTATTGAAACATTGTTGAACTGCATCCTGTATTGTTGAACTTGTTATCAGAATTGATTATTGTATCGAAATGCCGTCTTGTATTTATACCTACGTTGTGCCAGACGGCCAGTCACCAGCCCGCTGCCCGCTAGGTCTGGCTCTGGCGTCGTTTCTGAATAAAAGTGTCAGTTTTTGTTGCCTCGCAAGAGTTACTGAGCGGTCTCGGTAGTGCGCTCACGACACTTGTGCCCGTAAATCCTGCTTTTTTGTATTTATGAAAATATGATAAAACTGAGTCACAGAATGTTTTTTCCGACTTATTTGCTAATATCCATCTCTTTGTTTGCTTTGGAGTATCACCGTATCGGACAGAATCTTTGTTTTTCAGTCTGCTGTTTTATTTCAGATCTATAGCCATCTCTCTCAATAGGTACAGTGTTGTCTCTGTCGTACCTCGCTTTCAGCGATGGCCTGTCCATGTAGCTTGTTTAAATTGTACCATCGGTCGCCTGTCTCTTCTTAACATACCTACCTTTGCCAGTTTTCCGCTTTTGGGGAGACCTGTAATTCAGCTGATATTAATTCCGCTTACTCTTATAACAATATAGACCGTGCTCATTGTTTCTACGGTATGGAACGTGTATGACTATATCAATCTTTTTTTGTATGGTAATGCACTGACTCGTTCGGACGTCGGATCTCCGGTCAGCTGTAAGATATGTGGTGTTTTCGTACGGTGTCTTGGTGGTATCTTGCCTGTTTATGTAGCGTCGCTACAATTTAATCAGAGAGAATGAAAGGGGAGTGCTCTTGCCGATAATACCACATTACCCACCGTTTTGCCGATTCTCCCTAAAAACTTAACCCTAATTACATTGACGAGTTGCTGTATCAGGGATTTTCAAAAGACATTTTTGCAGATGAGTTTTATAATAGGGCCGGGCGGGCCACTTGGGAAAATCCTAAACTATAGCAGGTACAGAGAAACATGCTGAGAGGAGCTATGACATTGATTTTAATGAAGTGAAAAATGGCATATTATTTTTGACGTGAATACATCTAGAAGATCACGCTAGATTATAGGTGACAATTCACAAATCCTGATGTAACATTTTCATGATGATATAAAACCATTGAATAACTCAGAAACTAAAAGTCTGGCATGGATGGTTTAAGTATCATTATAATTACACATATTGTAGTTACACATATTACACATATTGTAGCACATACATTGGTTTAACTTAAATATTGAGCTGCTGCCACGAGGGGATGGGGACAGGCGGAGGCGGGCTCAATTCACAGCAACCATTTTCAAGGTAGTGATAATTTATAAATCAGTATAGATTGACACTCTAAGCAGCTACCTTGCTTGTTTTTATCTCAAAATAAAAATTATAAAGATACGATTTTACGAGGTAAAATATATAAAAAATAATTGTGTCGATTGGTATAAAAAAAATGTTTTTGATTAAATGCAATTTTTCTGAAAAATATGTCATTAATATCAATGTCAAAACTTCTTTCAGTATTTTTATCTATCTGCTATAATTTAGGATTTTTCCTAGTCCCATTTATAAAAAAACTCTTATAAAGTAAAACTTTTACAATCTTTTATAAAACTGATGTTTTGCGATTGTTGCACCTAACTCATTTTGTAAATTATTTTAATATTTAATCCTGATATTCTTTTCACAGCCGGCTTATTACATAAAAAGTAAGAATTCATTGGAGAACCAAGATCTTAACAAATGGCCGTTGGTTGAATTGGAGAATTTCGAAAACACCCCAAAAATGACAAGTGAAGAAATGCTAGCCATTTGTCCTGCTTTAGCAGTGGAATTGATGTGCCATAGTACCAAAGATTCTGAAAATGAAGATAAGTAAGTTTACATTTCAGGTGTCAGTGTTGTTTATTCTAATGATTGTATCGAAAAACATAATTTACACAAATTTATTATCAGTTGTAAAATTAGCGTGGGTGGCATCAGTATTTAAACAACATTTTACAAAAAAATTTTTGTTTGTTGCAATTTTGTTTGCATCGCAAAACCTGAGAGAAGACTCTTTTATAACGTTTGAGTTTTAAATAATAATTCAAAACTACGCTAATATATTTAAAAAAATGCTTTTTCTGGAAAAATATATTTTTGTATGTCAAAATTCAGATTTAGTGATTCATAGATAGAATATCTTTAAATATAAAAGTCTATAAATATACAAAATGTATACATTTTTCTAAGATTTTTTTTCGTTGTTTGATATAATGATAGTAATGAGAAAATGATCTTACCCAACAAATGTAATTCTGACGAAAATTTAAGGAAATTGTTTTTTCATTTGGTAAGATTTTTTATAAATATATTGGCTAAATATTCTTGTTATTTGTATATATTACAAGATAATTCAATGGATTACTATAAAAAAAAAAAAAAATTAGGACTGACATTGAAATGGGTCTAATAATATGGCAAGGGACTAAAAATAGTAAGTCCCGATGCCTTCCAGCACAATCTAGCCGATATATTTTTTTCTTTTCAGAGAGCCATGGCTTTTTCCTTGCCTTGAACCTTTGAGGCTTCCTTGCTTGATTTTTTAAAGATTCTATAATCAGTATCCGGTCCTCAAATCTTTTTCCGACCTGCAAACACACACCTGCAACACACTAGAGAGAGATAGTCAACAAGCCCAATTTCAGGGCTTGTGGAATAGAAGATGAGTCGGCTGAGCAAGTAATATGTACATGCCCAGCTTTGCCTGTAATAGGAGAGAAAATAATGGGCACATATAGGCTACTATGGCTGATTTGTGCGGCTTCTGTCGACGAGGATTCTGCGACTGGTCTCCCAGGTGAACGAGTTGAAGGAACTAAAGCATAAACTCGTATTCAATAGATACATTCGTAGATAGGGTAAAGCCACAATGGCCCTAGAATTAGGACTAAGTGCAGGTAGCCTGATCAGATATACCCCATTATCATTAGTGAGCTCTGTAGGGATTATGGGTCAGTTTTTTTCTAGATGTGCACTGTGATTTACACACGGAACCAGTATTTAATGATTCTCTACTGATAGAATTTAAAACTAATAAAGACCGCAAGTCCAGACCTCAGGTAGTTAGGGAAATAATAATTTTTCTATTACATTTTAGGTATTTCGAAGGTGATAAGATGGCTCAAATCGCAGTCGGACCGCTTCACGTTGTCATCTGTCCAAGCTTCACACATAGAATCCAGTCTGTTTTGAGCGCCTCTGAAAAATACGACTATGCTCCTTACATCGATCCGTTACCAGGTAAGGCAACAGAATGTCCTTTAGAATTCGCAGGCGAAAAGCATCACTACTTTCAAATGCGGAAATGCTGCCCCCCCAGCCCAAGGGCATTGTGACCTTTGCAGATCTTCCATGCCTCCATTTGTTTGCAGTCCATTATCCAGTTGTGGGCTTTCTACAAACTTTAGTATCTTTATTCTTTAAGTGATATAGCATGGTCTGAAATACCGAGTAGTTATGAAAGTGACCGACGGAGCTGTTGTCAATATTCCTGATTTGAATAATGATGGTTAAGAAAGAGGGAGGGACTCGAGCTGCAGTATGCTAGCAAGATTGGACTAGCAAGAGGGGACTAAAATTGATTAAATCATTGGGCTTTCATGCCTATATTTATGGCTGTGGGTGAAATAGAGTAAATATTAGCTGTTTCACAACTTTTTGCCTTGGTAAATTCTGCGAGAATTCTCTGGTTTTCTTTTATTTTTTTAACCTTCGGGTTACTGTGACTTTTGATAAGCCACATAATGGTTCAGGTTGGTTGTAAGACACCGTTTCTATCCACCAGGTTGGCTTTTTCATTCCAAACATTCCATTTCATTCCAATCATTTCATTCAATGGCTGTGAGCATACTCCAGTGAGTCATTCATCATCGCCTATTTGGGGGCAGGGCAGGCTGCGTTGAAACCGGATCAACAGTGTATCCCTACTACTGCTACTACTACTACTACTACTATCAGTAATTGTAAACTGAATATAATAATGTATAGTTACGAAATTGGCCAAAATATGGGTGTTCAAGTTGGTCGTTTTAGTAACCATGTCTTCATAAATAATTGTATGCCTGGTGCGACCTTCTCGGTCATTTTAAATAAAATTCTAAACTCAAAATTCATGAACAAAACTATTTTAATTATATTTGTCGGAAGGAGAGGAAAAGTAGACAAAAAGTTACTGAATAATTATTTTTCACGTTTAAACAAAAAGTAATTTTGTTTACTTCCCCTTTCAGTCAAAGCCATAGTGATGGCGAAAACAATATTAGATAGAATTTAAATTCTACGTTGCACACACTAACATGTCGTCATGAACATAAATTAGTAATGTTTGATACTAATGTTTTCATTAGCAAAAACTTTATTCTGACGAAAAATAATATGTATTATTTACAATCATTTTACACCAGACACTTAGCAGAATTGCTATGGTATTCTATTTTTAATTCCATTAATACGTTGACATTTAATTTAAACTAAATTTCGTCTAAATATTTTTGTTTTAGATTTGGAGTTTCATGAGTTGCCTTCGCCGACTACTGATGATTATGACTTATTAGTTAGCAACGTACCGCTTGCAAAATATTGTCTGTCTGCTACTAAATTGCAAATAAGTTTTAATGTGTGGGACCATAAAGATGAATTGAAGAAAAGTACAAGCGTTTCTGCTCTTCCATCAAAGGTATTTTTATGCACTTTTTATAATATTTGTGTTCCTTGTCGATGTCAGTTTTCTATCCTACACATCTACTCTTTTAAATAATAATAACATTTTACGCAGGCACCGTCTCAATGCTACATGTACCCTCTCATTGAATTTATCCGAGTCGTTTTTTCTCGAAAGGGAATTTCTCGACAATTTATTACTTCTAGAATCAGAAAAACAATAAAAAGAACATATCTGTATGACTGTTTGTGAGTTTTCCTATTTCAGAATTTCTCTTGCTGATGTGATTTTATTCATTAATTAGATTTTAGAATTCACTACCTACAATATACATGGTGCATTATGATAGTAATGTCCATTTTCTTTGAAAAATTGATTTATTGATCTGATTGGTACAAATGGTTAAAATGGTTCAAAATAGTCTCCTCGTGCATCGATATACGCGTAGAGATGATTCTGCCACACCCTGAAGGCACACTGGAACTCCTCGAGTGGAATGCCTCTCAGGAACCTCGTAACGTGATATTGTATGTACACCAGCGACTCCCGGCGCTTTCCCTTTGACTCTCTCTTTAGTGGGGGTAAAGAAAAAAGTGAGACGGAGCCAAGTCAGGGCTGTAAGGAGGCCGGGGCTGCGAGGAGGTCTTTTGCTGGCTCAGGCAGTGGGTGACCACAGAGGCCATATGGCTGTGGCTGGAGGCTGAAGGCGCACTGGAGCTGCAACACGTCTTTGATGTCAGGCCTGTCGCGCGCCACCAGGCGTTTCATTCTCTCCACTAACTTCAGGTAAAAAGCTGCCTTCACAAATTGTCCTCATGGTACAAACTCTAAATGGTCCATTCCTTCGATGTCAAACGAGACAATTGGCATTGTTTCGGTGCGAGACTTGCTCGTGTGCGCTTTTTTGGGTTCAGGAGAAGATTGCACGCGCCGCTCGGAGTTCTGCATTTCGGATTTCAGATCGTACTCGAACATCCAGGATTTATCCTCGGTTATGCGAGAGTCTTAAAAGCCCAGATCGTTTCTAATCGATTCCGACGATTCTGCGTTGCGCGAAACTAGACTTCTTTCTGCTCCTTCGTCGACGCCTTTGGCGCAAGCCTCGCGCAGACCTTTCGCATTTGCAAATCCTCCACATTTGTAAACTTCGCATTCAGCAAAAGTCCACGAGTTCAGGGTGTTAGCGATCACCAAGACGTTTAACCAATGATGATCTGACCTCAAAAGTTGGCACGCGGCTAGACGTTTTGATCAGTTGGGTCTGTGGTTGGGCTTCAGGAACGGGGCATCGGCAACCTTCTCTCGGCCCCCCTCCAAGGCCTCGTGCTGCCTTTCACCCTCAAAGGCCTCTCCAACTATTCCATAAGTTTCCCTTTGCATTCTTCCCGAGCCGCACACCAACCTTTATCGCATGCCGCCGTTCCGGCAAACGCTCAATCGCACCGTGACACAATGGAAAAAAAGACTATGCGAAGACATATCCCACCGCTCCTACTGCTCGGAGCGAACTGAGACTGGGCGCGTTCAGAAGGGCAAATCCCCCACCACATTTTTTGACCAATCCGAGCACGCTGCGATGTTTAGTTGTATCACAATAAAATCATGCACATTATTTTCATAATGCACCATGTAAATGTACATGATAGCTGCCATAAAAATGGACGACTGAAATTACAATTTCAGCAGTGTTTTATTTGAGTTGAGACTTAAGTTAACTTTCCAAAATAGATATGTCTGTTAAGTCACCATTGAAAAGGCACAGCATACCAGACAGTAGCTTTACATAGAACAAAATTGAAATCGAAGCAAATACATCACAAGTCGTAAGGGCTCGGATATGACCGTTTGGTGTTCGCTACTCGCCCTCAATTGTTTAAAAATTCGTCAGCCTTTACCTGCGCGTAAAGCTAACCAAAGACACTCGTCTAGACTTACCCCTCTGCCCACATTCCTCGCACCCTCTTCCCGCAATGCCATGTAGCTCGAGAGTAAACCTACTTTTTGGTATACTGTGACGAAAGTAAGAATTTTCGTGATCTGCTAGGTCTCTGCCTTTCTTCCATATTAGACCATTTGCGTGTGTCATGATATCTTCCCTATCTATTCTGCTGATATTCTGTAATGCAAAAGGAATTGTCGTTATTCTGTATTGCTTTTTACTAATCTCAATGCTATGCGTACCAATGCACAAACTAATATACAAACAAGACTTTTGAAAGCGTCTAAATTGTCTTATTTGGACAGCCTCCAGGATTAAAAAAAAGATCTTTTTGCAAAAGAAATAGAACTTTTGCATTGCAGAATAACAGCAAATATTTACGATGTGACACTTGACCATTACGGCTAATGTATGCCGAATGAAAAATTCGAAATAGCTTCTTTTACTATGTTACAATATAAATTTCCATATTTAATTTCAATTATTATGTTTCCTGTATTATGTAATCCCTGGTTTATGTTTTGTGTTAATCATACTTTTAATTATTAGCTTGCTACAATTGTCATGAAAGTTAATTATACTCATTAGCTAAAAAATGTTCATTTCTAATGTAAAAATGCGATTTTCATTCCTTTGGGATATAAAATAATAAAAGTGTGTTAATATACTTTTCAGTTTCTGCTTTAAGCCAAAAATGCATGATAAATGCTGAATTTTGTTTCCAGAGGCAAAGAAATAAAAGTGTTTTTGGTTCAAGTCTGTTGTACGTTTCAACTAACTACTAGGTTATAAACTGTTTTTAGAAAACTTCAAACATCACAGATGAACATTTTGGAAAGGGCTATATACCAGTATTCGTAATAGAATGTACCAATGTCGATTTATACTATGAGGCTCCTTTGAATCCGAGGATGTAAGTACAATAGTATCATTTACAAAAGCAAAAAGCTACATGAAATTGATTATAACTGAATATTTTTCAGACTCGTACACACTACTTGTCAGCTACCCCAGCCGGAATTCATCGATGCTTGTTTCACGAGATACCTCGCTTATCTTAAAAACGTCCAATGTTTTTTATTATTCATATCGAAAGATTCCTTATTGAAAAATGAGGTTGAATCTAAATCGTCACCGTTTATTCGACAAGCCTTGACTACACAATTCTCAATTGAATCAAGCCTCAGTAAAATTATAGAGGAAAAGTTTTGGCTAAAACGTTCAAACCTTTCGTATCTTGATTTCGAAATAATGACAAGTAAGTAATTTTGTCGATCGATAGTGACTACAGTGTGGGTGAAGGTGTAAGAGGTAGAGTAAGAATGCTTTTGTTTTTGAGAGTCTTGTTTCTATAATTCATAAAAATATTGTTTCATAAAAATATGTATAAAAACTAAACTTTCAGTGGCTAATAACTTTTATATAAAACTGATTTTGGCTAATAACTTTTATATAAAACGTATTTCAATGGGGAGGGGGGGGGGGATATAGATATTTAAGATATAAATGATTAAAAGTTATTTTTTGATTGTTCGTCTTTGGTTCCCTTAGTAGTAGTAGTAGTAGTGAATAGAGTGGGGGGCTTGTTTCCAGCCCTTGATGTCACCTAGATCTGTGAGGTCTCTTGTAACTACCCACTGTGTGGTTAGGTCAGTGGTCAGCTAGTAGCCCGGTACTTCTTACCAGTCCAAGTAGATCACTGACCTTTAAGTTGGGCAGATCGCTGGGTTCGAGAAAGGCTCGTCCCAGTAGATGCTAGTTTATAAGGTGATCCTTAAACCGATATGGACTTACGGCATCCAACTATGGGGCACAGCCAGTGACTCCAACGTAGAAATCCTTCAGCGATACCAGAACAAAGTTCTGAGGTCCATAGCAAACGCCCCATGGTTCACCCGGAACAGTGAGATCCACGAACACCTCAAAATGCCGACGGTTAAGGAAGAACTGCAAAAGTACAGTGCAAGATATAAAATGACACTGGTAGGACACTGGTAGGGAATGCCCTAGCCTCTAACCTAACAAACGTAGGTGAAAACATAAGAATGTTAAAACGCTTAGATGTGGCAGACCTGAGTGACAGACTCTGACACTAGAGCAGTCAATTAATATTAAGAGGAGACTCTTCGAGGGAGGAGTCATCTTACACGCCTTCAACTCAACAATACATCTGATTATGGTCTTCAATGCTGCGACCGATTGCAGATAGAAATCAATTAAAAAAAAAAAAAAAACATATTCGGCAATCCTTGCTCTCAGTCAAGCCAAGGTTGAATAGATGAGCTCTAAGGGTCGTGTGTCTGGTGAGGAGACCGATAGTGGTTCTAAGGTTCTTCTTGCTCATGTCAAGTAGGGCCTTGGTTTTCTTCTGCAGTGGTTGCTCCATCATGGCTTTTGCCTGGCGACATCCCTGACTCTGTTTCCAGGAAGCCTGATGTTCCTGCTCCAAGCAGTCCCTGATGATTTTCTTACCTGTAGCGAAGGGGACCCCTACAACTGGCTCCACTGGGCATTCCAGTGTGCCCAGTTTTGCCAGTCTGTCGGCCTCTTCGTTGCCGGGTATGCCTTGGTGACCCGGTATCCATATTAGGGTGATTTTGTTGGATTTTCCCAATTTGTTGAGCTCCTGCATGCAGTCCCAGACCACAGAAGATTCTGTGGTGGCTTTAGCCAGAGCGTCCAGTGCTGCTCTGCTGTCAGAGCAGATGAGGATTTGTCTGTTCTTTACCTCAAGTCGATTTTGTAGTTTTATGCATTCCAATATGGTAAATACCTCGGCTTGGAAAACCGTGGCGTATTGTCCAAGGGGGATGCTGATTCTGTGGTTGGTTTTGGGTCCATACACACCTGCCCCAAAAACGTCCATTTGTTCCTGAGCCGTCGGTGAACCAGGCGTTTGCGTTGTGGCTTTGAAGCCACTGCGGATTTTTCCATTCTTCCCTGGTGGGGATTAGGATTTTATAGGACTTCTCTACCGATTTTTTTTTCCGTAGTCAATCCTGGGTCAGAGTGAATGGGCTTTTGTGGAGGAGGTTTAGCTCAGGATAATTGTGCCCTCCTTGCTTCCACTCGCCCAAACACTTCAGTCTGTATGCTGTAAGTCTAGCGGAGTGGATGATAAGCTTGTCCAGAGGCGGGCAGCAGAGTGCCACCTCTAATCCCGCTGTTGGGGTGGTCTTCATGACGCCAGTTGCAGCCCTCAGGTAGTTACCTTGAAGACTTTTAAGCATTTTTATTGTCTCAAGCTTTTTCACCCTGGACCACCAGACTATTGCAGCATAGGTTAGTCTAGGCAGTAGTACTGCCCTATAAAGCCATAGGGCGACCCTAGGTTTGAACCCCCAGGTTTTTCCCATGGCTCTTTTGCACGTCCACAAAGAGGCATAGAAGGTTGTTCTCTTGCGCTCGAGGCGGTGCTTCCAATTGAGTTTTGGGTCTAGATAGACTCCAAGGTAATTGACTTCTGTAGCGTATTCTATCTTCTTATCCCAGAGCTTGAGACACTCAACGGGTTCGGGTTTGTATTTTCTGGTGAAAATCATGGCCTTAGTCTTGCTATGATTAGCGGACAGACCTCTGGCCTGGCACCAGTCTTCGGTGGTCTTAAGCGCTTTGTCCATGAGCTCCTTAAGTATTGATAGGAAGTTTCCTCTTACACTATGGGCACGTCATCAGCGTAGCCGTAGACAGAGAGGCCTAGGTTTTGTAGATCTCTTAGAAGTTCGTCTACAACGATGCTCCACAAGAGGGGGGAGATGACTCCACCCTGTGGGCAGCCCTTGGCAGGGATTCCCGTGATGGAGGTGTCGCCTTGATAGACGGTCAGATTCCTATTTGATAGCATACTCAATGTCCAGTCAATGATGGTCTCTGGTATTCCTCATCTGTACATAGCTTTTTTTATAGTTGCATATCATGTGGTGTCAAATGCTCCTTCAATGTCCAGGAATACTCCCAGAGCGTAATCTTTCGCCGCTAACTGTCTCAATGGGGGGGGATATAGATATTTAAGATATAAATGATTAAAAGTTATTTTTTGATTGTTCGTCTTTGGTTCCCTTAATATTGGTTATTTTTCTTTTTAGGTAATCTCTCCATCTGTGGCACAGCTCCTAGATTTATAACGGCCACACATGTACTTTCAAATATTTATCAACAAAGGGTAGATGATCCGAACAAATCTACCCTCAGCACAACGTCGTTAATAAAAGATTGCATGCATGATAAAAGTGAGTTGGTATTGTCAATACTGAAATGTGAGGAAGGCAAAGGGAAACCACAACTGCTTTTTTCCTAATGGACCCGATTGCGTTTCTTTGTAAACTAAAATAGGAACTTAGTTCAACCAAACGAGATACAGCAATACGTTAGAATGGAATATGAACTGAACTGTCATCTATTTTCCCGCACCAAAACTACCTGTCGAACTTGACGCCCGAATAAGTTTTAATACATTTCGTGCAGTGTTCGATTTAGCTGATTTACCTTCGGTGGGTAGTTTTAATGCGGAAAGTGACAACCGTTCATTTCACATTCCGCTCTGACGTACTGCTCTGTCTCGTTTACATTAACTAATTTACAATTTTAGTTCAAAAGAAACGCAATCGAGGCCAAACGGTTGCAATTCGAGCATCTTAGTTAAGGTCTTCTAGGCTAGGAGGTGAGAATCACAGTAATAGTCACCTACGGTTGCTATCCATCGGACAGCACCCGAAGATGAAGAAAAAATGTTACGATGCACCTGTTGATTGGCCAAATAATGATATACCATACCCATGGTGACAAATCAACCTCTGTATGGCAATTCATTTTATCGCAAAGCATAAGAAAACACACGCATTTATCAGTAATAGAATGTATTCTGGTTTATGTATGACAAACAAGTAAAATAAATAAAAATAATTAGATGAATAAAATCAATCGCTAACTTCTCAACATAATCTATAATAATTAACATTCTTTAATTTAGATATCGTCCATCTGGATATAGCTTTTGATGACACGAAGGCGACACTGGTCAGGCAATTAAACGTCGACAAGTACTCATTGAGTTGTGATGGTTTGAAAATATTTGCCTGGGATCCTGTAAAACGGGCAAAGATCGAGCAAGTTTGGATTTTGTCTGCTCCCGAAGGAGTAACTGTTAAAAGGTAATTCCCTTTTTTTAATTGTAATACATGTAGGATTTAACTTCAACTAATTTTATTTGTGTGCGAACTTTGCTATAAAATCGGAATCGGTTTGCACCTCGTTAATATAACTGGAAAACAGTTGGGATTTTTCATTTGCCCTCCAAAGCAATGAAAGATAATGTTGAATGACTGGGCACCAGAGGTGCTGAAATTTTATTTCAATGCCTTTCAGAATACACTTCCAGACCCCAGATTGATTGGGCTATTTAGAGGATATTTTATATCCTATCTGTAGCTCATATCCCCCTAGGCTCATATCGCCCTGTATCCCCCCTTGCACAGCTAGGTATATTTTAGTTGCAAGTCGACAGATCAAGGTCAGTACACCTACTGGTCGCGATATTGAGCTGGACACAAAGATTTTTTGGTTGAATAATATGAACTGTAATTGATATTTAAATAATTACCAGACCACCTGTGTCCATAGGGATTTCTCGACCTCCGGTTCCTAGGCCGAATAGAGATCGGTGCTCAGGATGATCCCTCGAAGCTCGCTAGATAAAAAGGTTAGATCACTATAATTATATTAATGATTATGCTCAGTTATCTGCTAGAATGTTTATACGCTCGTGTCGCAGCTATACGGATAGCTGGAGAATGTGAGTAGTATAAAACCGGTTTAGCGCGCACTCGCGACCACTATTGCGGATTTAACAGAAGCTACTGACGCAATTTCGCAATCACCCCCTCGAGCTGGGCGTCGCGACGCCGGCGCAGCTTGTTCGATTCGTCGTCGCTTAGGTACCCACTCGCACAGACCAATCGGGGCACATCGCCGATGGGACATTGCGCTTCTCCGGAGAGAGAGGGAGATGCCGCGCTAAGACCCCTCACAGTCTTTCTTTGGCCGACTTTCCGCCGAGCTATACAATGCAGATGCGGGAGAATCCGATATGATGTTATTTTAAATACGGTCCGAGATGATACTCTAGATATAACATTACCATAATTGCTTTTAGGCGCTTACTTCTCATTTCGGAACTAATTATATATCTACAGAAATTTGGTAAGTATGTCAATTGTCTCATTAGTGGCCACAAGAACACTTGGTGGGAGCGTAAGCCGCTTCAAATCATGGCTATAAATAACAATGATAAATGGTTTTGGAAAGGGCCGTTTCTTTGTCTCAATAGACAAAGGCCTGGACTTCGCATGGAAAAATTCGTCGAAATTTCGGTTCCTTGGTCACCCCTCAGTTAAGATTTATGACTCGTTTCCTTGTCTATCGAAGCTTCTAGAAATACGACGTCTAACTGACATTCCCCAAAGCTCATTCTGTTTTCGCCACGTCCTATTTTAAAATTCTTCCTTTTCAGTCGATAATTTTGTCCACCTACTACCGTGACATAATCTTGCTGTTATTTGTAAGGTAATTAGCCTCTCAGTGGTTCGTGCCAAGAAGAGTTTGCAAGTACCCTCCAAACCTCCAATCGTCCAAACGTTTGTGCGGGATGGATCTAGAGGCAAAAAACATTCACCCAAAACCCTTATTAATAATCGAGATACCTCAAGACTGGATTTTACAGGTCGATTCGGTCTCTAAGCATTATCATCTCCTTGATAGTATTACCCTCTGTTTAGATATAATTCTTTATTCCCTATCTCGGTTATTGTAGAATTAACGGTTCTATGGGAATCAAATATCCCCAAAGACCACAAGTACAAACTAAATAAATAACATGACTTCACACAGTGGAAGTTGGTGCTCGGGGCCTGCCAGCCAAATCTCTGTTTCATCTCTTCAATGAACTTGATCTATTTGAGAAAATAATCCACTTCTTCTTAGAAGTAAACCTAAATCCGCAATTTCCGTACCTCAAATCTCATGGCTTTGAAGGGGTACTGAATGGGTAGAAAGATGTACACTCACATGTGGCAAGACAGCTGTCCTACCACAGCCAGTCGTTAGCCCGGAGGCAACCAATAGTATCCTCTATGAGTAAATTAATTTACAACTGGCCTGATTACTGACAGCTCTGTTTATATTTATTATTTTTATTAATCATATTTAAATCAAATGAAATAACATTTTATTTATCATGAACCCTATAATCTGTTAGACCCTATAATCTCCAAAAGGTATCCCATATGATTTTGTGTTATATTACAAAATACTATTTTAAATTATCTTTTAATTGCAGTGACAGTTTTCTTCAAATGGCATTGCAGATTTCGAGGAAAAATTCAAATGTGGCATCTTATATTTGTATGAAAATGGAGTCTTTTTCATTTAACGTGGATCCTCTCTTATGGCAGCTACTTACATTCAGTCCAACGGTGTTTGATACTAAAGGTAATGTTTAATTATCGTAATCCTCTCTTTCTTTACTTTATGTTCATACTTTTTGCAGTAATTTCAGCCAACGCCAGCAATACAAATAAACAAGTTCAACAACGGAAATCGGCTGATGAATTGGTAATTGCACTATTTCTTTAAACAAATATTTTATTGTAGTATTAATGTTTTGTCTTAAAATTTAATTATTTATTTGATACACTTCAGATAAAACCGTTTTCTAAACGAATTGTCGATCAAAAGGCACATTCGCTCGGACACACCAGCTCGGACAGAGACAGAGAATATATTCACGGGAGTTCATCACTGCAGCAGAATGTTATGTCTCCGCTTGTTGAACCTGAATCCAAAGTAATCTATCAAACAAGTTTCAAATAATGCCTTAGTAAATGCAGCAACTTTTATTATATTTTTTTTTTGCAGAAATCTGACTCAGCGGATAAGGCGTGGCTGCAAGAATATTTGATGTACAACTTTACGAATTTTCAACATATCCAGGTTTTGTGCGATATTGCTTCGAGCACATTTCATTTTCCATTAGGACCAGTGTCAGCTCTCAATTCGCAAAGTTTGCATGAATCTATGGACACATATGTATCAAATCATAAAGGAACCACTTTCAATTTGCTGAATTTAGGGTGAGTCAAATAAATTATTAGTTAGTGCAATTATGCGACATTGTTTTACCTTATTTGTCCCTAAATGCGAGCAAACAAGTGGTTGAAACAACGACTGAAATTCATTACAGATTTCCGGCTATTACCCTTCAAAGTGCTAGTATTCAATCAGAGGTACTGAGGACTTTTGCACAACCAAAATTGATTACAGTATTAAATGAACCAGGTGAGAATATTTTTATATCTCTCCCTATCTATCACCTAGCAGAATGCGTATTGCTTCTCTCTCGCTCTCGCCCCTCACCGTGGAGTGCATTCAAAGGTTGACAACCACCAGCTGCAGAGGTTTTGGGCTGGCAAACAAATTACATTGAGTAGAAAAAAATATCATTGATTTGATGTTTTTTTACAATATATGATTAAACAGAGAAGCCTACCATCAAACAAGATATCTTTCCTCTTTTTATTATACCCGCTGATTGTATATTGATTTAAAAACCAGATTCAAGGCAGTTTTTTCGTTTACGAGACAAGACAGATGAACGATCATGTACTGAGTGAGCAAAGATTAAAAAACCAACTAATATTTTTTTCAGAATTATCTTCTTTTCCATGGAAAGTTACTTTCTCAAATCTTTCATGCTTTATGAAAAAACCAGTAGGAACGCAGTCAGGCCAGCAATTCGAAGAACTGCCATTATTAAAACCCTTTAATTTCAATGCAACTATCGGAGTTACGGTAAAGACGAATAAACAAAATGATGAATCTTGCAATACCGCTCCAGAGATAAAGAAGGATACTCAAGAAAGTGGCAAACCAAAGAAACGGAAAAGTCAAATTCTCCCATCATCAAAGGAGGACCCAAAGGTATTAGATATTTTCGCATTGGTTTTTGATATTTTTTTAACTGTTATTTTTATTTGTTATTTAATTTTTTTATCTGTTATTCGGCAGGACGAGCAAGAGAATAATAATGAACTGCTGTCGTCATTGGCGACATACGTCCATGTAGATATGGGAGCATTAACTTTTGCTTTTAATCAGAATCAGATTGCCTTTATTACACATCTTTTGCATGCTCTGAATGACCTAACAACTTATTTATTTAGTTTTGACAAAACCACCACTGCAGAAAACTGTATCACTAAAACCTATTCAAAACTATTGGATGACATTATGGATACCAGGGCGAGTTCTGATCCAATAATCTCCTCTGCTCCTGTGACTACTTCCAGGTGAGTTCACTTTAGACCTTTTATTAAAAAAAGGGGTCCTTAACCCGTCGGACGCTAACAGTGCCTATAGGCATTTTGCATCATTTGACAGATCCGCGAGTAACCGTTTCGGCGGGTCGCCATATATACTTGACCTATGACTGGACGCCAGAGATGCTGAAATTTTATTTGAATGCCTTTCAGCATACGCTTCCAGACCCCAGTAACCTCGCACGTTGGAGCTTTGCCGAGGATAGTTCTTGTCCCCTTTGTAGCAATACCCCTTGCACAGCTAGACACATTCTAGCTGGCTGCAAGGTGGCCTTAGATCAAGGACGGTACACTTACCGCCATGACAAAGTTCTCGCTGTTATTCGCGAGGTAATTAGTCTCTCAGTGGCTCGAGCCAACAAGGGTTTGACAGTATCCTCCAAACCCCCAATACAGTTTGTGCGGGATGGCTCTAAAGGCAAAAAACATTTAACTACAAAACCTTTCTCAATAATCGAGAAAGCTACAGATTGGATTCTGGAGGTTGATTCGGTCTCTAAGCAGTATAAATTCCCTGAAAGTCTCGGATGCACAGCCCTCCGTCCAGATATAACTCTTTACTCTCTATCTCGGAAGGTGGCCCTTATCGTAGAATTAACTGTTCCATGGGAATCAAATATCCCAAAAGACCACGAGTACAAATTAAATAAATACCACATTCTCGCAAATGCCGTCACCCGGAACGGCATCACTGTTCACCTTCACACGGTGGAAGTTGGCACTCGTAGCCTGCCAGATAAATTTCTGTTTCACCTCTTTAAAGATCTTGGTCTTTCCAGAAAAATAATCAACTCTTTCCTAAAGTTCATCTAAAGAAAATTATCTAAAACCGCGATTTGCGCATCTCAAATTCTATGGGTTCGAAGGAGGAGTGAATGGGTGGTAAGGTGAACGCTCAAATGTGGTAAGACAGCTGTCCTAAACCTACCTGTAGCCGGTCGTTAGTCCGGAATCCACTGCTCACTCCCCAGAAGTGTAAAAAATAGTGTTATGATGGGCCAGACTCCGGTTGGTGAAATCCATGGCAGTTCCGTTTGTATTATATATATTTTTTTTAATTTTAAATATATAATATACATGACTAACTAGATTAATTACTAGTTAACAAGAGTAATTCTAGAAAAAAACGATATTGTTAGTATTTATTCACAAAATTGATCAAAAAGTTGCAGTGTAGTTGTTTATGCGTGAAGGTTGGCTTCCGAGAGGTTAAGGACGAGTTCATCCATCCGTCCGTTCGCACCTGGATCTAAGAAACTATAAGTACTGGAAAGAATGGCAAACCACTTGATATGATCCAAAACGAATTTCCCGCTTCTTATTGTGTTTTATTTAATTACTTTCTATACTATTTATTTAATATCTTGACTTTTGCGTTGCTTTCGCAAGGATCACCATTTTTAAATACTATTAAAGCATGCACATTCAGTTTGTGACGTCAAAATTCTATATGCACGGTACCGAAACGCTTCTGTATGCATTGCGAATTGTTAAGATAAGATAGTCCTTAACAAGCAAAGTCCGAATATATATTTTTTTGTTTTTTCTTTTAAATTATAGATTAAGTGACCTTGAGTCAACCTATAGTACAAACGTAAAGATTCAATGAATAATCACGAAAGCATGTTTTTAATTGATACAGGAGAAATTCAATATGACCTGAAAATGGGCCCCTCAACTGTAATTTTTACAATAATATTGTTTATTGTATTTTGTTTCATGCATTTCAGATCTGAAGAAGCATCTTGTTCATCAACCTCGGAACACATGGGACAGAGTGATAGCCTTATTGATAAAGAATCCAGTACTACCACAAAGTCAACACTTACTACAGGTATTATAATAAGCAAGATTTTTCTGCTTCTTTGTCAGCCTTTATACTGGTACTGTTTGGCAAAGGCCCCACCGTGTGAACAGAACTACCAGCGAGCCAACGGTACCATCTCATGATTGTCCTAAGCAAGGCAATCATAAGGTGGGGTGAGCATCAGGGGGATTTCGCACACAGTAAGATGGTGCGCTGGCCACTTGTTTACGCTATCAACAGTGGCGGATCCAGGATTTATGTTTGGGGGGGGCTGAGGGTCGGTCTCGCTAATAGCTATATCAGTAAACTAGCTGACCCGTGCCCACTTCGTTGGGCGGTAAAACGTTTTACTTGTGATGAAATAATGAGTGTGGTTTGGTTAGTACTGAGTGCTATGATTTATTTCCTGACTGCCAAATGAAGGGTTATATTTTTACTGCAATGTATGTATGTATTTGCATGCCAATTTGACTATATTACCGTTATTTGTGAGTGTCTTCTTGTGAGTTTCTTATTTGTGAGTGTCTTATCTCTTCAACCATTTATGCAGTAAAAGTGAAATTATATACAGTAAAGGGGAAAAGTCTTTTGTTATAAACACTTTAGACGATAAATTTCCTTATTTTGATAACAATTAATAATCGTTGATAATATGACCAATAAACATGACCTAACGATTAAAATTATTTTTTTAATATGAAATACTACTTTTTGTGACTTAAATATAAAAGTTAGACATATGCTGTCGCTGACTTTTTTGTAGGCATTATCAATCTCTACAATTTTCTCTAGAATTTAATCATATATCTCTCATCGTTAAGGCAGCGTTAGTTAGAAACGTTTTCGTTCGACCGTTTTTTCCGACTTAATTTTGAAATCCGACTACCACGAAAAAGTCTTTTCATTTTTCGGATTTTTATATAGCCTATGACACTTAAATAACGTGGCTTTCTATTGGTAAAAGAATTTTCAAAATCGGTTCAGTAGATCCAGAGAGTACTTCATACAACATCACAAACTTTACCTCTTTATAATATTAGTATAGAAGTATAGATAGACGACACGGTCGCGGTTCCATACATATGTCGTATTATCCTTTAACTATTTATGCAGTAAAAGGGAAAAGTCTTTTGTTTTAAACACTTGTGACGATAAATTTATTTATTTTGATAATAATTCATAATTGTAGATAATATGAAAAATAAACATGACCTAACGATTAAAATTATTTTTTTAATATGAAATACTACTTTTTGTGACTTAAATATAAAAGTTAGACATATGCTGTCGCTGACTTTTTTGTAGGCATTATCAATCTCTACAACTTTCTCTAGAATTTAATCATATATCTCTCATCGTTAAGGCAGCGTTAGTTAGAAACGTTTTCGTTCGACCGTTTTTTCCGACTTAATTTTGAAATCCGACTACCACGAAAAAGTCTTTTCATTTTTCGGATTTTTATATAGCCTATGACACTTAAATAACGTGGCTTTCTATTGGTAAAAGAATTTTCAAAATCGGTTCAGTAGATCCAGAGAGTACTTCATACAACATCACAAACTTTACCTCTTTATAATATTAGTATAGAAGTATAGATAGACGACACGGTCGCGGTTCCATACATATGTCGTATTATCCTTTAACTATTTATGCAGTAAAAGGGAAAAGTCTTTTGTTTTAAACACTTGTGACGATAAATTTATTTATTTTGATAATAATTCATAATTGTAGATAATATGAAAAATAAACATGACCTAACGATTTAAATTATTTTTTTAATTAGAAAAACTACTTTTTGTGACTTAAATATAAAAGTTAGACATATGCTGTCGCTGACTTTTTTGTAGGCATTATCAAGCTCTACAACTTTTCTCTAGAACTTAATCATATATCTCTCATCGTTAAGGCAGCGTTAGTTAGAAACGTTTACGTTCGACCGTTTTTTCCGACTTACTTTGGAAATACGACTACCACGAAAAAGTCTTTTCATTTTTCGAATTAATATATAGCCTATGACACAATATTTTGCTTCTTTCACTTTTTTTTAATATATTTTTCATAATTAGAGTATGGCAACATTCAATCAGCTGATTCTGGGTTTTACTTAGTATAGAATTTTTTAGAGCTGTATTGGACAAATCTGAAAGTTTTGTTTATTTATGTTTTGGGGGGGGCTTCAGCCCCTTAGCCCCCCCCCTGGATCCGCCACTGGCTATCAACCTGTTTACTATTAGATATACCTACTGCCCGCAGGAAGGGAACGACCCTAACTCAACATTGGCATTTCCAATATATCAAAGGCATTGTCACACTGTTAGTATATTTACACTGTGTCTATGAGTAGGTGGTAAAGATGACTGTCAGTGGCCTTCTTAAAAAGTGTGGACGATTTAAACCCGCTTGTGTTTTTAATCCTTAGGTGAATTGACTTCTGGTTTGTTATATTCCAATGATCGATGTCCTCGAGGTATACATTCCGTAACCCATTTAGGTTGGATTTTTGTCATGTGCGTTTGCGTTGAAAAAATATGTTTTTTTTTTGTAAAATCGATTACTGCAATAATACAAATATCATCGTAATATTCTAAGGAATTCTAACAGTAAATTAAATTCTGCACCAGTCTGCTTACTTCATTTTTAGTAAAAAGCCTTTGATTTTTTTTATCAATTGTCAAACGGCGGTGTATTGGCAAGCAATGAAAAATAGCATTTTTTTCCAATCACAAATTCATTTCATTGTTATTACTTCCTTATTTTAAAGACATATCTGATTATCTGTATATCCAGCATGTTTTGAGATTAAAAAAAACTATATTATTGATACACAAATGTCTAAAAATGTCCCCCCCAAAATGTCCGCACTAGCCACAGGATGGTTGTTCCGTTTTTTGAATAAAATCAAAGGCAAATCGGTCCGTGCCTCATTTGCCGAGCCGCTAAAAATACTACACCTTGGAGAATTTAACCGGCAACTAATCACTAAACGACACACCTACTGACATAGCGCCAAAGTAAAATAAATGGCAAACTTCCAAAAGTCGGTCGCTTGATGCGTTTATGAGCTGACGCGTTAAAAACACTGGATAGGTCTATGTACTTTTGATATAAATACCTGCATTTTAAAATATGACAAAAAAGAAAATAAATGTTTCATTATTTTCCAGATTCCGGATTGTTTTCTGTAAGCTCCTGGATCCAGTGGACTGTACCAAAAATCATGGTAAAATTATACGTTGAAATGAAAAACAAGGATAAGTCTCAAACTTGTCATAAAATTCAATTCACCTCTGAGGATATTGTACTGAGTCTCGACATTGAACCTGAATATTTGAAACTCAAATCCAAAATCGTAACAGCTGACTTATTCCATTTTCAGAGGTAAGTAGTAAATGGAACATTGACTTTATGAGATTGTTACCTTGTTACCAAGCTACCAAGTTGTTACCAAGTTGTTAGAGATTGTTACCAAATTACCTTGCCGGTCCCCACAGATTTGCAGCAGACACACTTGTAGGTACCAGATTTACATGCGATAGATTTGCAGATGACATTTATGCAGGGCAGGCGTCATATTTGCAGGTGACACATTTGCAATTGTCAAACTGACATTTCAGGGGGCATCATATTTATAGGTAACAGAATGTGAAGTTAGTGGTTAAAGAACATTTTTTTTAAACGCTTTGTCACATTCCGGACGCGAAAAACATTTTTTTCTCAGGTCATTTGATCTGTAAATTTCGCTCCTCACTGACACTTAAACCATTATTTAGTCCTGGTTATTAAAGCAAGTCTCTCCTTCTAAAAAATCTTCTATATTTCCTCTGTCATCTTAATTGATCACCACCATTTTAATTGTGACATTTCCACATCCACTGCATAAAACCGCTCGCCACTGCCACTTGGTTCACTATTTGGGTCTTATTTAATGATGTCTCTAAGTCTCTTCTTCGTAAAATAAGTAGGTCAAGGGCAAAAATACCGGTTCCATGTCATCATTATTATTGTGGTTAAAACCTTTGTAAAATAAAATACAATCCAGTTTTAGCAATTCTTGAAAATGTTCATATAATTGTATGATAATTTCAATACACAACTTTCTACTTAACCCCTCCTCTCGCGAAGTAAAAACTCACCTATCACTTTTGCGCGCGACATATTCGGGCAAAAAATCGACGCGAGTCAACGGCCTTGAGACAAACGATCATAACTTATAAACCACTAAACGGATTAAAAAAAGATAAAGAGAAAAATGATCGCATTGAAATTTGACATATAAAACATTATAACCTTATCTCGTAAAACAATTAAGATAATAATGAATAAATATTACAAAATTGGCAAACTGAAAAAACTCGCCTATAAAATCATTTCGATTTTTTTTGTCACAAAATACGTAAAATATGCAAAAATTGTAAATACAGTTATGTTCTTTATTAAATGCTTTACCAAAACGATATTTTTTTTTTACTTATTTGCGTACAAAAATATTTATTTATTCAGCCAAGAAAAATTTTATGTATTCTCGTAAAAAAAAAAAAAATAATTTTTAATTTGTGACTACTTATGGTATTTTTTTATATGAAATTCTTTCAAAATAACTTTATTACTACATCACACTTCTTAGAAATCACACCAGAACTTTGAGCTTTGTCTGATATTATAGAAAAATCTAAAGTTTTGGGAGTTTCCGCGTCCGAACTTAATAATAAACTTTGAATGCTCATAATATAAAATTCGTTAGATTTTTTCAATTATATTGTCTTATCATAGACTTATTATATGTCTAATAACTAATTACTATACTTCAAAGAGTCACATTTCATCGAAAAACTATGGAAAATCGCACTTTATTCTCTCATAGTAATTATCAAAACAAGTTTCTTTGCGCGATTCATATTACAAAACAAGATATAATGATGTAAATGAAGCAATACTTATTTTGTTAGTAAAGTAAAGCGACATTACGTCATATTATGCAAATTACTCACTGTTCTCCGGTAAATAACACTCAAAAACTGCACACACACACTTTTTATCACCAATTCCGCGGAGCCGTACGCGGCCGTGCATTTGCCGACGGGAGACTAGGCGTTTGACGTCTATGCTCACTTTTTAAATCGTTGTTCGATATTGCCACACGGAAATCTTGAATTAAAGATATTTTGGCCATATCGTTGCGCCCTCAGAAAGCATATAGTACGACGTTTCGAATCGTAAATTGCATTTTTCGCAGCGGCGAGCGCTTGGTCCGGTAGCGGATGTTACGGAGTTTAGGCGGCCGACATAAATGTCCCGAAATGGATGTTACGGATCGAGCGGGTATTTTAAACAGATGGACAATATGGCGATGATAGCTCGCAGCTGGCGAATTTTTGTTTATTTCGTTTGTTTGGCATTTCTGCATCATTTTCCACATAACTACCAGTCTTCCTTTAGCGGAACAAACTATATTTGTATTTATTTTCATTTAGACTACGTTATATTATCAAGTCTTCAAAAATGTAAATTTTTCAACATTAGTAAAAATACCTATGTCTTTTTTAAATGATCTGTAACCTCTCGGATTTTTTGCGAAAATTTTTACTTTGGCCAAATTGGAATCCCTTCCCTATTTTGTGACTGATTTTTGAGACTAAAAATAAACTAGATGATACTGCTTTATTTTGATTTCTATCATTGTATCCAAATATTGTTTGCATGTAATCATATAACTTTACTTTGTGATGCAAATGTGACGTATGGCAATATGGCGCTTGCAAAAATGCCATCTGCAAACCTGCAAATATGTTGCATGTAAAATATGTATTCTGCAAATCTGGCTCCTTCAAACCAGACACTATCAAAATGACATTTATGCAAATCTATCACCAAATTTAGCGCCCTGAAATTTAAATTTAACCATTAAACACCATGTCATGAGTCAGTCACAGACTGAATGTGTTATGTCGATGATAGATTCTTTTATTTTTGTTTATTTCTTGCCTAACGACAAATTTAGAAACATCCTATACACCTTGTTGCATACTGTTCTTGTAAACCTTTGGAAAACTATTTTTTTACTTATTTGTCATTATCTTTTTCAATAAACATACTTTGGGTTTTTCTTTAATGGGAGATTATGACTTTTTCTTTCACGGGAGATTATACTACAAAAAAATATGAGTTTAAAATCATCCATAACTTTCTTTGGTGTAGGCCATTATGACAGAGAAAAAGCAGTTTTCATATTCAACTTTCGGATATTTAGTCCTATTTTCCTAGGTAACAAAAGCCTAAATCAAGGCCTAACAAAGGCCTAATCGTGGAGTCTGTCTCTGGCATGCTTTACCCACACTTGTAAGGACAGCACTGAGTTTGTATTGCTTCTAACACAGGTTCAAAGAACAAACTCACCCTTATAAATGTCCCTCCTTTTCCCTCCCCCCTTCCCCTTCCATGCGTCATTATAAGTTTATTTATTTTTAAATTTATTTTTTTATTTTCTGCTGGATTTAAATGTCAGTAACATTAAATAGGAGTTGCCTTTTTAATTGAATTTATTAATAGTTTTATTTTATTTCTACCGCAAAATATGTTGTCTCATCAGGTTGTCTCATTAGCTGTAAGATATTGCTTTAATGCAATTATATGACTGATTTGTTTGGTCAAATAAAGAGTTTCTATTATTATTATAATATTAAATGGATTGAAAATGTCCTATATCTAATAACATCGTATTGAAATATTTTTTAAGTATTTTTGAATATTTATGTTCTGTCCAGTTAAAAAAAACATTTTTTAAAGTTGTACAAAAACAGTATGCAACTCGCCCATATATTCTACATCGTTAATCTAAATTTAAATTAAATTAAAATATTGCAGAAGTGACTATACAAACAAGTGGGCTTTGGGTGATTTCAACGGATTAGTGATACGAGGGCGTGAGAAAGAATCCAGTAAAGATGAGAACAACTTCCTCTCTCTAACCTTCACGAAAGCAAAGTAAGTATTTTTTTAAATGCTTTTGCTCATATTAATAAAGGGTGTCACAACAAGAGCGCCGGATTTAAATTTGCCGCCATTTTGTTAATACGAGTTGTATGGTGAGTTTTTTTGGACAGTTGTCACGTACAGACCTCGCGATTTAAGAATATGGAGAAGTATTCAAACCAACAACGTTTAATTATTGTAAAAATACATAACAAAAATGGTGAAATTTTTGCGAAAACAGTTCACCAATTACATAAAGTTTTCGGTCGCAATAATGCGCCAAATGAATCGACAGTGAGGCGTTAATTACAAAATTTTAGACCAAATTTATGCTGATAGATCAGAAGATCATTGTTCGTCGTCGTCCTTGTCGGTCACTCGAAAATGTAGCCACAGTAAGGGAATCTGTGGCCGAGAATCCAGGAACTTCCATTTGGCATTGTGGTTAAGAATTAAACATTTCCAGAAGCACTATGCAACGAGTTTTGGTAAAAGATCTGCATTTTCTTCGCGTACAAGGTTCATTTGGTGCAAGAAATCAAGCCAAGGGACCATGCGCAGCACCGTGAATTTGCTGATTGGGTGTTAGAACATCATCAAATTAATGCAAATTTTTCGAAGAAAGTATTTTTTTCGGATGAGGCACATTTTCAACTTCACGGATACGTAAATAAGGAAAACTGTCGGATTTGGGGTGCTGAAAATCCTCTAGTGATACTCAAACAACCATTGCATCCACCGCGAGTAAATGTTTGGTGTGCATTTTGGGCTGGCGGAGTAATTGGGCCGTATTTCTTTGAAAATGCGGCTGGAAATGCGCTAACTGTTAATGGAGTGCGGTATCGCAAAATGTTAACGCAGTTTTTGTGGCTTGAATTGGATATAATTGATGTGGAGGACATGTTTTTCCAACAAGACGGTGCGACCTGCCACACAGCACGTGAAACAATGGTGTTACTGCAGACTAAGTTTCCAGGCCGTGTAATTTTTCGATTTGGCGATCAACATTAGCCACGAAGATCGTGCGATCTAACACCGGTGGACTTTTTTCTTTGGGGCTATGTGAAGGGAAAGGTGTATGCGAATAAGCCTGAAACTGTTGAACATCTTAAAGAGGAAATACGGTGTGTTATTAGTGAAACACAGCCACATTTATGCGAAAACGTTATTCAAAATTTCAACAAAAGATTAACCCTGTGCCAGAGGTTTCGAGGTGGCCATTTGCCTGATGTTGTATTTTTGTTTAAACGGAACTATTTTTTTTTTATGTTGAAATAAAAATGTTTGCTAGATTCAAAAATAGATGTGTTTTTCTTTAAAATTAAATCCGGCGCTCTTGTTGGAACATACGAGGGTCGATCAATAAGTACCCGTTTGTGAAGATAGGTGGCGTTGCTGAGGGAAGTTGGCATTGCCGTCGTGTACTGCCATCTGTCACACGACACCATACTTAATTTCAGACTGATTCATAGGTTAGTTTTTATTTGGCAGCCAGTTATATCACACTTGTTTCGTGTTTCTTGATAAAATGGAAAAAGAACAATATCGATCCGTAATTCGCTTTTTATTTTTGGATGGAAAAACATGCGAAGAAATAAAAGCGAAGTTGGATGCTTTCTATGGGGACCCTTCGCCATATGACAACCATAAGATATTGGTTCAACGAATTTAAATGTGGTCGTACATCTGTTTTTGATGAGGAGCGCCCAGGCCGCCCGGCTGACGTGGTTACCGAGGAAATCGTTGAAAAGGTCCACGACATGATTCTCGCTGATCGCCGAACGAAAGTGCGCGAAGTAACAGAGGCTGTAGGCGTGTCGTACGGAATGGCAATTAATATTTTACATGATAAGTTAAGCATGAGAAAGGTGTCGGCCCGATGGGTGCCGCGATTGCTTACGGTGGACAACAAGCGGATACGGCTGTCAATGTCGAAGCGGTGTTTGGACCTCTTTAAGCGAAATTCGCAGGAGTTTTTGCGTCGAGTCGTCACCGTTGATGAAACCTGGATCCATTATTATGCGCCAGAGACCAAGCGACAGTCACTACAGTGGATTTTTCGGGGTGAATCTGCTCCGAAGAAGGCAAAGACGGTCCCGTCGGCCGGAAAGGTCATGGCCACGATTTTTTGTGATTCCAAATGAATAATCCTCATGGACTTAGACGATGACGAAATATTTCTTATTTATTATTGTGTACATTGTAATGTTATAAGACGAGCATTGCCACATTAGTTAATTTAGTTTATTTTACAGATACACCAGTCTTCAAAATCGATGGCTTGATAATTTTAAAAAATCAAAACAATTTGTAAGTATTTTGCTAAACTGTATGCTCGTTATTTTAATATGATTTTGTTTAATATTTTTTTGTCATTTCAGAAGAAAAATGAAACATCAGATCATACCTATGTATCTGAAGTGGTGGTATCATTGCAGCCACTTGATATTCTCGCAAGTCTATCTGTCGTGGAGCTGTTCTCCTCTATATTTTTACGCTCTTCTATCCCGATACCTTGCCTTAGACGGAGTGAGGAAATTAAAATATCAAACGATCGAGCGACTCTCAACTCTGTTCTAATGGACAATTCGCCATCAATGTATGTTAAATACGTTTATATAATTCGAGTATGAAATCTTTGAATGTAATTTTAAGATTGTGTGATTTTTCAGTTTCAGTGCGGAGCTTTGGGATAGTCACAATTTTCCTCTGATTTATTTGGAAAGCTCTGATATTAAAATTATCTTACCCAACACTAACTTTGATGAACTTCCGGAGGTCCTTCTTTTTGAGGTGAATGTTCTTAAATGATATTAGGTCCTTACCTATATAATTGTCATTCTTTCATACTGGCAACTTTGAACTTATATAACTTTTAATTCGAAGCCCTGTTATTCCGTTTTTGTTATTCATTTGTCCTTCTGTCGTTTCATCTTACTCGGTTATTTTTGCATGTGTAATCACGGAAAAGTTGAGAGTTTGCAATATTTTGGAATATGAGGTCCTGCGCCGGTGTTATTAATTTTATAGCTTCTTGCGGTCCATCATAACAGTTTTTGAAAATGTCTTCTGACAATAACTGCGAACAATGATGGAGAAGCTTGTGATTAACCTCTCCGTTGCATCGCGACCTGCACGGGTTTTGTGTCGCGCTCACTGCCAGATTTCGATTTAAAAATCGGAACAAGACGCATACCTTTTGTTTGGTACGTTAGAGTATAGAAGAAGATACATTTTCGCATGATAATCGATTACAGAGCGCGTTCTCCAAATTTCAATATAATGCGATGCCTGCAAATGACATTTTACGTCTGTCATTTTTCGACATGCTTTCACGGAAAGTGTTATTTTGGTGTTTTCTGGTGTGAATTTTTCAAGAAAAGTGAGTAATTTCCTTTCTAAAGGAATTTGTAAATCAGCATTAGTGATTTGGTGTAGCATATGTGCATTTTTTCACGTTTTTTGACTGTCTAAAGTGTTTGTCAAAAATTTCACTGAGAACACGAGGTTAGAATTTTTGGTATATTTAATTGTTTTACGAGATAAGGTTTTAATGTTCTATATTGGAAATTTCAATGCGATCATTTTACAGTTCATCTTTTTATGATCCGTATAGTGGTTTATGACTTATGGTCGTTTTTCTCAAGGCCGTCGATTTCGCCCTCGATTTCGTAATTTGAAACGGTATGGAGCAGTTTTAACCTCGCGACTCGAGGGGTTAAACAACAGACTAACTAGTTTTTCCATAGCAATCGACACCCTCAATGCATCTTCAATAAAAAAACAACAATACATTGCAGAGAGAAAACCAGAAACGGGCTTACTCAACCGTGCTGTTTCAGTGTTGCCATGTGATGCACTGTAATATTTCTTTTTTTTTCAGATTGGCAGTATAAAATTAACTCCCCATGCAGATAATCCTATATGTCGACAGCCGTTAAGGCCAGATCTCTACCAAAGAGCGGCCAGGACACATTTAACTGACATACCCGGAAGTGAACTTGAAGATCGGCAATATCAAATCAGCGTAAAGAATATTGCGATTCGCACAACAATGTGGACAGATTTAAACGATTACGAGGTGAGGGAAAATTGTTGTCCACATTCTACATAACTCTGGATTTTTTCGTCCCATCTAAATTAAAGGGTCCTATTATAGAAAAATGTTAGACTAATTTGTCTTTTCAGGTTAAAAACTCGTTGAACATTAACGAAAACCCAGCTTTCGTATGGAACAATTTGATTGAACCTAATACCAATTCATCAACGATGACGATATGCCAGCAGTATGTTCCTTTAAATTAATAATCCGACAAAACTTTGCATATCTATTATTTTATATATTATTTTACAGCGTGGAACTATGCTTCGTATTAGCTCTGGCAATGAGCTACCGCAATGAGCTAGTTTGCGGTCCTGCCATAGAGCTCAATATTGTGTCCGATATTAATATTCTCTTAAGCACATCGCAACTTTTGCTCTTTCGATGCCATATGGAGAAATTTAAGAAGATCCAAGATAAAATGAATATAGTCACTATAGAAACGCAAGCTGCTCCGTCGTGTACCCATTCATTATATCTATATAACACTGATCAGAAATGTTATAAAACCATAGGTAAGAAATACGAACAGGCTAAATTGCCATGAAATAAACCAAACGAAATCAACCGCAATAACAGAAAACAAAGTTTTAACATTAAAACGCGACAGTTAGCCCTACCCTTAGAACCACTAGACATTAGTCCAAGATCCACGAAAAATATGGATAAAATAAATATATATTTTTTTCATTTAATCACAATCAATATCTCATTTCAGAACTTTTAGCTATCTTTTATATCTTTATTAGAATTTTACCATAGTGGCTCTTTTATCAGACTTAACTTGTATACAATAGGCCAGGCTCTGGTTGGTGAATTCCATGGCAGTTCTGTTTGTGTTTATTTCTTTAATTATCATGATATAAGTCATTGGTTCATCTTATTCTATTTACTTCTAGATTTTTGTCGAACCAGTTACATCAATAAGCCCAGTTCCGTTTTACAATCAGAAATATCATCGAATGTATACAGATCGTGCGCTCTTACACTGGATTCCGGCGTGGAGAGCGATCACATTTCCGCTATCAAGACCGATAGCGAATTTTCCCGGATAGCTCCAAAATTGTACAGGAAATCACCGAGGTGCAAACAATGTTTATTTTAAAACTTACAATAATGTTTTATACTATCGTATTCTGTTTCAAATATTACAGATTACCGGCGATTCATTTTGATTTATATTTCGCCGCTGGGAAATTAATGATTAACGTATTTCATCAATTGTCAGCGCTTGGACGAAAAGCCAAAAGGAAACCTGACAATATTGATATTCAAGTAAGTTTTTTTTATCGACTGCCTTCACACCTTAGAAGAATATAGCAAGCACGGTTCACATTGGCCGTGACGACTCATTTGGCTGCAGTTCTTATTACATTGTGGAGCTAGGATGTTCTTTTTTTATCCCGGACCTCTTCTTCTGGCTATCTTGACTTGTATAAAGATGGAAGATATTGTATTGTTCTGTCTGTTGCATAATATGACCAAATCATTCCAATTTGGAGATCTTTATTGTCCTCGATGTTTCTGTATTTTTGCTCATAGCACTTTAGGACATCTTCATTTCATAAACCCACATTTCTTATGCTTCAAAGTTTCTTTGCAAATTGTTTGTAAGCATCCAGTTTTCCATATTATACAATAATATTGAGGATACCTAGCAGATGCTAGGTATTCTGAGATTATAAGTCTGTTTTCAGCAGGTTTAGTTTAATATTTCTTTTGCAAAATACCTTTTTCATCTTAAAGAAAGCACTTCTGTAGTCAAGTATCTAATTATTTGGATCCTTGTATTATAATTTGTTGAATAAAATTTTATAAAATTACCTCATCTATTTTTCATTTACTCTTTAGCATTTACACATCCAACAACAAAGCTATATTAAATCTACCACCGGTATATCAGTCCGGAATCCATACATTCTTCCCCAATGATATAGAATAAAGTTCCTGTGAACATAACAGCTGCATTTCAGTTGTCGATGCGGAATAGAGTCAAGATTATTCTATAATTTTCAGAATAGACGTCCATCATCCAAAGACGGTTTTATAATGCATAGAGAATTTCAAGCCTATAGCAAGGATAATACGAATGAGGAATCGACATCTTCAGTTCAAATGTCCTATCGGCCGCTCATATATTTTGAAATGACACAACCGAATATGTTTGTGTCGAAGCACAACTTCCAATCCAAGCTACAGGTTAGTGACACAATATTTTATATTAGATTGTATGAGATTCACGAAAATTACCATTAAGTGATGAATTTTTCAGATATCGCTTTTCGACGCTTTTATCGGCCTGGGTGAGGAAAAGTACATGCCACATATTCCCGCCATCAATGACTATAATCTAACAGTTTTTGAGTCCAAGAAAGGAGTTATTAATAAAGTTACGGGGATACCCCCTGCGTTGCTGACTTTAAAATGGATTAGATGTATGTATCAAGTATATTATTTATTTTTGCATTCATGTCGAATTTGCTAATATCTTTGGAAAGTACTTCCACAAAGTTTCTTGCTGATCTGGAGTATGGTAGTACAACCTTGAGCGATTTGAACCTAAAGTATTCACTCTTGTGAGGAGATTAACAGCAACAGTACTTTATTTATCTATTCAATCGTCCCTATCGAAAACTATTTTCTTTGCTATTTTACGTAAATGATAACCAATGGCGAAAATCAGCTTGTAGAGTTTGGCCTGTAGACATCTTCAGCAATGATTACTGTTGCTTAACCCTTCAGGCCTCGGCCCCTCAGCCGATTGACAAGTTGATGTCCCAAAAAAATTTAGTAAAAATTAGTAAAAAAAAATAATTAAACATAATAAAACATAATAAAATAAAATAAAATAAATTAAAATAAAATTAAAACGGGGCCGTCACGCTGAATCGTGTTTTGGCTGATATCGGCCAACCGGGGCTCTAGGGGTTAATACTCAAGCCAGGATTTATCCTTTCGGTTGTGGCCATAAATGGGTTTTGAATCCAGCCTACAGCATTACTGGTATTTGGAAAATACCTTCTTAGTTTGACAGAGATCTGAGAAAGATGAAGAATAATTTCAGATTTTATTTGGGAATCAACTGATGAGGTGTTCGTCGTAACAAATTCATGCAGGAGAGGAAAACATTCAACAATGTTTGTACTCAAGAAAGTTTTCCAAAACTCTTTGTTTTATTTTGTCATGCACTTTGAATACGCTCCATGCGGAACCTTGTATCGAAGCATTCGTTTCTCTGAGACAAGAGAAAATGTCAGCTAAATATGTTACTCTTTTAAACCAGGTTTCATCTTCAAATCTGAAATTAAGGTTGACGCTGCCATTTAAAAATAAAAGGATTTATGGCAATTCTGGTTTCTGGCTCTTGGTATTGAGATTCTTCTTTGCACGTACATCCAATTTTTAGATAGTCTCCTTCATATTTCCTGTTTAGCCGATAGAAATATGTTTTTTTTTCGTTTGAAATTGAACTTTCAGCATAAGTAGAGGTCCGCCAGTTAGTCGCCATAATGTAAATCTTGTCGCGAATCCCCTAGGAGTTGGGTTCTTTGTGAACTATAGATTTACATGAAATTGATTCAATAGTGCATTGATATCCTACGCATATATTTATATTGATGCTATATTGATTGATTGATGATATATTTTGATGCGCACTATGGAAAAAAATCGGTCCGGATTTAAATTCTGTGGATTGCTGCAGATTGGCTGTGGTGCGTCACCGGATATGTTTTTCCATACTATGGAGTTATATAGAACCCCGCGCACTGCAGAAATTATTCTGCAGATAGACAGCAGAGACCTGCATAGACAATGAATGACTAATAAGTCAAAAATTTACACCGTTGTGTGCGTACTACAAAAAATTGTTGTTTTTTCCATCCGGCGTAAGAAACGTACAGCAAGCCACCGCACCGCAGTGCGCGCTTGGCCTTAGAGCAATCAGAACCTCTCTTTTGAAAATGAAATATTACGGTTTTCCACAAAATAATTCATTGGATATAATATAATATATTGTTAACAATCTTCTAAATACATATTATTGAAATATTAAAAACTGTTATGTTACTCTGCACTCGAAAATATTTTTAATTTTAGGTGTTGGAAAAAGTGATATTATGACTATTGATGTCGATCGTCCAAGTAATGTTACGATTTCCATTGATTATTTGGGTATACTGAATTCAATTCAAGCATTGGTGAGTTTCTTTTGTAAATATTGTCATATTAAAGTCGTAGTCTAATAGTCATATTAGACTATGATATTATCTCTCGTCAAACTTTATAAATGAGCCCCGCGTCGCCCACGGATGGACAACACCGGGATTGTTTGAAACAACTGCTTTGCCCACTCTGTGTTTTATTTCATAAAACAATACATTTTCAAAAATGCAGTCCCTGAAAGTTACCAAGCCGCTGTGGACCAGGCATTTGATGAGACATAATGATACATATACGTAATCACTTATAGTATAAAAAAATAGGTTGTTTCACCCCAAGAATTTCCCGGCAAGTAGCCAAGGACTGATTTTATCTGAATATTAAATTCATAAATAAAATTGATGAGCCGATGGTCTCGGTCGGCAGATGAACCCGGTTGGATTCCATTCCAACTGTTGGCCCTTAACCGAGAAAAGAACTTTGCTGCCCGAGGCGTTAATATTTGATTAAAATGTGTGGCGTAATTTAAATATTATTAGTGTAGCTTGTATATTAGATATTTCTAACCGAAATTTCACAATGTGATTTCGGCCCAACAAGGTGTCTATATACCAAATATCAAGTCTCCAAGTCTAATATTTCAAGATTGAAATATGACTAGTGCTCCTTCTGGTGGACCAATTACAACCACAACATTTTTAACTCTTGCTATGACCAAATGATTCTTGAATGCCAAATTGCAGCTTAATCGGATTAAGCGTTTGAGCGCTATCGGGAGGAATACACTCACACAGACATACTTCAATCTGGAAATGGTCTTAATAGTCTCAGAGGGGCTCAAAATAGATATTTCCATCTTTATCTTGAAAAAAAAATGCTCAATTACAATACTTTCCCTCCACGTCGGTCGGTGGGCCGGAAGAGTAAAAAATATCTATCACATAATTTACGGGACCGCATCGCCCATATATGGAGTGCAAGCCCCAAACAAATTGACATTTAGTACCGCGGGGATCAACGTGTTAACAGGTATTTAAATATTTTATATAGTAGATAGTTTTTTGCGCAAAGATATATCCATACAATAATATTGACCTCAAAGTCAATTACTGGAGGTAGCTCAATTTATTTGCGTGTAAAATTAGTTATTTAGTCTCACACGGTAAGAGGTTTTTTCTTTCTATTATATTTGTGTTTTAATGCTTTTTTTGTATTATTTTGTTAGATAACACCAGATATAGATGATACACAGATATCGGAGGAGAACATACACGAGGATATTATTTCACCAAACAAAGAAAATTCTGCAATGCTGTGGCACATGAAATCCATATTAAGTATAGTTTTTCTTACTTTCAAATTTCTAGTTTTCACAGTCCAACAATTTGAAGATGTAAATTTGTGTTTTCTTCCAGCCGAGTTTCAAGTAGTGAAATTGAAGATGACCCAGTTGGTGTTGACGTGCTATCCATCAAAATCGAAAGATATGAAAATGAAACTGAGCGTATCGTCTCTTCAAAATTCTTTGACCAACTCATTGAGACCTGAAAGCATTACACAAACAGTTTTGGTGGAGTCGGCTATGATTACATTCCAGAAATTAAAAGAGAGCTGTATTATAATGCGGCCGTGGACCTTTGGGTAATATACTGTTTGTTGTTTTTGGATTCTGAAAAAAACAGTTGTGTCACTCCAAGACTTTCCCTGCAAGCATCAACCCCCTCCTTCCCCCGCGCGTTAAACGAAAGTAAAAATATATTATAGATAAGTATTTAAAGTTTTTTTTTATTTTAGATTAGAGCTGGCTGTATGCTGGGAGACCTGGCAATGCTCCGATAGTTCAAATAATCCCATAATAAGACTATCCGGTGAAGCTGATAAACTGTCTTTAGATATAGGGCCCGAACAGATATCAGCAATTAAAATACTCTTAAAAAAATGGAAAGAATCCATCCCGGATTTGGTTCAGGTGAGGAATTAGCAAATTATTAACCTTTCATAAGCAGCGCCTCGCGTGAAAAAATGACTCCCAGATGCTAGGTTTTATTCATGGCAGACTCTGCGAGGAGTGGGTTTTGTTTTTTTATAAAGTAGTAATAAAACATTGATTAGGCTGATTTTATATTACTATTTGAAGATCAATAGTTAAGCTTTATTTTTATATGAATTTTATAGTTACAATTTTTTAATGTTAGTGTTTCTAAATTGTTTCAAATTAAAAAAAAAACACATTTTTAAAATTGAGCGTAAACTGCTTTCAATATTTTTTTGGTAAATTTTTGTATATTAGTTTTGTTTCTGAGCTGTTATTAAAAATAAGCGGCAAAAAAATATAAAAAATTGCTTCTAAAGTGGTAATGGCATACGATGCACACGGAAAAGTTGGCTGCCCTTTTTATCTTTGTTTACCGACCTAAATAAAAGTGGCTGTAGTAAATTCCTTTTAATTGCCACTTATTAAACTTTGTATGCAAACTCTTTTGACAGTCTGTTCGCAAGGCACATTTTACAAAAACTCCTCAGATAGTCTTCCGCATCTGAGCACTTAACCGGTCTGACGCCAACTATAGGCATTTTGCTCGTTTGACAGATCCGCGCTTAGCGCTTTTGGCCGACCTCATATAAATTATACAAATATTTAATATACATGATTAACAAGATTAACGATTAGGTAACAAGAGGGAATTCATGAAAAAACGATATTGATAGCATTTATTTACAAAATCGACCAAAAAGTTGCAACGTAGTTTTTTGCGCATGAAGGCTGGCTTCCGACCAGTTAAACAAGGAGCAGAAAGATTGGTTTAGCTAAATTTGTTAAAGACGGTTTTATTCTTTCATGACTGGCTATTAAAATTATTTTTCTTGTTTGTTTTTCAGGATAATATGGAACTTAACCGTAAACTATCATTGAGTAACGATTCATCTGCTAGTTTGAATAGCCCTGAGGTTACTTTTAACCCGCATATTTTGCAGGAACAATATTATAAGGATGATTTACGGTATGTAATAATTAGAGTCGGTAGAGACACATAGTTGTTTATTTAGGAAAGAAACAAGCTAATGCGTTTGCTGTCATGAAAGCAGCATGGTAATATCTGTATGTACCGATTGAACATTATGCAAGTTCGCTCTTCGGCATATCAGATTTAGCGACTCTCCATACAATACTGATCAAACTTTTAATAAGAATTAAAATCTAAATTCTACAATGTATACAAGGATATGGAGGATTTATACGTTTTGAATTTTGATCATAAATAACATTTTTTTATAACTATAAAACTAAAAGAAGGGGGTAAAGTGGGGTAGCGGGGAAAAGTGGGACGGTGCTCTGAGATGCAAAAATAATCAATGGTAACCGTTTTGTTGTGTGGGAATAGGATTTTACTAGCTGCATGACCTACACAAGCAGGACGTGGCTGGGTGCCGCATATTTTGTTTGCTTCTTGTTTTTCGGAAAAACCATCATTTTCTTATTTTTTATATAAATTTCTTTTCAAACTATGTAGGAAATACTCAAGCTATGAATACCGTGTGTTTAGCCAGTGCATATAGATTCTTTAAGCTTGCTTATGATATATAACATGGCCGAATACGAGCAATGTTAAGTTTGAACAGTCATGTTTTGTTTTCCAATGTAATTTGGGGTAAAACGGGGCAAACTAGTTGGGACAAAATGGGATTTATTTATTTGGTACCCCATTTCCATGTAATATTTATTTCAAAAATTATTTCACCACTTACATATTATATTCAATATTTTTAATAATTGTATTTCCCGAGACAAAAGAAAGAGATTGAAAACAACACAGAAACTTCACTTCAAGTCAAAAAAGTCTAAGACTACAAAATGTCTACAGATAATAAAAGGGTCTTCAAAATTAAACACAAGAGCCAAGCACCCTATATTTTTTTAGTTTGGGAAAATCAGGCTGTGAATACCATTTTTTCTAAGTAAATATCTCAAGTTACCTAACTTTTAGCAGCCATTAAAATGGATTCCACATATGGCGAAATATGGAGAAAGTGGGGCTTTCGGGTGTAAGTTTCACTTCTTGATTAATCTGGTAGTCAGATACCAATCTAATTATTATAGATAATGCATGCGAAATGATTGCTGAACGATTTAAATCTAAAGTATAGTACATTATCTTGTCATATTATGGCCCATCAAAGCTTAGATATTCCCCCCTCTCTCCTACTAAAGATATATTTTCGATATGTAGATACACTAATAATAAGATCTACTTAAATACTTAATGTCACCTATACCATTTTTTTCTCAAAAGAAGTTTAAACTCAGCAATAGAAGTTTACATCAAGTTATCACATATTTCATTTCTTTATATATGGATTTCATTTCTTTATATACACTGCGCGACACTTGATTACTCTCACTTGATTTTTTTCTATAAAACCTCAAATAATGCTCCTAATTAAATGTTTTTTTTTATAGGAACTTGGTATCTATCTATCTACTTTTCGAATGATCAATAAACATTGTCGCATGAAATGCGAAGTGGAAAATCCCCACTTCGATTCTTTTGCTTATTTAACCTGCGACACTTGATTACTCTCATCTGACAATTAGGTAATAAACTCATAAATCCAATTGTTTTGCTATTTTAAAAAAAATATATATTTAGTGTTACCTCTATTGTTCATCAAAGAGCATCATAAATTTAATTAAGCAAAGACTTATAAGGATTTTGTATTAATTCAAACGGTACCTTCTCAAAAGCATCATAAACAGCAGCCATAACATCATTTTGGCGTTTGTATTGCCTTCCATTTGAATATTTTTTTCTCGATAAGCATCCCGAAAGGTTTTCAATATTATTTTAAATCGAAGATAATACTGGCCAATCCGAGACTTCGATGTTATTGGCTTTAAAAAATTATTCCACTCGTGCAGCTGTGTGAACTGGTGCATTATCTTGCAGCACAATCCACCGTTGGCCTTCAAACATTTCGTCAAAGTTTATGTTTTGCACTTCGGAAAGTTACATGAAGTCTTTCAAGTTTTGTCGGCCCTCCAGGACAACCAAATCAATAGCAACATGAAAAGAAATTTGCTGCCCATACCATGATGAAAAAAACAATGTGACGGCGGGACAATAATAGCTCCAATTTCCACAAATCATGGAAGTAATGTCTAAAGCCATCTAGTCCATTTAAATTAAACCTGTTTTTGTCAGCAAAAATAACCTGGAACCATTATTCTTTCCAATGCAGATGTCAATGGCAACACTCCAATCGAGCACTTCTATGTTGCTCAAGCAAACGAGGCTTTTTCTTGAGATTTTGTTGTCGAAAATGTGGACACGTGATGTGTTTTTATTATTTATCCTCTGAACAGTACGAACGCTAGCTGAGACCTTCACTTTCTGCTTTATTTTTTTACGGAATACATAGAATTCAAAGCTTCCCGCAAAAAAGCTCTGTGTTGCCGTTCTGTTGTCGCCCTTGCTGAGTGACATCTTTTATTATTATCGAGATTTTCTGGATCCTTGAGGTAAATATTGACCGTCCAAGAACTACGACCATTTTTTTCCAGAAATCACAAGATTTTTTTTTTATTATGTGAGAGTAAGAATCTTTCCAATTTTTTCCTTGGTTACTGTTTCTTCTTGACCCATTTTTATCACTACATACTGGAGCTGGTAATAAATATAATGCAGTAATAATAAACTATTAAACCGAGCACAATTAAATTTACTTGCAAGCACCTTATGCTTTCTACGTGAAAAACAAAGTAATGAGAGTAATCAAGTGTCGCAGTTTAAATAAGCAAAAGAATTGAAATGCAGATTTTCCACTTCGCATTACATGCGACAATGTTTATTGGTTATTGGAAAAGTAGATAGATAGATACCAAATTAATGTAAAAAATATCGTACAATTAGGAACATTATTTTAGGTTTTATGGAAAAAAATTAAGTGAGATTAATCAAGTGTCGCATAGTATATATAAAGAAATAAAATCCATATTTAAAGAAATCAAACATGCACAATTTTGAAACATGCACAAATTGATTCTCCGGCATGAAACATAATTGAATTTTTGAGATTTTTCTGTTTTATTTACCTTTGTGTGATATCTCGAAAACTTAACAACTGGCTTTATTTAAACACAAAGGAGTAATCTGGATACCTAAAGGAAGAAGTCCAATTGAAATTGGCCAGTGTTTTTGAGTTATTGTCCATCCGACAGACAGAAGAACAGTCGGCATCATTGCCTTTTATAACATGTAAAACTTATCATAATGTTTCTTTCAGGGCTGGAGCATTCCAATTTGTCGAAGAATCATCTTTGCCTCAAGCATATCAAGTGACTATGTCTCCTGATCGGTTATGTTGGAGATACCCACAGCCCAGAGCCATCGCTCGGATACACAGCTTTCCCATACCGTTTAAAGTAAGTAATTAAAAGCTGGACTACATACACGGCACAAACTTCCTGCTATGCAGTATCGCTGCACAGACAAAGTCTATTCTATTGCTCTAGTGGTTGTCATGCTAGATATCTTTGCAGAGATTGTCCAAGCTGTTAGAAAATATCTGCGCAGTGTGGCCAGTTTGCACCATCCAAAGATAAGAAGTCAAGTCATTTTAAGATAAAAATATCAAACCCTTTGCAATCCTTGATGTCTCAGTTCTACTATAGCATTGCTAGTCTAACTACTGGAAGCGGTTGCTTTTGCCGAGAATCTGGAGTCAAATATAGTTAAAATCTAAAAACGCATTATTAGTAAAAATGAGAAGGAACTTCAACTGCTGCAGCAGTCTTTGTCTTATTCAAACTGTAATGAGTTTACTTAGTATTATCATTACTATACTTGTTTATATTTTTTAGGTTGATCATAACAAAAAGGCCAAATGTTCTTATTCAAACTGTAATCAGTTTACTTAGTATTATCATTATTATACAATAAAACCCGCTTATATCAATTTTTAAGGGGTCAAAGTAAAAATTCGATATAAGCGGGAATTCGTTATAAGCGGGAAACATCAAAGGTCTTGGAAATAAATGTCTTTCCACTACTAGCCTCACTGTCTCTCAATAGAGGACACTAATATTACGGTTGAAATGCGTTTTCAATAATTAAAATGATCAAATACAAACATATTTTCAGATATATTTCTTGTTTGCGACTTATAATCATTTTGAACTTGCAAATTTATGAGATATTCAGGATGCTGGACAAAGTAAAGAATCTGACCATCTCTGCAGCTACCAACACCTTAAGCAATCAACCCTTGATGACTTTTTTAAGAAGTGATGAGTATATTACTCAATTTCTGTCATGTCCAAGTGAATTGTACTGTAATTTTCTAGTTAATGATATCTCGTCAGACTTATTTTATTTTACTTAAACATTTAATAAAAACATGTTTATCATTAATAAATGTGAAATTTCCTTTAATCATTGTCTTTTCCTTGTTTTTATCCAACACATTTCAAAAAATTTTGAATGTTGTGGCTTTTTTTCAAGATCTTTGATATATCTGGGTAAAATATGGACCGATGGACCAAAAATTTGGTTCGAAATAAGCGGGAATTCGATATATGCGGGAAAATTAGTAATATCAGCATAGGAAAATTCAAGGGACTGCAAAAAATGTTCGATATAAGCGGGAATTCGTTATATACAGGTTCAATATAAGCGGGTTTTACTGTATTTGTTTATATTTTTTAGGTTGATCATAACAAAGAGGCTAAATGTATTTCATCTGTGCCATGCGTTCTGGAATACTATTCAGATATCACAAAGACATTTGAAGAATTAATAAGCTTCGAACTAAAAGAAGAACAACACGTAAAATTGGATTTAAATATTGTTCCTCCAAGTCAGTATGACTACTATGAAGTTTTGTGATTTTGAGGATTTCAAATTCGTTCCTAATTTGTTATTTTTTCTATTGCAGAAGTAATTTTTGCAACTTTATGGTCGGTGCGAATGTTAGGTGTTAGAGCAGGAGCACAATCTAATAAGGAAGAATACTTTGATCGGAATAAATATCTCAAAACAGAATACACGGTGAGTAATAAGAAATAATGCAACGAAATAAAACTTACTTTCGTTTTAATAATATTTATTTTTTTCAGGGTCTTACTAAGGCAAATCTTGACAAAGAAAAGGGAGAAGAAACTAATTTTCCAGTGAAAAGTAGCATGCTAGCCGCGTGCCTGAGGGTCGATTCATATTTTGAACCTAAGCTAATTCCTAAATTCCAGTTGGGATTCGAATTTAAATCAATAGAACTGAATTTATTTACTCCAAAAATTGAGAGGTAGGTACTTTGTATTTTTTTTAAAATTCGTGAGTATTCTCGTTTACTCACCTTCTGTTTATTCACCTTCTTATCTCGTATCACTCCCACCTAGGTGTGTGGAATAGGGCTTCAACAATACATATCCATCCGTCGCTGTCTTCCTTTTCGGCCATAATTTTACACTAGGTCTTTATCACTTCCATCTTCATTGAGCTAATTGACATAATTATGGAACATTGACATAATTATGGATTGTTTTAATTGTATTTCAGATTGGTAAGCCCACCACATATGACGAATTATTCACCTCAAAACTTTGTGCCAGATTCAAATATATTTTTGACAATGCTGTTGGAATCATCTATCATACGATTTCAGAAATTTGATGTAAATGCATTAGTCATGGGAATCGAATCAAATCTAAGGTATTAATAGTGTATATGTCCAAACACGTATTCATTGTATTTATGTATAAAAAATCTATTAAAAAAGTATGTGTAGAGTACTACTATGAATAGTTGTAAATTTGATAGAAGATTGTTATTGGTGTTGGGGATAGTGAATGCATGACTGAATAATAAAGTGTGTTTGCACAGTATACCAGACAGTAGCTTCTCTTAGAACTAAATTTAAATCAAAACGAGTATGTCACGTCATAAGGGCTCTGATATGGCTGCCAGATATCCCGCTACTCGGCCCACGCAGATATACAATGTTGGAAAAGGTCATCAGCCTTTACCTGCGCGTAATGCTAACCATATACTGGGGTGTTTGTAAGTATTATATGAGTGTGAATGTTTACAACTTTATTCATAAAACCGAACATAATACCAGTTGGCTTGCAAGAATGCAATATTCTAAGTAAAATATCAGCATTCCGAGATACTGGCGTTTTTGCTCAGTTAGGTGTGCAATGAGCCAATGACTGTGGGTTTAATTTGTTTCTCCTGCATGACTTAAAATAATGTTTATCAAAAAGCCCTTCTGCTGTAAATTTTATTGTTCGTAATAAATAAAATGCAATAAATTTATTTCTGCGTTAAAATTAGATATAATAACCGTTTTTCTTTTTTTTATAGTATCAGTATGCTGGATTCACGATACTATCTCATGTATCCTGTCATGAAGAAATGCCCGTTCCAGGTGGATTTTTCAGTAAAGATTCCTGCTCCCCTAAAAAATGTTCAACCGACCGATGTGGATGTGAGAGTCGGCGACCTAACGCTCGACGTCAGCCCATCAGTGGTTCATACGTCCCTAATCTCTTTGATAGCTTTGTCCGATAATTTGTTGGAGGAAACTTCCTCTCACTACGACAAATATCTATGGAGTATGAAAAAAAAGTATGTGATATGCAACGATACAACACAAACGCTTTTGCTGTCTCAGAAAAACACAACGGAGAGCGTCATTTTAGATCCGAAATGTTGTATACCGTATTCGTGGTACGACCACTCGCTTCCATTGTTACTTTGCGTTGGTAATGAGGATGGAGACTGGCAACTTAGCCAAATTGAAGGTAGGCATTATAATAAATACAAACGGAACTGCCATCGCATTAACCAATGAAAATTTGGCCCATTATAATATTATTGATAGGTTTAGGACAGCTGTCTTGCTATTATACCACCTATTCACGAAATTGCGGTTCAAGTTGTTTTTCTAGGAATGAGTTGATTATTATCCTAGAGAAACCAAGTACTTTAAATAGATAAAACAGGGACTTGGCTGGCAGGCCACGAGCATCAACTTCCTCTGCAAGAATGCGAACAGTAAAGCCATCATGGCTG
>OX155980.1:33478812-33575586 GCA_944548615.1 Micropterix aruncella
CTTGCAGCGGTATTGTTGTTTACATGACAATGTGTTAGCGATAATTCGGTTTTTTTCTGAGGTTTTTACAAAATGACTTTGGAGATGATGACAAAAGGTAACCTGAAACAAACGAAATTTCTTCAATATCAAATTAACATCATGTGTTAGCGATCATCTAAAACAATTGGACAATTTTCAAAGTTTTTACGAAATGACTTGGTGTATTGATGACTAAAGGTAACCTGAAATTAACGACATTCAGGACATCTTCTGTCATCAATATGCAGTCATTGAAAAAACATCGAAAATAGTGCCCTTTTTTTAGGTTTTGCGAAAATATGTATTTTTCCAATCGTTTTTTTCAAAATATTTCGATTAATCTAAAAACTTTGCAAATTGTCATAATTTCTGTAATATCGCTAATTGTTATCAATATTACGATATACTCGAATGTGTCCCACTTTATATGTACAAACAAAATGGCCGCAACTTTCTTGACATTGGGATGAAAAATTCGAATGCCTATATCTCGCTTATTTATTGAGATCGAATATAGATTATGGAAGATTCGGAATCAGCGTGGTAAATATAGCGTGGTGAATTTTTTTATTTTTTATTTTGGCCTGTATGTTTACATATAAAATTTAAACTTTAAATGCCCCTCTAGGCATTTAAAGTTTAAAGTTTAAATCTCGCTTATTTATAGCGACGGACACAATTTTCCTCTAGATTTAGCATTAAAATGAAACAATCTATTAGTCTATATTTTTAAAATTTTTTTTGGAGAGAGGTTGCTATACTGCAGTTATTCCAAAGTCTAATTTGGATTTTGTCTATTTTTAATTTCCATACTGATTCAAAGTACAGTCGTTATATTATAATATTCCAAGTTGGAAATTTAGGCAGTGTTGTTTTATTAAGCGGTGTTGTAGTAGTACATTGGTAATTCTCTTATTTTACTACTAATGTATGGGAATATTAGTATGAGATATTTTTTTATTTCATATTGTGGTTTATCTTGCTTTACAGGTTGAACGAAAAGAAATCAACGTGGCCACACTCGTGCGTCCAATCCTTGTGTGCTGGAGAATGGCTGCCGGCAGACGAATATCCAAATACTCATATAACGGTATGTCTAAAACTTTAAAATTTGTCAAAAGCCAAAATCTCCTTTTAAGTGGTAAATGTTATCTTTGCGACTCCTTTTCATTAGTGTTAGTAAGAAGGCCGCAATGAAATAAAGTTTCAAAGTTGTTTTATTTTGTAATAAATTGAGAGTATAAACACAATACCAAATAGGCCAAATAACATTGCCATTTCCAGAATGTGACATTGCATGGTTTGTTGTGATATATTTTAGAGTACTTAGATATTAAAATTGGAAATGCTTTTAGTTCTCATACCTATTAGTCAGCTCTCCAAATATTATGATTTCATTTGTTTCAGGTAAATTTTGTATCTGGCGGTCCTCATATTTCCTCACTTTTAGTGGAAATTTGCCCGTGGGGTTTGATGGTAAATACTTCAAACTTGTTCTTATCTTTCAACATTCCGAACGGCAGAGAAATATGCTCCGCTCAACCAGGTACCGTAGCTATGACCGGCGCCGGATTTACTAATGTACGTATTAAGATGACTGAAAATATTGAAATATATAAAATGTTTATAAACAAGAGTATAAATGCATAAATATTATAAATAGATTACAAGTTGCAACTGCCATTGTCCGGGGTAGATTGGTCTTCCAGTCTGACCTGGACAATGGAGGTGTTACAAGGTTCATTCGATAAATCCATGTATAAACTTGTTTATAATGCCAAACAACCGTGATAGTCTTCAATTACATAAAATGTTATTTTTCTTCATAGGAGAATTTTGTAGTTTCTATATTAGATGATAATGGGGAGCTGAGCATCAGTGATACAATTTCAGTAAAAGATTCAGAGATCGGAATTTATGAAGCAAAGAAACCAGGATCGCTACATGTTGAAAATCACTGTCAACTATCAATACCGAGCCCTTTAAAGGTAGTAGAATAATTCCGTTTGCATTAATAGTTGCATTATTATCATAGATGCTGAATTCTCCATTATTTTATTTCAGGTCTGCTTTTTGACATTGTATTATGAAATGAAAGAAAATATTAATGTTTTTGGAGCAGCCTCAACATATCTAATGATGAACCATTTAGATATTGAAGTCAATGTAAGTACAACAATTCACATAAAGATAACAAATTAATTTATATTACCATATACCGATAAAAGATTTACATATACATATACCGATATACCATATACCGATATAGGATAATAGATTTTGACATTAAAAAAAAACAAATATTAGGTCAAATATTTGGCCTTACCTACAACATTGCCATTCTACATATATAGGAAATTAAGGACTAAAAACAAATTATATAATATTATATTTATGTCTCCCGCATCAAAGCTGCTTGTCCAACTTATAGCCATCCTAATAAGTTTGAACACATTTCATGCGGTCTTATATTCAGCTGCTGTATTTTTGGTGGGTAGTTTTAGTGTGGAAAAGTGACAACCGTTTATTTCACATTCCGCTCTATCATATTGCCCTGTCTTTTTCACAGGAATAAATTCTAATTTTAGTTCACGAAAAAGCGCAATCAAACCCATTTTATACTTAACCGGTCGAAAGCCAGCTTTCCCGCACAAAAAACAGAACCGCAACTTTTTGGTCGATTTTTAAAATAAATACTAACAATATCGTTTTTTCATGAATTCCTTCTTGTTACCTAGTAATTAATGTTGTTAGTCATGAATATTATATATTTATATAATTTATATGAGGACCGGCCGAAGTGGTTAAGTGCGGATCTGTCAAACGATGCAAAATGCCTATAGGCATTGTTTGCGTCCGACAGGTTAATAGCCGTGATTCACTGCCTTCCCATCGCCAAAGCTTACTTTAGCGGAGACCTGCATATTGTATGGTTTCTATATAATAAATAAACAATGGAAGAAATACATGTTTTTTTTATTTATGTTGTGTGGTGAAAAATAATCATTGTTTTTCTTTTCGATTTGTAATAATAAACTACCTACATAATGCCATAATATTATAATGTTTTCCTAACATATTTGCATTAATAGATAGCTTAAGTACTCATAAAATAAGAAGCATTCTCAAAATTACTTTATCCGAATGTATACGGCTGAGGACAGTTTCGAAAATGTTGCCATAATCCGATTTTTATTTAAAAAAATCACATCCTGCAGTCACGATTCACTGGTCAGACTATATTAAGAAATACCACCCACCACTAGAATATATCTCATAGCTATCATACAAGATAAATGAGTATATGTTGATCTGCCATGCCCAGTAAGCATGCCCACTACAGTCTATTTCAACGGTTCCTACTTATACTCTGCTATCTGCATTTTTAGGTATTTCGACTTTTTTAAACCAATCGTCTAGATGAGCGGTTTCCAAAATTTTTCAAAACCCTTGGCAAGTCGCTTATATTTGGCGAAACTCGGGATTTGCAAGGTATAAAGCCACAAGCAATTAAAAAAAAAATCACTTGTCAAAGGAGTTTTACCGAATGTCGAAATTACCTGAATGTCAAGTCACATCATGATACCCAGCCAAATCCAGTTAAATTTTGTAAAAACTTAATTGATAAAAAACCTTGTTGTTTAAAAAACTTAATGTGCAAATAGCCATTTGATGGGTGAATATTCATAATATGTGGTGAATATGTAAGTAAATATTTCAAGGCCACAAAACAACGGAGCAATTTTAAAATCATGAAATTGTTTCAATGTTCTATTGATACTTGCCTTAGAATTTGGCTTTATGACGGACCTTTATGTTGACTATTTGTATTTTAGGTTGCGTTTGTCGCAGTTGCATTATCAGAAGAAAGTAAAACGAAATTTCGTTCTTCCCCCGACATCTTCAGGAAAATATCACCTTCTCAAAATAAGACGTAAGTTTTGACAAATATTATTTTGAGTATCTTAACTTTGCCCTGTTTGGTCAGGCTATTCTGCTATGGTAATAAATTAGGTTATACTACAGTTTGACCGCTTACTAGGAAGAACATTTATTGCTTTGCCCCTCGCACCTTGTGCTGGCTCGCGTAGACGTCGGTTTTGGAGCTTTAGTAATTTTTCATGCTCACAACTGCAATAAGATGGAGACGACATAAAAACAATAAAATGCGGTTTATGAAATATTATCGTTTGTTAATCAATTTCTTAATTGATTTAATACATAATATTAATAGTAGATCTTGGCAACTTTGGCCATACAAGTAGAAGAAACTTAATATCAGATCAACACATACACTGGCGAGCAAAAAAACGGACCACCTAGAAAAATTCTTTTTGGAAAGGGTTTAATCAAAACAAATATATTTTTGATGATGTCATTTATTGTAAATGAGCAAGAAAAACATACCAAGGGTTACCAGTTTTTACAGGGTATTCCCAAAAGACGCAAAAAACTTTTGTTTAATAAAATCGAAAACTTAAATGTATAGCGTAAATTAATGTATGTATATATGTTAGTGATGGGTGTGATCACGAATAGCAATAGCAATAACGTGTGATATTTGCAATCACGAAGAACGCGTTACGAGAATTTAAAAGAACATGCTATTTGAATCACGGCTACGAAGAGCACCGCGTTGCCATCACTCGGCGCCGCTACGTGGCCTCTACGACGCGACCGATCACTGATCAGTGGTGGATCAGTGATTGGCCGTTCTCACTGATCGCCGTCGAACGACCGCGCCACTGAACGATGATCGGTGAGCGCCTAATTGAACCGTTCACTTGGTTTCGTTCATTCTTAGATCACTAGTGATCGGCGATCAGTGGATCAGTGATATGATCAGTGGATCAGTGATCCGCCGTTCGTTCTGGCGAACGCCCGCGCCGGCTGGACGATGACTGATGAGTGGCGCGTTCATTTCGTACGTAACGTGAATTTTGACACTTATCGCATGAATTTGGGCACTGTTATCGCTCGCGTCGTAATCGTTCGTGTAAATTAGTTTGCTCATGATTTGTTAAAGCAATAAAATAACTTTTGGGGACAAGTGGCTTACATTATTTCAGAAAGACGAACTCGGCTTAGCAAGAAAAGAGCGAGAAAGTTAATCTTTCTGGACGCGAATTCTTCTAATTACTAATAAATATTAAGCAAATATAATGCGCGTTTCTGTTATCACATTGACGAAACTTTGTTACTTAACGTTTCACAGTACATTTCAGTACAATCACGAAAATCACGAGTAGCAGTTATTATCACGCGTGATAAAATACCAGTAACGTGATCGTCGCGTGATTTAAAATTGAGAATCACGCCCATCACTAATATATGTATGTACGCATGTACGCATGTACGCGTGTACGCGTGTACGCGTGTACGCGTGTATGCGTGTATGCGTGTATGCGTGTATGCGTGTATGCGTGTATGCGTGTATGCGTGTATGCGTGTATGCGTGTATGCGTGAATGCGTGTATGCGTGTATGGTTCTGTTACTCGGTACCATTGGGAGGTTGGTGTGCAAGCAATGTGGTGCCCCGCCATAGTTAGTTAGTTTGTTTGTCTGGACTTTTTCCCGCACTTGACCTCTTGATTGGGCCGTTGTGCATGGCTCATGTTTCTATTTATGTTACTCCAGCCAACCCAGGCTGTCCCAGAAGGTTAGCAGCCTGTTTGGGTTGCTACAGGCCTCCGGGACAGATGCTGGAGATTGTAGTATTCTTGCCCGTTGCTCTGCCACGCTCCTGCATTCCATGAGCACATGCTGTGGCGTTTCTTCTTCCTCCATGCATCCTCTGCATAGAGGGCTGTCTGTCACACCTATGGTAAACAGGTGTTTGTTTAGGGGACAGTGGCCTGTCATAGTACCTATGACTACGAATTTTGTCCCTTTTTAATCTGGTGAGGTTGCGGGCAAGTTTTTTGGACGCTTCCGGAACCGCGTTCTTTGTTTGCCTGCATCCTGCGTTCTTTTTCCATTCTGTAAGGTGGGTTTCTTCGCTGTTCCTGCGTAGCCATGTTTTTATTTGGGCCTGGGGAATGGGCATCAAGGGTTCCGGTCCATATAATATTTCCTTTGATCCCCTTTTGGCCAGTTCGTCTGCCGCGTCGTTTCCCAGTGAGTCGCTGTGCTCTTTAATCCATTGCAGGGTCACTCTATTTGACCCTGCAATGGATTGATGCGCATTGTGGCATTCCAGTACAAGGACAGAGGTTATAGTATTTTTTGCTAGCGCTTGTAGCACGGAGGCACTGTCGGAGACAAATCAGGGCTTATGGTTGTGCCCCGCCATAAGCCCTGATTTAAATCTGATCAAGCACGTATGGGACAACTTAAAAAGATGAGTGAGAAGGGAACGTTTGCCTCAAGTAGCATCCGCGAACTGAAAGAGGCCACACTTGAAGAATGGGATGGTATTCCTCAAGAAAACTTTAAAAAACCCGTAAGTTCTTTTAAACATCGTTATGACGCCACGATAAAAAGTAAAAGGGGAAATGCCCCCAACTAATTAAAAAATAAATTATATTGTATTGTGCCTTTTTATTTGTTTTTTTAATTAATTTACGCAATACATAAAAGTATTTGACTTTGTTAAAAAACGGTTTTTTTTGCGTCTTTCGGTAATACTCTGTAAAAACTAGTAACCCTTGGTATTTTTTCTTTGTTTAAATTCTTTTATAATAAATGGCATCATCACAAATATATATATATATATATATATATATATATATATATATATATATATATATATATATATATATATATATATATATATATATATATATATATATATATATATATATATATATATATAAATATATATATATATATATATATAAATATATATATATATATATATATATATATATATATATATATATATATATATATATATATATATATATATATATATATATATATATATATATATATATATATATATATATATATATATATATATATATATATATATATATATATATATATATATATATATATATATATATATATATATATATATATATATATATATATATATATATATATATATATATATATATATATATATATATATATATATATATATATATATATATATATATATATATATATATATATATATATATATATATATATATATATATATATATATATATATATATATATATATATATATATATATATATATATATATATATGTATATATATATATATATAGGTATATATATATATATATATATACATATATATATATATATATATATATATATATATATATATATATATATATATATATATATATATATATATATATATATATGTATATACATATATATACCTATATATATATATATATATATATATATATATATATATATATATATATATATATATATATATATATATATATATATATATATATATATATATATATATATATATATATATATATATATATATATATATATATATATATATATATATATATATATATATATATATATATATATATACACGCTGTCCCAAAATTCAACGATAAGCGGGCACCAGAGGGCGGACCTGCTCACGACTACTCGAGAAAAAAAAGAAAAAAAAAATATATCTGAATCATTTTTGAAATTACAAAAAAAAAAAAAAATCTTCGAAAATCGACACTCCTAATGGTATTTTTAACTATCATGACCACAATTTTTCAAATATTTCTGTTTTTTTTTTTTGGATCGGCAACCTAAGTAGCACTGCTATCCATCACAACCCTTAAAGATACCAGAATACATGTAGCTTTTACACAGAAATTAATCAAAATCATTTTTTCCCCTAAAATTGTGAAAGATTTTTACTTTCATTCTACTTTTACTCATTGTGGTGTATAAAAATAGTACCGACACTACTATGGCAAGTTTTTTAAAAAGTTGACGCAGCTAACCAAGATTCTAAAATGGTATAATACTCTAGGAAAACTAGCTACAAAAAAATGCCAACTATTTCTTAAACAAGGACCGATTTTTTATTACATTATTAATATTACAGTAAATGTTCAAATTGTTGCCCACCGGCATTAATACAGGCACGACATCGCCTTAGAAATGATCGTTTTATTCGTCGTGCATATCTTCTACCATTGATATGATCCGCAGACTGTGTGATTTTTTGGCGAAGCTCGTCCAATGTTGCAATGGGTTTTGAGTAGACTCTGTCTTTCAGACAACCCCAGTAAAAGAAGTCCAGGGGGTTTAGGTCGGGCGAACGGGGTGGCCATAAGATAGGACCAAGTCGCCCGATCCAACGCTCTGGATACTCTTGGTTCAAGTATTCTCGCACAAGACGGGCATAGTGAGCTGGGCAACCATCATTTTGAAACCACATGTTTTGTAAATCACGTAAAGGCACGTCTTCTAATAATTCTGGCAAGTCGTTTTGTAAAAAGTTCAAATAACTATTGCCATCTAAGTTTCCTTGTAACTCAATGGGCCCAATTACTTTTCCATTTAATATGCCCGTCCATAAGTTAACCTTGAATTGATACTGGGATTTGTCTTGTCTCATCAGGTGCGGATTTTCATTGCTCCAACTATGTAAGTTGTGAAGATTTAAATAGCCATCTTTCTTGCAGGTTGATTCATCTGACCATAGAACTTTATTTAAGAATTGGGGATCTTCCCTGTGCTTTTGCAGCATCACACGGCAAAATGCGATCCGTAGTGGATAGTCCCGCGGTAATAACGTCTGCACACGCCTGTAGTGATATGGGTGAAGCCTGTAACGTTTTAGAATTCGATGTGCACAACTTTTTGGGATTCCCGTAGCTAGTTCTATGGCACGTACTGAGGTAGTTGAATCGTTTTCTATTTCATTGAGAACTTCTTCATCGCGTTCCAATCTAGGTCTTCCAGCGTTTCTCCTGTCAGATGGTAAACGTCCCTCTGCAAACGCTTGATGCACATGAATAAATACTCGATAATCCGGGTATCTTTGAGCATTTGGATACCTTTCTCGATACAATCTACTAGCAGCATTAGCTTTGGTTCGGCATTCTCCATAAATTAAATGCATATTAGCGTATTCCAACGGTGTGTACGGTAGCGGCATGATAAACGCTAAACAGTCCAAAATACACCAAAACACCAATTCACAAAATACACAATCACAGTCCAAAATAATGCCAGGTCAGTTCAATTTGCAGATCACCAGTCCAAAAAAGCGAAGCCAAAAGTCGTTAGTACGAGAGCCACATCAATTGAATACTTAAGAGGTGCACAGTAAACAAAGGACCGGAGCGTACTGACTTGTATACCTGCCCTATTGTTATTTCAAAGAACATCATCTATCTCTCTCTAAAGTATAATCTTCGTACGCGAATGCGCGCCGTTGCGGGCCGTGTGTGCGTGAATCGTGTATGTGTGTGTAGCTAAAAAATGCAGCGACACAGTGTAACAAATGCCAATCACGATACAGGGTTGTGTTTTTAGAATAAAATCAAGGAATATCCATCACGCTCTAGGGTCGTGATCGGCGTACAGAGCAAAACTATGCGTCACGACCCAGGGTCGTGATTGGCTGTCAAAGTGTTTTAAAATTCTAAGAACTTGAAACAAAAACTCTTTTTTGGAACATAGTAAAGTGATTACTATCAAAAATAAAAAAAATCGGTTCATGTTTAAAAAAATTATTGGCATTTTTTTGTGGCTAGTTTTCGTAGAGTATTATACCATTTTATAATCTTGGTTAGCTGCGTCAACTTTTTAAAAAACTTGCCATAGTAGTGTCGGTACTATTTTTATACACCACAATGAGTAAAAGTAGAATGAAAGTAAAAATCTTTCACAATTTTAGGGGAAAAAAATGATTTTGATTAATTTCTGTGTAAAAGCTACATGTATTCTGGTATCTTTAAGGGTTGTGATGGATAGCAGTGCTACTTAGGTTGCCGATCCAAAAAAAAAAAACAGAAATATTTGAAAAATTGTGGTCATGATAGTTAAAAATACCATTAGGAGTGTCGATTTTCGAAGATTTTTTTTTTTTTTTGTAATTTCAAAAATGATTCAGATATATTTTTTTTTCTTTTTTTTCTCGAGTAGTCGTGAGCAGGTCCGCCCTCTGGTGCCCGCTTATCGTTGAATTTTGGGACAGCGTGTATATATATATATATATATATATATATATATATATATATATAGGATGATGTTTTTATTTAAAATAAAATTAGTAAAAGCTACTTAAAAAGTAGAGAAGGAAATCCCAGCTTGTATTGGGAAATGCTTATGTTTGAATGAGATATACTTACGGATGTGCACGACTTTCGACGGTGCAATGTAAGTTTAAAGGTCCTTTTGCAGTCGACTAACGATCACTATTCATCCATATATCTCATAAATAGGGCTTATCCTTATGCAACACAAAATGCCTTCAATTGAGAGGAATTAAGCGAAAAAATAAAAAATTAAACTATTGATCACTTCGGCAAAGCCGTTTTCCAAATGAAAGTGACATTACGAAATAATTCAAATTTCGAATGCTACCAACATTTAAAATATGATACAATTGGCTGAGTTTGTTATCAACGAGCCATTAAATCGAAATAAAAATAAAAAACCTCCATAAGCTCAATGAAATGAAAGAAGAAACTTCAATCTTAATTTCTGGCAGAGGAGTTTATAAAAAAGATTATATAATGTTATCAAAATAGGGTAAACCTATATAAAATTGTATAATATTAAAAAATTGTAAAGAAATATTGTAGAAAACAGTATAATATTATATTTGATAAGTTTTGTAAAGAAATCCGTTTATAGGATGATGTTTTTATTTAAAATAAAATTAGTAAAAGCTACTTAAAAAGTAGAGAAGGAAATCCCAGCTTGTATTGGGAAATGCTTATGTTTGAATGAGATATACTTACGGATGTGCACGACTTTCGACGGTGCAATGTAAGTTTAAAGGTCCTTTTGCAGTCGACTAACGATCACTATTCATCCATATATCTCATAAATAGGGCTTATCCTTATGCAACACAAAATGCCTTCAATTGAGACGAATTAAGCGAAAAAATAAAAAATTAAACTATTGATCACTTCGGCAAAGCCGTTTTCCAAATGAAAGTGACATTACGAAATAATTCAAATTTCGAATGCTACCAACATTTAAAATATGATACAATTGGCTGAGTTTGTTATCAACGAGCCATTAAATCGAAATAAAAATAAAATATATATATATATATATATATATATATATATATATATATATATATATATATATATATATATATATATATATATATATATATATATATATATATATATATATATATATATATATATATATATTTGATTAAACCCTTTCTAATTAGATTTTTTTGAGTGGCCCGATTTTTTTGCTCGCCAGTGTATAATTTACAGAAGACTGCATTTAGGTTATTTATATGATTATTTTTTTGTTGTATTATCAATAACGCTTATGATTTTATATATCTACACAGTGAGTTATTTATTAGCGGCGTATTTGAAGTGGGTGAGACAGTGCGAGCAAATATACAACTTTATTAAAAACTTAAAAAAAAAAAAAAAAAACTCAAATTTTTGTTAAGTTTCTTTTAAATAATTTGTCATTAGATTTTTGTATTTTTTATTGTAGATTTTGATTTTAAAGAAATAATTTTATATATTTTTTTAAATATATATATATATATATATATATATATATATATATATATATATATATATATATATATATATATATATATATATATATATATATTTTTTTAAATATTTCACTGTATTTAATTTTCTTTAAGAATAATTATATATCGATTGAGTTGATAATGCAGAATCAGGAACCATACATTTAAAAATCTACCTTAGAACAGGCTCAGGTCTAGTTAGGCCAATTGTCATATAAATTATGTCTTTGCATATTTTTTTTAAACCATTGCTAATTACGAGTATAGCATTATTAGGTGGTTATTTTATGTAATACTGCTAAATATTGATATTAAAATAAATAAATAAAATCTTTAACGCTATTTTATTTGCAATTCACAGGCAAGAAGCTACACCAATATCATTTTTCTATTACCAATGGAATGAATCATCACTCGATTGTAACTCCTTAAAGAACTGTGCACTTTACGTAATAATATCTGTAAATAACATTGAGTCGCATACTTGTCCTGTGAGGATTGACACATTGACACACAGAAGAAGTATAGCGTTGGAAATTGAAAATAAATCGGTGAGTTGACATTTTCATTTTGGGCCCATTATACGCTCAAGCATTAGTAATTTATCTACTTTGAGGTTTGAGCTTCATATGTGGTATCTCTGGCGCTTTTGAGATTATTATTTTGAACTAATGGTACTGCACTTTTATCAATTATGAGAACTTTTGATTGCTCACATGGCTTTTCTGTAACAATACTAAACAGAATAGAATTCAAAAAGATGGAACATATCACTGTTCTTTACTATCTGGATTAAAGCCACATATCAACATGTTGGGGTTGAACTTTAACCCTCCAGCATATTGGGGTTGAGCAGAGGACTAACAATCCTATAATCGCAAAAACAAAATTTCACATAAATATAGGATTCCTAAAAAAAACGTGGATTTTTACTATTTCATTTTAAAGATGCATCTAAAACCTAAATGTTTCTGTTTTTTTATGTCTCTTAGTTCCTGAGATATAACATTTTAAAGTTTCGATAGACAGCGGCTATTTTGAGGAACCAGCCATAAAAACCTCCAAAATCAAATCTCTACCAATAGGTCGAAATTAGATGGATTTTTGTAAAAATTAACCCCCAATATACCTATTTTCGACTAGTTAGTAATTTTAGCCTAGTTAAAAATAGGTATTTTTTTAGTAAAAAATATTCCAATGCTCTAATTTTGTTCAACTTGTAAATAATTTTAACCAACAAATCAAAAATAGATAATATTTTGGTAGAAATTAGCCCAGTCGTCAACCTGTTTTTGACTTGTAAGTAGTTCTAACCTATAAGTCAAACAAAGGTAATATCTATCTAAATATGTATTCAATTAATTGTGACCAGAGCAAAGTAACCTAATAATTGAATGAATATGTAATATTTCAGTAATTCCTACCATAAATATTTTCTTATAAGTAAATATTACTTGTGAGTAGAATTATTAGTCGAATTTATGTCATTTTTACCTAAATTATGTAATATTGATATTAAATCAGTTTTCTCGACCTAAAATGTTTGCTCATAGTTTTTTATAACACAGGATCGCTATAAGTCTGGCAAATGTCTGCGGCCGCATACGATCACTCAGGTTAACTGTACAGTTTAAAATATTTTAACTGCCCATTGCCGAGCGTAAGGACACTAAACAACACACTGTGAGTGTGGTGTGCATGGCGAAATTTCAAAATTCGCACGCACCACTCACCCCCCCCCCCCCTTCATACTTATATTATCCGCAGTAACAAGAGCAGTTTGCTGCTTATTGAGGACACTTCAGTTCACCCTGGACAACGGGGGTTCCAAAATCGCCGGAACGTCGTGCGCTACAAACTTCAGTAAATCCGTTTTTGTTCTAATCATATTTTTTTCTGTGTTTCATTTTAGGAAGCTCTTGTCCTAACATGCCAAGAATACAGAGGGCAGACAATCATATCAATTCACAAAGATGAAAAACCACAACTGCTTATTAGAAATGACTCTAACTTAGACCTCATCATCGGATCCGCGCTCAAGAAACCTCTTCAGCAAAGCTATGTTGATGAAACTTACTTGCCTTCTGTATGTATTTTTACATATATAGTGGACATTTTCATACGCTGCGTTTTTAGCTTTGTAATAATTTTGCCGATATGCTATTCTACATTATTTTCTCTTCTTACGAGTTTCCCCTGCATAATGTGTGGCAATGTTACACTTTCATTTTGTCCACCTGATATATTCAAAGTAAGTCGGTTATTCTTATATCATACATAGTAATAAAATTTTCAGGTTATCGATGAGTGTGAACATTTCGATTGGAAATGCAAAGTTAAACAAAAAAGATATATTTATTACTCTGGCCCATTATACTCTGATAATTATCCTAATATATCAAAGGAGGACTCTTCACAGACGATGCAAAACCGGTCAAATATATCAATTGCTTATTACTGCGAAAATAGTAAGTATATTTTGATTATTTCTGAATCTTTGTAATAATAAACATTTGGTGTCTTCTGTCTCCTCCATTGTATAATAGTTTATAAAATTGATCACCAGAGATGTACTATTCATTTCTACTAGATGATGAGACAAATTTGGTTTTTGAATTTGGTCCCTCATTTCAGCTCAATTTCATATTTTCTTCTCTCAGATCAACCGTGTGTACTTTGGACAGCACCTGTGGATATTTCCACAAATATTACTGAACAGTTTGTTAAACTTCCTAACCTGAATAAGGATCTGAAAGTAACAGTGGAATGTCACGCACACACTTCTCTCGTAACTATTAAAAATGTCTCGCAGGTATACTTGCATTTGATAATCTCTCAACCCGCATTTCAAGCATTTCATATCAAAACTACAAAGTTTCATAAATTTCAGACTGATATATCGGCCAGTGTGATTAGGCAAAGACTTAGTGATAATGTTCCAATGGCAAGAAATAGCAGTATTACATCATCAAATCCTCATCATCAACACATACATGTAAGTATAAGAAATTTAATGTAATACTTAATCAATTTCCTTTTTATAATGAGTAAATTCTGAATTTTAGAAATCTAAAACCAAAGAAATTGATGTTATTCCCAGGGATCACTCCTCCGGTAGTACAACATTGATTTTTTACCATTTCTTTATATTTTATGAAACTTCTTATCGTAACAATATGATTTGTAATTGTAGGTTCGCTTTTAGCTCGTGTTAAAGCAGAAACAAACATATCCTTCAGCATAATCATCGATCACATTAACTTTTTGATGCGGTCTGGATCACAGACGAGCGAAAAGATTGGTGCTTTGTACATAGACTATTTGGCCATTGATGGCAAGCCAAAGGTTGAGGTTAGTACTCGTTTATAATAAATTGAAAATACTGGAATTGTGAAAATACTGGAAATTTGCATGAAATTGGGCGCCAGCCCAATAGAAATTTGAAGCCCAATGATCTTCAGTCATGATTGTGAACTCTATTTATCGCAATGTCTCTGGTTCTGAAAAATGAAAATGCACAGTAGGTAAAATAGCCAGCTTTTAAACCGCATCTTTTTCAGAGTTCCAGTCTGCGACTAGGGCCCCTCAATATATATGTGTCCTTTTTCCCACTAATATTAATTTAATTTTTAGGGTATGACAGTTATTGCTAGCCTTCTGGAAATGCAGTTTGACAATACGTTATATACACAAGGCCACTACGATTTTCCAGTATTAATTGTACGTCAAAATCCAACATCACTATCGTTACCATGGCCATCTTTATGGTCGATACAGAATCATCAGCCTATTCTGACTCAAGTCAGACAATCATATTTTGTCAAAATCACAATGCATTTTGATCTTTGGATACCTAGGCATGAATCTATTTGTGGTAAGTTTTAAGTTTTTTAATATTAATATAACCAAACGCTAGCGATACTTCCAACTCACAGTGTGGAACGTTCTTTACATACAGCAATAGATACATCAAAATAACCCATTGGACAGCTGATTTTTTAATTGAGTTTTAGGCAACAGGGTTCTCAATTTGACCGTCAAGACATCATTTATTTGTTTCAAAATTCTTCCCAATTTTTTTTGGAGGTAGGTCCCACATTCAAATATCTCAGATCACTATAAGGTTAATCAAAGATCGCTATAACAGTAACATCGTTATACCCTCTGCTTAAGAGGCACAATATTTTTGATACCATAGCCTGCTGGAAGAGGACCCAGATTTTCTTTCCAAGACTATTACTGGTGATGAATCATCGCGATATGGCTAGGACGAAACCAAGCAACAATCTAGCCTGTGGAAGAGGGCTCAGACTCCTCGTCCAAAAAAAAGCACATCAGGTGAAGTCAAACATCAAAACTATGCTCATTCGTTTTTTTTATGTCAGTGATGTGCGTACAGAATTTGTTTCTCTAGGCCAAACAATCGACCAACAATTCTACATTGAGGTATTGAAAAGGTTGAGAGTGAGCATCAGGAAGAAAAGGGCTGATCTTTAGATCTTACGATAACACACCGGCTCAAACCGCATTGTCTGAGACAGTTTTTAAACAAAAACAGAATTACACTAAATGTTCACTCCCCCTACTCACCTGACAAGTTACTTTTTTGTTTCTTAGACTCAAAAATAACCCAACAGGAAAACGTTTCAGGACTTAAGGTGGTAAAACAAAATTCGCTGCAGGGGTTAAAGGACATCCCATTAAGTGAGTTCCAGAACTGTTTTAAACGATGGAAAAAACGTCTGTGCTAGTGCATATTGATTAACGAAAAGTACTGTGATCACAATTAGGTTAAAAATATTGAAAAATGAAGTTATAAATAAAGTCCCTTTTATAGTTTATAGAAAAAAGAAAGACTTCTGGGTCACCCTCGTATGTTATTTGACAGTAGTCCCGTCATACCCTCCGCTTAGAACCCATAATATTTTAAATTTCATTGATAGCGTGAACTAGATATGCCTTCGGACACATTATTTTAGGATGTCAATAAGTTGTTATTAAATTTTCTAAGATATTCAAGACGAGCAAACATACAAATTTTCTTAGATAGCCGATGTTATCTACACACTCTTATTACAAATTAAATGGCATCTTCGATAAAAGGACCAAATAACTTACTTTTATTTTACTTTTATTTCATTCATTATTATTTTCATTTCATATTTAACCACTTTTTATCCCATTTCAGCTCCGAGGGATATCATAATCGAAACAAATCCAATATCGCTCTACTTTGAAGATACATACATATCGACGGTGTTGGATTATTTTAGTGACATGATAATCTTCACTTATCCATCGACGGCGAGTGATGTATCCGATACTTGGTCAATCAAGATACCTTTCGCTTTGATCGCTGAATCGTCTTCGATTGCAAATCCTCTAGTACTTAAAAATATCACCATTAGGCCATTGTCGCTATCTCTCAGTATGCATACAAGTGTGAGTAATTTTACATTATTGGCTATATTACATGTATTAAAGTATTTGAGAGACACAGACAGGCAGACAGACAGACAAACAGACACACAAACAGACTTCAGTATAAAAATGGTCTTAATCACCTCGCAAGGGCTCAAAATAGATATTTTTTAGAAAGTAAAAACTAAATAGAATAACACAATGTCACAAAAAATGGAAAAAGAATACGGGGAGGGGGAAGGGGAAGGTATATTATTATTAAGGAAAGAAATGCTTTTGCAGAAGTAACTTGAACACCGAGAGCGCTTTTAAGTCTCTGATATTTAAAGGGAGCTGGTTCCATTATTGAGCTGCATGAACAGAAAAGGAGTAAGCATAAAACGATGTATGACTAGGGTTGCAAATGATTTTATTCTTACTTGATCAGAGTGGGAGATCATAACTTCCTAGCAGGGTGACCTTAACTTGCAGATAAGATTGCAGACATCCTACCCATGTTGAGCACTTTGTGCAACATGGGTAGGATGTCTAGATTTCTGCGATTCCGAATCTCCAGCCATTGCATACTATTTTTTGAGGCTGAAACGTTATCATATTTCCGCAGGATAAACACGAACCTCACACGGACCTTCTGTAGCTTATCGCAGAATGGGTAGTAAAAGTGTTTGCACTAAGGTCTGCTTTACATTAGCTGGTAGGATTTCTTTGCAAATTTTGCTTTGTGAAAGACTGAAGAAATGTTACTCTTGATTTAAGTGATTTGTGCCTGCCATGAATGAGTTTGGTCGATGAGTAAGCCCAGGTTTTTTTTACAGCCCTTGAATGACATTGGTGAAGACACATAAACCGAAGCTGACAGTTTTTATCCGCTAAATATGATTGATAGGGATTTAGTCAGATTAATAAATTTGTCATGATTTTTCATCCACTTTGATAGTTAAGATTCAAATTCATTTTGGAAATAGCCGCCGTAAGACCAGCTGGTTTTGCATAAAGATATACATGCAGGTCATCGGCATTCAAATGGTAGGAGGAGATAAGACCTGCAGTAATTGAAGTAATAAAGAGGGATTGTAAGTAATGGAGACAGCACTATTCCCTGCAGAACGCCAGCAGTCATGTCAACCAGAACTGTGATGTGTATTTGTGGAAAAATCAATAAACGATGCTAAAAATGGAAATTCCAATGACGTGCTTGTAACCCTATGCAAAAGTTTATCTTGTAGGTATTCATAAGCTGTTATCAATTACATGGCTTGCTCAAATAAATGTGCTAAATCATGTTAGGAGTTACACAAATTATTAAAGCCTTTTTATAGCAAAAATAGTGTTTGTTTGTTAGGATCCTGTCATCCAAAATTTTTTTTTGCATTTTGGCAATGGCTTGCGTTGATGCCCATAGGTCATGCTTAACTTCGCTATCTTCGGAAAACGGTGTTCGCTTTCTTCGGGAAGTGGCTAAGACTGATAAACACTCTGGACAAAGTAAAAAGACTCGGTCTGATTGCAGGTTCGATTATATTTGGCGCTCGATCACAGCCCTTTGAATTTTGAGACATTTCAACGGAATAATTTGATGACATCCAGCTACAGACTTGGTACCGATTTGGCGATGCACTACCTCTCAGGAGCGATAGTCGGAGCAGGTAATTATTTTCCTAATAATAGTTATTATCTGCTTAAGCTATTGAGTGTATGATTGAGGACCCGCACGTATGGCGCCAGTGCCTAATTTAATTGAGGGATGCAGTGAAAAGAATGGGATATTTTTGTAAAACCAATCGTTTTAGTAAGACAAATTTCACTGTAAAATTGTAAGGAATTGGTCTTGTTTATCCTCAAATAAATAGAAACTGCAAGTCCAGACCTTATGGATTGAAGCTATTTAAAAAACTATATAATTTCACTGATTGTGGATGTCGAATGGTTTGTCTGACATGATCCAATTTTGCAAAATCTAACAATGGCAAGGCTTGAATAGGAAAAAGTAATTCCAATGAATGTTGTAATTGAAATACGGTTTTTTTTGTTCCTTAGGCTGGGTAGTTGGATCTTTGGAGATTTTAGGATCACCTGGTGGATTAGTGAGAAGAGTAGGCAGCGGACTGCGAGACTTGGTTTTAGAGCCATGGAACGGCTTGGCATACGGACCGCAAGCTTTCCTAGCTGGCGCCGCTTATGGATCCTATTCATTGGCTCGACATCTTACACAAGGTTTGTGTGGGTGACTTGTGTGTTAACCTTGACATTTAATGAAATTTGTTAAGAAATTGACTTAAAGGTCAACTACTCAATACGTTGAATTGATCATAGTCTATCCCACAGTCCACTGGCTGGTTAATTTTTATACAGAACTTTAACTATTAATTGAGGAATTTCCCAATAGAGTAAAGTAATTAAAGGTGGTAGGGAAGGGGGGGGGGGGGGCGGTTAAATTTCTTTGGACTCCCATAAATATGCTACTGTGTTTCTATACCTACTGTCATACCTAATAAGACAAACATATACTTGAAATAATCATTAATTTCAGATGCAAAACACAATATTTAGAAATATTGAGGACTATATGAGGACAGGAAAAATATAGGGAACTCCATAGCAAAGTACAAAGACTCTGTCGCCGCGATGGAGAGATGCAGCCTAATAAGATCTGCCAAAAAATAGAGGACAATTCCAATACGATGCACACCAAGGACATGTTTCAACACGTCAAGATTCTTGCAAAATTTTTCAAGACTAAAAAAACTGGACCTTGGAAGACGGCAAAGGAGTTGTCTTAACGGACAAAGAGTAGATTCTCCGGAGGTGGCAAACTTGTTACCGAGAACTTTATCGTGACCCAGAACATAACGAGGTGCATGAACACAGGATGGACGAATATCCGGAATGTAAACCTGATATACTTCTGGAGGAAGTCCGTGCAGCTATCTCGCGCCTAAAGCCCAAAGCATGTGGAGGTGACAACATTACGGCGCAACATTTAAGGAACCTGGGTGAGGATGGTGTTTGTGTGATACACAACATATGCCAGAAGGTGTGGAGATCTGGAGAGTGGCCTGAAGATTGGACCGAATCCATCTTGGTCCCATTGCATAAGAAAGGCTCCACTTGCAAATGCGAGAATTACCGTACAATCTCGCTTATCTCTCACACAAGCAAGATGCTCCTCAGCATTCTTAACAAGAGGCTGGAGTGCTTCATAGACCCACAAATCTCGATTGAGCAAGCCGGTTTTGTAAGAGGCACACATGAGCAAATCTTCAACATTCGCCAACTTTTAGAGAAATGCAGGGAGTTTAATATTCCAATGGCTCTCTGTTTCATCGACTATGCCAAAGCTTTCGATTGCGTGGACTGTGGAAAGATGTTTGAGGTTATGCGCGATAAGGGGATCCCCATTCCTCATACAGATTCTGTACATGGTACGCGCTTCGAGAGTAAAGTTAGACGATGAGCTTCCGAATTCCTTCAAAACAAAGAGAGGCGTCAGACAAGGGTCAATCTTATCTCCGAAACTCTTCAATCTGATTGGCGAACATATAATGAGAAAAGTCCTAGACGAATGGGAGGGTGGAATTTGCATTGGAGGTCTCAGGATCAATAACCTAAGATTCGCCGACGACACTACCATCATAGGTGCCGATGAAAATGAGTTGGCGACCCTATTACGCAGGGTGGAGAAGGAAAGCAAGGTGTATGGACTGCACATGAACCGCAGCAAGACCAAACTCATATTTGTGGACCGGGCTGGAACCATGTAACTCACCAACGAGCTTAGTGACCTACAAGACTTTGTCTAACTGGTCTCCATGATATGCAACGACAAAAACTGCGAAAAGGAGGTCTCACGCAGAAGCCAGATGGCAAGATTGGCCATGAGCAAGCTAGGAAGGCTGTGGAAGAATCGGGGTGTTAGTAAGCCGACTAAGGTCAGGCTGGTTCGAGCTCTGGTTTTCTCGATCTTTCTCTATGCATCGGAGACATGGAACCTGAAGGCTTGGATACGCACCAAAATCGATGCACTGGAGATGTGGTGTTGGCGTAAAATGCTAGGAATCCCATGGACAGCCCGCCGCATTAACAAATCTGTCCTGGAAGAACTCGGCATCAAAGTGAGGCTCTCCACTGTATGCATAAGAAGGGTCCTGCAGTACTTCGGTCATGTTGCCAGGAGAAACCCAGAGAATCTGGAGAAAATGCTTTTCGGTGGTCAAGTGGAGGGAAGAAGAAGCAGAGGCAGATCACCGGCCAGATGGAACGACCTCATCAAAGAAGTTGGAAAAGGGTCAATTCACTCTGCGACCCGCCATGAGGAAGACAGGTCGAAGTGGAGGAACCCCGTAGGCAAACTGTTGTCTAGTGGCCACGATCCTCAGTAATGAGGGAACGACGGAGAAGAAGAAAAAAAAAACTTCATGCCTCTACTAAAATAAATTAAACATTTCCCTAAAAATTTGCAACTTCCCTAAACTTTTGCAACTTAAACATTTCCCTAAAAATAAATAAAAGCAAACCACGCACAAGCTCCCTGAAGCGAATGTGAAACAAATGATTTTTTCCCAAAATCCTATGGGGTCGCGCTGCTGAAGCAGCATGTTTTAAAAGGCCGTGTGCGTGATGTCGACAGTGATCGTGTTTGTATAAGCGGGTGATGGTTTTATCTTACCATAAGTCACTATCGGTACAATGTACGATGGAATATTGCTTTTGTGTATATTGGCAACTAATATTTTCGTGTATTTTTCATTCCTTTGTTAAAGTAAGTGCACAAAGTAGGTCTATCGCCCAAAATCTTATAAAATCGCCTCTCCCCCCCTCCAAATTACTTTTTTTCTCAATCGCCCCTCAAGTGAGTCAATTCGCCCACCAGTTTGTCGCAAGGCTTTGGACAAGAAATTTATGTTTTGTGGACCTACACCTAACCTACAGTTAGGTTATTAAATGAACAAGGGTCTAATTCTAATTATTTCAGTAGAAAGGGACAAGATGTAATGCTAGTCTAGAGATTTTTTAAAGCTGCAATTTTAAAGTGCAGCAGATACAGACTGTTGGATATTATAACCCTGACATCATGTGGTGGGACCTGCAAAAATTGCCCTACTACGTATGTGGAACTGTGCGGATGCTATTTTTCACTTGGCCGACCTGGAGTCTATAATAAATTTGAACTTTTTTATTTCTGATTGATAAAGGTGCTGTTCAATCAGTAAGCATGGTATGTGGCAGTGTTGCACGAAACCTCGACCTTCTATCTTTAGATGAAGATCACGTACGGCGGGCTAGCGTTCAACGTAGAAGGCGACCGGTTGGTGTGTTGGATGCTCTCTCTCGTGGATTTTCCGGTCTCGCTGTCAGCTTACTAGGTGAATAATACAAATTCTTAACACTCTTACTGTAATAATAAATAAATACGAACAGGTCCTACGGTACATATTATTAAACTTCTGGGGACGAAGAGTGGACTCCGGATTTACGATCGATTGTGGTAGGTTTAGAACAGCTGCCGTTCGGCCTTACCACTCATTGACTCCTCCTTCGAAGCCGTAAAATTTGACATACAGGAATTGCAGTTTAAGACTTTTTTCCTATGAAGAAATTAATTATGTTCCTACAGAGGCCAAGATCTTTGAGGAGATGAAACAAGGATTTGTGAAGGTAAAACGTGAAGCCGTTTTGGGTGATGGTATTCGCAAGATCATCGTAATTATTTAGTTTGTTCTCATGTACTTCAGGGAAATTTGATTCCCAGGGAACTGTCACTTTTATAATAAGGGTCATCTTCTGAAATATAGGGTAAAGAGTTACTACACCAGGACAGAAGGCTGTCCATTTGAGACTTTCAGGTAAATGATAATTATACTATTATTGTATCTTTGCTTTCCGTAAATAGGTGCCGTGGGTGGGATTGCACATCATCCGATTGTAGCTCCGACGGAGGGAAATGGTACAACGATGGCCACGGGTATAACTCGAGGACTACTTGGCGTAGTGACCAAGCCATTGAGCGCCACGGCCGATCTGGTTGCACTTGCCGGACAAGGATTTCTCAGTCAGACCGGCTGGGACAATCAACCGCAGGTATGTTCTCCAGAAATACTGAATTCAACCCAAGAAAATTGGGGTACACCATGTGGAGACCAGTAGTGTGCCAGATCAGACTTTAACCTTAAACTGCTGGCGTTTGGGTCAGGGAGACACCACCAATTGAAAATGCGTAATTTCTCGTTCGATCGTTCTACCTCTATTAGTACCTTTCTAGGTATCTCACAGACTATATATAGGTCAGCATTAGTGTAATTTATACTTCAGTCATCACAACAGTATTAGTGTTTGACACAACAGCAATATTTGCATAGTGATTCATTGATTGATACTTTCACATATTTGAAGTAAGACAGTATTATGTTACATCAATAATTGTTATATCTACATGATCTTGTTTCAAGATTTCTCATCTTTCATCTTCTGGCAAATCGAAAAGGAGAAAACGGAACTCCAAGATTAGAAAATAATTTTTAAAAAAGAATGCAGAATTGTGCCATTTATCCTTCTGAAGTATTAATGATGGACACAATATACAAGCATTGAATGCAGAAATCCCATTTGCATTGGTTGCTGGATTAGCATATAACCTGTTTGACCCGTAGAATAATTTCCACAATCCTAAATATTGAAAGCGCTGCAGATTTTTTTTGTCATTTCATTTTTGTATATTTAGTTAGTTATATTACTAATTTTGGCAATGATAGCTATATATAGGTTTAAATAATTGAAAATGTCAACCTCTTTAATACTGCATTCATTACTTGATGTCAGTAGTAGAATGTTAAAAATGAATATTTTATTTTATTTTTCATTTATCATTACATTACATATCGTTTCATCTATTTCGTTACAATACTTGTACTACACTCGAGAGAAAAAAAACGCACAACCCTAATATTTTAATTAGAGCCTATTTTTTATTTTATTTTGAAAGTTACTGCAAATGAATTTAACATGAAGTGAAAGTGTTTGTGAAACGCTTCTTAATAATAAAAATGTTTTTTTGCTGATTTTTATGGTTTTATTCAGTTTTTATCACCAATTCTGAAGCTGCCAAATTCACAAAAAACATGGATTTCAGATGATGACCACCAAAAAGCACATTTTTGTCACGATTCATGTACAAAAAAGGTGCCACTGGATAGGCGTTGAAATAGACGTTGAATCTGCATCCAAAAAATTGGGCACATTTTGTAGTTTTTGGGATATTTAGTTTTTTTCTAAAAAAAATCATGCATGAGCGATTTTGTTGCTCTCAAGTGTATATAATTAAAATAATTAATTTTATAATTATCCGTTTTCAAAAGATATAGCTCAAAATATAGGTACATTTGTCAGGCGTCATCTCAGCAGTTGTGTTTCGGACAAACCATATCAGTAGCTAAAGGCTCAGAGCGTTTTCATTGTCATGTGGATATTGCGATCAGACTGCAATTTTGTTTTGACGTTTTACTATCTTACGGATGACGGACGGCTGTCGTTAACCCTTCAGGCCTCAGCCCCTCAGCCGATTGACAAGTTGATGTCCCAAAAATTTTTAGTAAAAATTAGTAAAAAAATTGATCTATGACACTGTCTCACCAAAACATTAATTACTGCCAAACCACTGTACCCATAATTGAAATAAAATATATTAACATAATAAAACATAATAAAATAAAACAAATTAAATTAAAATAAAATTAAAACGGGGCTGTCACGCTGAATCGTGTTTTGACCGATATCGGCCAATCGGGGCTCTAGGGGTTAACAGATAAAGCCAAATGTGACCAGTCGCAGTTGGGCTATTCTATTGGATCCTGCGTGGTTTTCTTTATTAAGCAGAGAGGACACTCGTCCTCTTTGCTTAACACATTCTTTTCGGGAAACGAGTAAACTCGTCATATATTTTTACGTTTTATAGTAAAACGTGGGAGACGAGTTTACTTGTTCTGTTGCGCAAAGCGATAAGGTGCGGGAAACTAGTAAAAACAAAGGGCTCTAAACGGTGTGCGTTATCTATTGTCGGCGGTACCCGATCTACCTGCCGATACAATATTTACCTGCCGATACAATGAGTTTGAGACGGAACAAAAAATAATACCGGTAAAAATAAACAGCCAGAATATTGAAATTATTTTATTACCTGATATACCTGATAATTTTAACACAGGATTTTGTTTTTGCATTTTCGTTCGTCTCTCCAGTAACTGCTTTATACTGCTTTCGTTCGAAAAAAAAAAATAATTACATACACTTCGCTAAGTAAATAAATGGAGACGTCTTTTTAAAGTAAAACACTGAAAGTTTCATAGAAAAATATCAAATAGATCGTAAGATATGAATATTTTACGGAAAGTCTAATTTTGGCGCGAAAATTTAAAAAAACACTTGCGCTACACCGCGATTTGGCGGGAAAATGCCTGACTATATCGTGTTAATAAAGAAATAATATACTCATAGTCATAATACTACAAATAATATGCACTGAATATATAGTCACTCGACTGTGTATATTCAGCGACAAAATAGATATCAACACAAAACACAAGTATAGAACAAGCCAGCAAGTCAAACAAATGCGATCTGTATAAAATTAAACATTGTATTAGATGAAGACTACAGGTCAATTGTGTGCAATTATAAAACGTACTGTTTAAGTACTGTAATTTTTTTATGCACCACAGTTACTTCTGTCAACGCTACTTCTGTCACCTTGCCTACATACAGACAGAAGTAATCTTGAAAGAGTAGATAATGAAATATGAATATTAATGGCTGTGTTTATTTTTTTTCAGCTGAGACTTCTATCTACAAACGCTACAGAAGAATACGATACATGCACTCCTTCAAACGCAAGGCTTAGGTTTCTCAGGTTCTCTCCTGATATGGCCCCTCTATATGCAGGCTATTCGCATATGATATATCCCAGTTGTGTTGAAACTCATGTTATGTTAATTATAACGTACAAGGTAATAATTTAATAATACATGGTGGAGCATAATGGAGTTCTACTTTTCCAAGTTGAATTCTTCAAAAATGGTACAAGTTATGGGAAATAGTTTTTATTTTTTCGATGTGCTTATAAGGTTTTTTTGATTAGGTTTTAAGAATTATATTGTTAATGTTGGCTTTGAGTGGCTATGCACATCTGAAGCCATTCCTTTAAGTTTCTGTCACTCTCACTAGCATATCTGGAGCAACCCTGGCGAGTTCAATAAAAAACTCTGTCTTGAGGTACCATAAGAAAAAAATTCCGATTAGGAGCACTTTCGTTTGGATTTATTTAAACCAAAGCGCATTCGAAATGCCCTCTACGTCAGTCACAGACTCAACGTGTTTGATATAAACATCGTTCGATGAAGACCCTTTGGTGAAGACCCATGGCATTTTGACTACTGAATGAAACATTATCATCCACCCCACCTAACGATATTGACAGTGCTGGTCTACCTGGTCAGATCCCCCTTTAATGATGTGTTTGACTCCACTATGCTCCACCCTGCACTTAATCTAAAAATTATTTAAAGCTAAGATTTGGTTTTAAAATTAAAATTCCTTAATATATATTTTATTCACACTTTTTTTCAGTGGCTATTGATCCTTGAAAAGGACAAAGTCCGAATGTCAGTTGATTTAAATACGTGCCATATTCATGAGAAAAACACAAATGGAAACACTGTTGAGGTAATACAATATATTTTAGTTTACATACTCAGTGGTGGCAGTATTTCGAATGATGAATATTTTAAATTGATAATATTAAAAAAAAAACATGGTTCATCTATATTATTAACTATTAGTTGTGATTATATAAGAGTATGTAGGTATGTGAATACCGAAGTATTAAAATAAAAAAATACATATCGACCCTTGAAAGGCAATCCTGACTAAGCGACATTGAATAAACTGTACAATAAAGTGATTTAAAGTTAAAATATAAAAAAATATATGTTCACCCAATTTTTGGATAATTGTTTGATATCCAACAATTAGGTGAATTTAAAATAACTTTTTTAAATATTTTAATTTTAAATCACTTTCCTGTAAAGTTTACTCAATGTCGCTTAGTCAGGATTGCCTTTCAAGCATCGATATGATAAATGAAGTGTAGAAGAATTTGTGGTTTTGTAAACGGTTTTATGACATGGTTTGCAAACTGCAGAAAAAAATAAACAAAGAAGTGTATAATTCTTATTCTTGTATAATTCTAATTCTTGTATAATTTCCAAAATATGAAAATTCTGCAACATTGCCATATTTACAGAAAAACTGGCCAATTCGCCACCACTGAATGATTAATAAAATAAGTTAGCTCCACCGACTGCTTTACTAAATATAACTTATTTTTAAGCTGATTGTGAAAGAAACTCCAAATTCGTCGAGTCTTGATAATGCAGCCACAACTTCAAATGCTGCTGACCTGAACAAAGAATATCCTGAAAACGATGCGGAGGTATCAATATTTCCTTATTTTACTTTTTTTTGATGATTAGCTGACTGACTCATTAGATGTTCATTCTCAGATTTTTTTATTTTCACCTGGAAAGCTTTGGACAGTAGGCAGTGTAGTAGAAAGCCATGGAGTACATTAGGCATCGAGTAGAACAATTAGGCAGTCCTTTGGGTGCCGGTACTGGCTCTTGAAAAACAAATATTACTAAAGCCAGCAGGAGATAAACTTACAAAAGAAAAAACATAGTGCCAACTGCAGGTGGGCGCCTCGACTAATAGACAACTGAATTGCCTAATGCTACCGGGCGAAACGTATGTGCCGACACTAAATATAGTTCATGGATATAAAAGATAATAATTTTCGTTTTAGATATTATAGGCAACGCTGAGCACAGTTAACCGAATCGTTCTTCGTTAATCCATTAATGTTAATCCATAGACGTTATTCCATAGATGTTAACCATAGATGTTAACTTCTTCAACAGTTCCATTTCAAAAGAAATGTATCGAAAGTTCTGAGAGTATTAAAACTTTACTTTTTATTTTCCGCGCAACACGAGAAACATTTAACAAAATAATCATGCGATTAGGTCGGTACAATAAATGAAACTCTTCAAACTAGTAACAAATGTTAAACTTTACGATAACAAATAGCGGTTGCTGCAAAAGATTGTGACGAATTGAAGATGTTGACGGCTTTCGATATATTTGTGTGTACAATTTTATGCTTCCTGTAATTGCCCAGTTTGTTAGATTTTCTAGACATGGAACTCTTCGAGGGTTACAGCCATTGTCAGATGTGACATTTAACTCCACTTATTACTAAAACATCTGTTTTCCATGAGTAGGTGTGCGGAGTACATCTCTGCGCTGGATAATAAAAAAGGAATTTTAAATCAGAATTTGCTAAGGCAAAAGCAGAGTTTATTAGAACTGCAGACGTTCTGACGAGCGCTCATACAGACAAAATATTCCAAACATGTGGACACATACAATATTTACTTCACTGCAAATGCAGCTTTAGTTTTGCTAACATTAAGCGGTAAATTATTGATTTCTAACCAAGCAGACATTTTTCTCTTAGCATTAATTTTAGATGTTCTTGTTTTATAGACATGTCGATCAACCTCAAAAATTATTGAAATATTGCCAGCAAATAGAATTGTCTCCGTGTTACGATTGTATCACAAAGGAAGGTCTTTTATGTAAACGAGGTAAAGAAACAAGCCCAGTATAGAACCTTAGGAAACACCAAATTGACATTGTGCACTATTTGAGAATGTTCGCTATATTCGGTTACTTGAAATCGATCTGTTAAGTAAGAGAGATAAAACGACTAATCGTTAAACTTCGTTAAAACTTACTGATGGGCTCGCCCGTTGTAGTCGACAACCCAAGTTGTTAAGTAAGAGGAGGGAGCTAATGGGCCTAGTGCAGTTGGGCCATTACTACCCATGTATTAGGTCGGCCCAACTCACAGGTCAGCACTCATCCGGTAGCCTCCACATAGAAGTGCGAGCCCGGGTAGGACTCTGTGCCTGAGGACCAGGTCCGCTGGGAATTATCCTTCGGGCGTTCCTGGATGGTTTGCGCTTCGTGCGGCGTCAGCCAATCGACTGCATTCCGAGTGATAACTGGGTGAGTCTGGAAACGGCTTTGTTTTCTATAGAGCGGAGGCGGTTGTTAACCTTTTGGCAACCGCTCTTGAAACGACCAATCGGCAACCCGATACTGAGTGAACAGCCGGGCAAAGGATGCTGTAGTCTGCGATAGATTCAGGTACACAGCGAATCACCACTACGTAAGGGAGAGGACGAGGTAAGCGACCTCGAACCCGTAACCAGTCGGGTGGCTGGAAAAATCTGGCCAAAACTGGAAGTAAGGGCGAGAGGTCACTCAGTAAGGCGTTGGCTTCTTACGGGCGAGTGGCGTAATTAGACAATAGACTGTTTGGTCCCAAAGTCTTAAAGTTAAAACTTCCTGAGGTGATGTGTTCGCCCATTAGGAGTTAAAGCTTATTTAATTTCTCCTTACACTATAGTGATCTAGTTTTGCAATCAGGATACCATGGTTGACACGGTTGAATGCTTCCGAGAGGTATATGAATTAGAGGGTGCACGCATGACATGCGGTCTTGAATGAAAGGTGCAAAAATTATATTTTTTTGATAATAATTCCACAACGAATGATCTTACGCCCAAATGTTTATTAAAATATTTTTGAAATAAACACTCTTTTCAGGTCTAATAATATTATTATGTCAATAAAATTATTGTTGTTACAGATGATGTCGGCTATAAAGGAGAGAGTGGCCAGATACATCGGTGGCCTGGCTGAAACACCCACAAGCAATGATGACTGCATCACCCTGCTATTCCAAGATCACCAGGCAGGCTTCTTTAGAGATACGATAATATTTGCAAAAAGAGAACACAAACAAGAAGGCTTTTCTCTTTTGTAATATAAATTCACTCGTTACACTTTTGTTGTATTGATACATTCCATATGATTTAAATTTGGATGTTTGTACATTTATGTAAATTAAATTGTAAATTGGTTTACGTTCATGAAAGCAAATTTTTGTTTACAAGAATGAAATTTACAAGTTTTACACTTTTTTAAATGAATTAAAATCTATAATCAATGAAAAACTGTGGTTTTATAATTAAATTCTGCAATCCTGCATCCGATAATATCAGAAAACGGACTGTCCGATACTATCGGAGACCCATGTCGGAATAAGAACCAATAAATAGATATGAAAATGTAGGCATTGGATATAAGCACTAATAGAGGATGAAGACTAAACTTTCTTTTCCACCACTAATTAAAAAAAACTACACATTTCACTCTACAGAGAGAATGATATTCATAAAGCAAAATTACCCCATGCACATATCTTATGGTTCAGGTTTATAAATTGTTCAAATATAGTGAGAGACAACCTACGACTTAAGCTAGCTTTCTTCTTTCTTTCTTTTCCTTGTGGCAATTCCACGCAGCTAGGGTGCTGGTGATTTTGTGCCAGTTTGTATGTATTGTTGACGGGAGGATGACTACTGTTAATGTTAGTACCTACAAAAAAAAAAACAAAAAGGAAGGGACATCACAATTGCATGCACAGAAGACAACATAGAGACTAAAAACATAACAGAATATTAGGGGAATATTTTGGAGGAAGAAACTTAAGCTAGCAATTTACTAAAGGAAGAATAATAATAGAGTGGCCTAACTATCATAGCCAAACTGATCTATTGGTCAGTAAACAAACTGATAAAAATCTTTTGTCAAAACTACAATATATTTGGTACTATAAGACTCTCCCCTAAGTTAATTAAGTCGATAGTAATGCTGCAGTCCTTAACTATTATGTCACAAAAAATAAAACTAAATAAAAAAATAAAAATATAATACTATGGAAAAAAATAGAAATTAAAAAAAATCGGGCACAGTGCAAATGCTTTAAATAGTTCCAAAATGACAACCCTTACGGCGAAAGCGACGGAAAATTGAACAAATTAAAGAAATATATTAGGAAGTAAATAAATAAAACAATAGGCATTTTATCTATAAAAAAAAGTCTATAATCGAACGAAATCGAATCGAAAAGTCTATAATCTAATATTCTATTAGGTAGGTACGTATTAAAGTGTTATTGAAATAACCGGTTACTTTTGTTAATCTCTACTTTCGCACCGCCTTCTCCATCGATCGCATTACACTACCGCCTGTCAAATCAAGCAGCCACTAGTCCAAAGTAATATAATAAAGAGATGTGGAACTCCATACAAAAAATAATAAAACATAAGCTTTTCGTCGCCAACAAAACGTCACTAAATTCACATAAATGTCGCCTCAAGTAGAGAGTAAACCCAAGTATTGATATCGATACTTTTCACCGTAAGCAGTCGAGCGCATCCCGGGACCCAGATTTCATCGTAGCATGAAATCTGTTGTCATGGCGTGTATCGTCAAAGCGTACCAAAAAATGAACGCAGTTAAATATCACAACATGATAACAGATTTTGAGAGAATTTCAAATAAAGATAAACAAGTTGGAAAACTTTATTCCTGCAATATGTATACAGAGGTATATCGAGGGCCTCAAGATTAAACGTATCTATAGAATTTCTAAAATCGACTTCTCGGGGCAAATCGTCCTATTTTGACTAATTTATAACATAACGAAAGGCGTATGTATTATTGTTTGATAAATTAGGTGGGTGATCATTTTTATGTTTTCAATATTACATACAACAGCGTTGAAAAGCCTCTCTCCTGTAAATTGCATATTCGTAGATACGACTTTTCAGCTTTAGGCCCTCGATATATTTGATATTGAACAGTCCATTATATTTACACGGCATTATTTGACAGCAGTATTACAGTAACATAGGAACGAAATTATTATACTAGAAACAGTGTACATCGAGGGCCTCAAGCTGATAAGTCGTATCTCTAAACGTGCGATTAACAGGAGAAAGGCTTTTTAACCCTGTTGTAATTATGATACAGAAAAATGGTATGTTACGTGTTTTTATAGACATCTAATTTATCAAACTATAATGTTACGTTCTTTCATTATGTTGGACATTAGTCAGAATAGGACGATTCGCCCAAAGAATTTATTTATTACAAATTCTGTAAATACTTTTTAGCTTGATTCCCTCGGAATGTATGATGCAGGAATAAAGGTTGCCGACTTGTTTATTTGAATTTTACTGAAAAATCTGTTATCATGTTGTGATATTTTAATGCGTTCATTTTTTGGTACGGTTTAACGATATATGCAATGACAACAGATTTCTTGCTGCAATGAAGTCCGGGCTTTGGGGTGCGCTCGACGGCTAATGGTCAAAAATGTCGATGTCGATAGTTTTATTCACCCTCTAGTTTAGCAATCTTCGTTTGAATGCGTGTGTGAATTTAGTGACGTACTGTTGGCAACGGCTGACAATAGTTTGTATATTTTTTGCATGGAGTTCCACATCTCATTATTATATTACTTTGGTAGTAACCACTAGTTTGACGTTTCTCGCGTTTATTCGGCTTATTTCAAGCGATAACAAGTATTGTATGTGAATCTGTTGAAGTAAGAGTGATACAATTACAATAACAAGACAATGATGTGCGAAATGTATTTTAAAATATAAATTCTATACGTTTTAGGTTATAATACATTGTAGATACTCATAATGGCATCTGATGAAGGACTTTTGTCCCTTATTCAAGCGAAGTTTTCTTCAGGCGAAACAGTAACAGACAAGTTAGATGGCGTGGTTTTCGTATGTCCCGAATGGGGCCGGAAAGAACGAATTTTGGTCATAGTGAAGAATGGCGATGAGAAGGCTCTGTTCGCTTTGTACTCTTGTAAGTATTGTAATGTTTTATCGTGAAAATGTATTTAAAGTGATTGTACAGTTAAGGTTTAAACACGCTTGTTCCACGTACGCAACGTACGCAATGCATTATGACATCTAGACCTTTGAATTAGCATGCAAACAGATGACTTAGAAACACACTTATACGCAATGATGTTACTCGCATCCCACGCAACAACTACTGCGATGTCCAGATCGGCGTGGGAAGGTGGAGGGGAGAGTCATCTGTTCCACGCGTAAGACCAGGGTGTTTCTAGAACTTACGTTCGCAACGCGTCAAAGAAAGAAGTACAGAACAAAACGTTTTTCATCATATTCCAATTTCTACATTAATATACAGGTATTCTCTAAACTGTTGTATTTTTGTCATGAATCCAATATTTTCTTCCCTTAATTTTTTTTTGTTTTTGTGGTGGCGGATTTTTGTGTTTTTTTTTGTTTTTGCGGACATTTTCATTTAAAAATAACAATCTGAGTAAATCATTCTCAAACTCACTTTCAAAATCAGAATACATATTGTGCAGCGATTGTACACACAATACAAATGCACCTTCTGATGCCATATATATGTTGCGTACAAGTGCAATGTATATATGGCATCAGTAGCTGGTGAAGCATATGGGACAAGTGTGTACACCAAGGAGGAAGCATTGCATCGAATACGTTGCGTACGGGGGACCAGTTTGTCCCTACCCTTAGAGATGTGACAAAGTCGACAAAGAATAACCTACCGATAATATCAAACAATAAAACCACTTTACAATGTGAACTTAAATATCAGTTCGAAAATCGATTTCTTTCCTGCAATAACTTTCACGAAGTTCTTCACAAAGTTATGATTCGATTAAATTAATAATGTGACAGTTTTGCAGTGTTTTCTGAGTTATAAGACCTCAAAGTTTATACAAGCGACGGCATAATACCTCAAGCGCGCTTCGCGAGTTGGGTGTAGGTTGTAATGTCACAATGCCTGATTCGTACTGTTTATTTTTAGAATTTGTCAGACTTTTAAGGATATTGTAGCAGAGGCCATTCGAGACAGGGTTCAAAGTCCCTAAATTGGGAAAACGTATTTATCCAATATGTTTACCATAAGGTCAACAAAATGTTAAAAAATCAATATTTTTTCACTTGCCAAAAAGTAGCATTTTTGCACAAATCACGATTTTTTAAAAGCACAGCCTTCATAACGTCAAATGTGAATATAGTTATCCATTTCCAAGAAAGTATAATGTATTTTCAATGTATGCAATGTATGCAATTATATGCAAATGTAGAATATAATCAAACGCACGAAATAAACAAACTCGCTCGGCGGTCATAAAAAAATAAAATACAATTGCTCCGTTTGTATTTTGCCATGGAATTCACCTACCGGAGTGGGGCCCATCATAATACTATTATTACAATTCTGGTGGGGTGAGCGGTGGACTATGAACTAACGACCGGCTGTGGTAGAGGTTTAGGGCACTGTCTTGCCACATGTGAGCGTTTACCTTACCACTCATTCACTTCCCCTTTGAAGCCATCGAGTTTGAGATGTGGAAATCGCCATAAAAATCGATTGTCCCCGTCTGGTCCCCTTCTATTGAAATAACAAGGGTGCATCATATTGAAAATTATCATACCAATAAATATTACACAATCCTACTTTTATGAGACGGTTTATATTTATAAAATAATATAGGTTGGATTTATTTATAAAATATTATACGAAAAATAATGTATATTTATTTATAAAACAAAATTGAACAACCTAACAATAGGGTTTCTCCTTTGGTCGCACTTATAGGCACCGTAACCCCAGTATACCAGACAGTAGCTTCTCTTGGAACAAAATTGAAGAGAATACGTTACGAGTCGTAAGGGCTCTGATATGGTTGCCAGATGTTTCGCTACTCGACCTAAGCAGATAACCGAACGCTTGAAAACGTCGGCAGCCTTTACCTGCCCGTAATGCGTACTGTTCGCTTTCGTCGGGACGAACCCCTCTGCCCACATTGCTCACATCCTCTTCCCGCATTGCCTTGTAGCTCGAGAGTTAAGCTACTGGGTGGTATACTGTGCCCTAACTAAGTTCTGTCATCGGCTACTAAGGCTGTAAACGCACTAGTGGCTGGCCGTTGCGGCAGGCCCCACTTCGATTTTTATATAAAAGCGCATGATATCAAAGCACTGAGTTGCGGCCAGCCGTCAACCGCACCGGTTGCCTTGGGGCTGCAGTTGAATGATGCCTCCCCTCCACGCACTGGGCGCGGCTAGCCACGAGCGCTAACAGTCTACAGTCAGTCGCTAGACACTGTACGCAGGGCGCGTGTGCCATGGACTTTGATTCAGAAAAGTTCATTTTAGAAATCAAGGAACGCCTCGCTTTATGGGGTAGCAAATGCGCTGATTATCATATGCAGACAGAAATAAAAAGTTGATTAAAGCAGAAATAAATAGCTGACTATTGCGGCAGACCACAGGCCGAAAACGCACTAGCTGCTGGCCGGCGATGCGGTGTCTCTTTGAGGCGGACCGTATATACTGCGGCCTGCTGCAATGGCACGCCGCATTGCAGCCATCCGCCATAGTAGGTTTTAAGCCTCCATAGTAAGGTCTCCGATGGAACCGAGGATGAAATTCGGCCATTGTGCCGGCACAGTATACCAGACAGTAGCTTCTCTTAGAACAAAATTGAAATCGAATAGGTCACGAGTCGTAAGGGCTCGGATATGGTCGCCAGATGTCCGCTACTCGGCCCACGCAGATAAGAAAACGTTCAAAAAAGTCACCAGCCTTTAACTGCGCGTAACGGTAACCAAAGGCGTTCGTCGAGACGTACCCCTCTGCCCACATTCCTCGCAATTCTTCAGTTCTTCTCGCAATGCCCTGTCGCTCGAGAGAGAGTCTACTGCTGTCTCGTTATCATCGTAGGATTTAAAATTATTATCGTAGGCACAATTAGACCTTATTTTATAAATAGGTAGGTAATTATGAGATTTAATTTTATTACAATTTTTAGATTTTATAGGAATTGGAAAGGTAAAAATTGAAGAGGTATAATAATTGCCTATTTACTTATTAATATAATCAAGACCAGTATAATATTCATTAGGTAATGTTTTTATAGCACAATAAAAATGTTTTATTCTATTCTGTTACTTCATACATGATAATTGTGTAAAACAGGATCCGACACTATATTGCAGGAGTCGCGCCGCACAATATACGGCAGTTTTATTAGGATGTAAAACGAATAAATTTAAAAATGTCCAATTACATACTTTTACAACTATACATATAAATAATAGTGTAAATCTTAAATAAAGCGGGGACGAAATATGTGATTATAGGTGTGGCCAGATTGTGCAGAAGTCCAATTTTTAGGTATATGGAAAAAAAATTGATTTTCCAACATTTTTGTTGCGACGAGCGAGCGAGATAATTAAATATTTCGGCAGCGGCTAGAAAATCCCCAAAAAATTGGTCGTCGTAAACAGCCCGCATACAAAGGGAATTTGGGCATAGATTCGGTGCAGAATCTATCATTAATATTAAATATTTAGTCAAAAAGCGGTCGCTTAGCTGCATCGGGACGGACCTGGTAGACAATGCCTGAAATGTGGCCGCTTAGCTGCGCCGTGATGGACCTTGCCGCCCTCTAGACGCTAACTTTGTCAAAAATATGAGAAGTAAGTTTGAATAAACTTCAATAAAATACCGTTTTTGCCTCACAGGGACATGAGAGCATTAAGTAAAATGAAGGATGCGACTCGAGTGAAGTAGAAAGGAAGCTCTACTTGCGGCCGTCACGTTGAGCGAAATATATGAGTTTAGCGCCGGCGAAAATTGGACAAAAGCTTCTCTGGATAAGAGAATGATTATTCCCACGACGGTAAAAGGTAATAAAACCATGTATCTGGAAAGGAAAAAGAAGAAACAGCGTAAAAATATCGACAGTCAGCCGGTTGTGTGACCGCCAATCACAGGCCGCCTACAACTGGCCAATCAGGAGAGACTGCGCCGGGGTATAAATATCACCGGGCGGGCGGTACGAAACCATTCGCTTTCCGGCTCCGACACTGGTAGCATCTGCCCTCTTCGGCCATCTGGGGAGTTTTGGCATTGCGCTTCGTGGCAAAGAAGAAGTCTTTGACATCAGTTCCGATAACTGAAAGGCCCTCACTCGGCGAAAAGTGAATTTAGGGATCTCGCTCCAGTCTTCGAGTTTTTCGGTGAAACTGTTCAGCAGAAGAGTCACTGGCAAATAGTTCGCTCCGACTATGGAGTTGGGAGCTATTGATCCAACGGGATCACGGTCTTCGGCAACGTACCGCCAGGCCGTGCCGCAGCAGCAAGGAGCCGGAGGGGGATCGCTGTGGCCAGTAGCAGGACCACGCCTGCCCGCACCTGCTCGCCTGGGGACACAGACTCACCGCGTCCGCCGACCAAAGTGAGCCAAGTTACACGCGGGTACCAAAGTGCGTTCGTACAGCACGCCGCGTCAGCACCTGCGCACCTAGGTGTCAGTCGCGCCCAAATTGCGCTTGCGCTGGAACCAGCGCCTACGCCCGCACCCACACCGTGCGAAGCCGCGACGAAAAGTCGTCACACCCCGCCCACTAGGAGTCGGCCGCGTCAGCACTCGGCACAACAAGTATCTGCTTAGTGACTTGCCTCGAGCAGCCGCCGCTTGCGCCCGTCTTTGTCTGCGCTGACGCCCACGCCTGCCAACGCCCGCTGCCGCATAGCGCTGGCGCCGCCTGGAGGCGATGACATGCGGCGCCAGCGCTAGCCACAACAAGTATCTGCTTAGTGACTTGCCTCGAGCAGCCGCCGCTTGCGCCCGTCTTTGTCTGCGCTGACGCCCACGCCTGCCAACGCCCGCTGCCGCATAGCGCTGGCGCCGCCTGGAGGCGATGACATGCGGCGCCAGCGCTAGCCACAACAAGTATCTGCTTAGTGACTTGCCTCGAGCAGCCGCCGCTTGCGCCCGTCTTTGTCTGCGCTGACGCCCACGCCTGCCAACGCCCGCTGCCGCATAGCGCTGGCGCCGCCTGGAGGCGATGACATGCGGCGCCAGCGCTAGCCACAACAAGTATCTGCTTAGTGACTTGCCTCGAGCAGCCGCCGCTTGCGCCCGTCTTTGTCTGCGCTGACGCCCACGCCTGCCAACGCCCGCTGCCGCATAGCGCTGGCGCCGCCTGGAGGCGATGACATGCGGCGCCAGCGCTAGCCACAACAAGTATCTGCTTAGTGACTTGCCTCGAGCAGCCGCCGCTTGCGCCCGTCTTTGTCTGCGCTGACGCCCACGCCTGCCAACGCCCGCTGCCGCATAGCGCTGGCGCCGCCTGGAGGCGATGACATGCGGCGCCAGCGCTAGCCACAACAAGTATCTGCTTAGTGACTTGCCTCGAGCAGCCGCCGCTTGCGCCCGTCTTTGTCTGCGCTGACGCCCACGCCTGCCAACGCCCGCTGCCGCATAGCGCTGGCGCCGCCTGGAGGCGATGACATGCGGCGCCAGCGCTAGCCACAACAAGTATCTGCTTAGTGACTTGCCTCGAGCAGCCGCCGCTTGCGCCCGTCTTTGTCTGCGCTGACGCCCACGCCTGCCAACGCCCGCTGCCGCATAGCGCTGGCGCCGCCTGGAGGCGATGACATGCGGCGCCAGCGCTAGCCACAACAAGTATCTGCTTAGTGACTTGCCTCGAGCAGCCGCCGCTTGCGCCCGTCTTTGTCTGCGCTGACGCCCACGCCTGCCAACGCCCGCTGCCGCATAGCGCTGGCGCCGCCTGGAGGCGATGACATGCGGCGCCAGCGCTAGCCACAACAAGTATCTGCTTAGTGACTTGCCTCGAGCAGCCGCCGCTTGCGCCCGTCTTTGTCTGCGCTGACGCCCACGCCTGCCAACGCCCGCTGCCGCATAGCGCTGGCGCCGCCTGGAGGCGATGACATGCGGCGCCAGCGCTAGCCACAACAAGTATCTGCTTAGTGACTTGCCTCGAGCAGCCGCCGCTTGCGCCCGTCTTTGTCTGCGCTGACGCCCACGCCTGCCAACGCCCGCTGCCGCATAGCGCTGGCGCCGCCTGGAGGCGATGACATGCGGCGCCAGCGCTAGCCACAACAAGTATCTGCTTAGTGACTTGCCTCGAGCAGCCGCCGCTTGCGCCCGTCTTTGTCTGCGCTGACGCCCACGCCTGCCAACGCCCGCTGCCGCATAGCGCTGGCGCTGCCTGGAGGCGATGACATGCGGCGCCAGCGCTAGCAGCAGCAGCAGCCCGCCTGCGGCTGAAGGAAGCCGCCGCGCCGCATCCACCTCGGGACACCGCAGCGTGCGGAGCGGCGTTCCACCGCCCGCGCGGGCCGTGCGGGCCGTTCTTCATGCAGCACGACGTATAGTGTGCCATTGACATTGTGTGAGAATTTAAGTGAACATTTGACATTTTAATTGAACATTTCACATTTATTTAGCGATATGTCATTTTTTATGTTAATAATAATTTTACACTAATTTTGATTTGGACATTTAATATGCCATCTAGGTTGTAAGGTAATTTGTCAATATACGCCAGAGTGGAAACTTAACCATGTATGTTTTATTGGTGCCAGGAACAAAGCGTAAACTTAATGACTTCAATGACTTTAATCTTACTTCCAGACCCCAGCAACCTTGCTTGCTGCAGCTATTCAGAGGATAGTTCATGTCCACTGTTCGCGTTCACGCAGTGGAAGTTGGCGCTCTTGGCCTGCCAGTCAAATCCCTGTTCTATCTTGTTAACAATTTTAGTTTCTCTAGGAAAATAATCAACTCATTTCCAGAAAAATATTCTAAAAGTGCAATCTCAAGTCTAGTGGCGTCAAAGAGGGTGAATGGGCGGTAAGGTGTACATTCGCATGCGGCAAGGCAGCTATCCTAAACCTATCACAGTCAGTTGTTAGTCCAGAGTCCACCATTCCTCCCCTAGAAATGTAATAATGGACCTGACTCCAGACTGTGAATTCCATAGCATCTCCATTTGTATTTATTAATTATATCTTAAATTATAGAATGTGCATGTTTTGTGTCAAAGTCATATTTAATAAGAGGCCAATTTAAAATAGATGCAATCAAAAGATAGATATTGAAAATATATTAGATAATAATATGTATCCTATATTTTTCGGAATACATAAACATGTACATTTTGATCTTTGCTATAAATGCAGGAAACATTCTTACATCTAAACCATTGTCAATAATTAAGAAAAACCCCGACTGAATTTTAAAGTTCGTTTGGGTTTCTAATCAATATTATTTCCCTGAAAGTCTCGGATGCACAACTCTCACTATTCACTTCCATACAGTGAAAGTTTGTTTAACATGGAAATCTCTTTTGTAAGGATCTTGGTCTTTTAAGGAAGAAAGTCAATTTCTTACATGGAAAAAAACCTGAAATCGCAATTTTCGTATCCCACCTTCAATGGCTTCGGAGGAAAAGTAAATGGGTGGTAAGGTCGATGCTTGCATGCAAAGAAAATGCCATCTTGGACGCAGCCAAATGGACCTATCACAGCCTTTCCATAACACATTCTCACCCCTAGAAGTATATTTTTTGATAAATTGCTATATAAATTATGTTTCTATTTTTTTCAGCTTGCTACCCTCCAAAATCTTTCTCTGATTTATCGATCGAAAGAGCATTGCCAATTGATAAGAATCTGACATACGAGTTTGAAGATGGCGGTTCGAAAATGGACGCGACCGTGTACCTCAGTCTCATTTACAAGAAATCTAAATTCCTATTTGAATTGCAACCTAGTCCGGAAACGAGCACCTTTGTGGAACAGTTAATGAGAGGCATAGAAGGAGCACCGGCGGCAAATGCTGAGCACAATTTCACCTGGCTGCATACTTATACAGGAACAACCACTAGGGAATCAGACTCCTCTCCAATAGACATACCCGACATCATTGTTCCGCGGCAAAGCATCGCTCTCGGAACAACCCCCATCGCCGCTAGAGAGAGCATCATCAAATACCAAATGGAAATGAAGGAAGATGATTACACTTACTTGAAAGAATTATCAATTTTTATCGGCACTTGGAATGTCAATGGTCAGCCGCCTTCAATAATGCTCGATACGTGGCTGGGAGCAGAAGCTGAACCTCCCGATATGTATGCAATCGGATTCCAAGAGCTCGATTTGGGCACTGAAGCATTCCTCTTTGATCAAACGCCCCGAGAGCAGGAATGGCTCGAGATAGTGGTAGCCTCCCTCGACAAACGAGCTAAATATGTGAAAGTCAGCTTAGTGAGGCTGGTCGGTATGATGCTTATAGTTTTCGTCAATGAAAAGTATAAACGTTATGTGAAACGCGTCGATTATGACACAGTCGGCACTGGAATCATGGGCAAAATGGGCAATAAGGGAGGCGTGTCGATCCGTTTTGAACTTCACAACACCTCCATTTGCTTTGTAAACTCACACCTGGCGGCGCACGTCGAAGAATTTGAAAGGCGCAACCAAGATTTTCACGACATTTATGCTCGCACCCAGTTCAGTGAAACAGCTCCTCCTAAAGGAATACAAGACCATGACCAAATATATTGGCTCGGCGACTTGAACTACAGGATTACCGAACTCGACGGCAAATCCGTGAAGAGGCTATTGGATAAAGAAGATTTTGAGTCAATTTTGGAATGGGACCAATTGAAAAGACAGCATGCCATAAAAGCTGTCTTCGCCAGTTATACAGAAGGAGCTATCAAATTCAAGCCCACTTACAAATATGACCCAGGCACGGACAACTGGGATTCAAGCGAAAAAAATAGAGCTCCTGCTTGGTGCGATAGAATTCTGTGGAAAGGAAACAATATTCAACAGGAATCGTACGCAAGTTATCCGACTCTAAATATTAGCGATCACAAACCTGTCGGTGCTTCATTTAAATCCTCGATCAGAGTGATCGACAAAAAGAAATATAGGAAAATTCACGAAGAAGTGATTAAGAAACTAGACAAGTTAGAGAATGAATTTTTGCCTCAAGTTGCTGTTGACAGAACTGAAATCGATTTTGGCACCGTTCGCTACTTAGAGCCGTATGTTCAGCAGGTGATAATAGCAAATACAGGACAGGTGCCTGTTGAGTTTGAATTCATAAAGAAATTGGATGAGTCGAGTTATTGCAAAGAGTGGCTCAATATAAAGCCGTATACACAATGCATTCATCCAGGCGAGAAATGTGATATCAGATTAGAAATTTTTGTGAATAAAAAATCAGCTTATAAATTAAACTCTGGGGAAGATCGTCTCTATGACATTTTGGTGCTGCACTTGGATGGAGGGAAAGATATCTTCATCACCGTGGATGGTTCGTACGAGCACAGCTGCTTCGGGAGCTCCATCGAGGCTTTGGTCAATATAAAGGAACCAATTCGAGAGATACCAATGGGGCAGTTGATTCATCTTATGGATGAGAATCATTCGAGTGGTCAGTCGCGGTTTGCTGTGCCTAAAGAAATTTGGTTTTTGGTAGATCATATTTATTGGCATGGCCTTAAACAGCAGCATCTTTTCGAGCAGCCTGGGCTCCATTCGGAATTGATTAAAATTCGGGATTGGCTCGACTACGGCTCTTTGAACGCCATTCCTGGAAGCGTCCACTCTGTGGCTGAAGCGCTATTGCTTTTGTTGGAGAGCACCTCGGAGCCAATAATACCGTACAACCACCACTCCGTCTGCCTGAGTGTTTCTTCCAACTACATGCAGTGCAAACAGATCATCATGCAGTTGCCGGAATGTCGCAAGAATGTATTCCTGTATTTATGTGCCTTTTTGCAAGAGGTCCTTCTTTATAGTGCAGATAACGGATCAGACTGCAAAACTCTGTCCGCCCTATTCGGCTCTATCTTTCTAAGAGATCCGCCAAACAGTCAGAACGATAGCCGAACACGTAATGCTCGACAGCTCATCGAGCGAAAGAAAGCAAGCTTCATAATGCACTTTCTGACAAATGATCAGAGCGATTTTATTTTAGGCAGATAAATATTTTAAGTAGCTCCAAGTGCTTCACTGTCATGTACCTTTTTTAATGCTAATTTAGAATAATTATGTTCATGTAATATTGTTTTAAACATTTGCCATCTTCAATATTAAGATTTTAGCTACGTTTTGTAATAATTTATTCTTTTACGGTGATTGAAATCATGGTTTCGTTGAAATGATTACATTTATTTTAACAAGATGTATTATTGGCCCCGATTTTGTTACTTCGCGAACTAAAATTGAAATTAGTTCTTGCCAACGAGGCAGGACAATATGTTAGAGTGAAATATATAATGAAAGGTTCTCTTTATTTTCCAGCATAAAACTACCAATCGAACGTAAAGCTGCATAATCTAAGACTGGACCAAATGTTTTTATACTAATTCAGATGGTTTTATGTTCGGCAGGTAGTTTTTGTGCGGGACAAGATATAATCGTTGATTTTAAATTCCACTCCAACGCTTCTGTCTCGTTTGCATGAACTGCTTTCGGATACTACTACTATGATACTATTTTCGGATTTCGGATACGAATTTTGGATACTACTACTACTAGAACTGCGTTCACGAAGAAACGCAATCGAGAGCCTATTATATGATTTATTTTTTTAACTATATTTTTATGGAAATGGCGTGGAAATGGAAATTGCTAGATAGTATCATTCCTAACATAGGTTACATTAGGCACTTATTGCAATATTTTCATAGTTTAGAATTTCGGCATTGATACCTGCTCTAAATGACGTTAATCCTTGAACATCATTATTACAACCATTCACACTTTTTAAAATAAATAATATGATGTAAAAAAATGCGTTTTACTTTTCATAATATACCTTAGTATCCTTAACCCATACCTTAGTATCTGCTAAGAAATTGAGATACCTCGGCTGCGACAGTAACACCAGTGAAGAGGTCAAGGTACGTTTAAAAGCAGCAATCAGATTCCAGTCTAAAATAAAACCCTGTCTGATAACGTGCAGAATGAGGCAACCGTCTACAAGACATTAGCCATCAGTCTAGTTCTAATGTACGGCTCATAAGCACTAAAGCGGCTGAAAATGCACTATAGACCAGCGGCGGCCAACCTTACCAGCTAATGTATTAAAATTCTTGTCACAATTTTATTCCTCACTGCTTAACAATGAAACATGATAACTATCTTAGTTTTACCATTGATTATATATTTTTCTTAAGAATAAAGCATTTTATTATTATTATTATTATATATGGTATTAGATTGCTCAACTCCATGGTACATTTTGGCAACTCTTCTGCGCTGGCAAAGTGCAGGTGGAGCTGATAGCATTGACTGCGAAACTAATAGCAATTTATTTGGCTATCTACATTGAACAGGAATGTTCTATATAAAGGACTGATTGATTATAAAAAACCCAATATTTTAATCAGTGTTAATGAAAATAACATTCAATTATTAGTGCTATCTATTGCATTTTTTATATATGCCAATTACACATAAATAACAAGATCACAGAAATAATACGGCGAGATAGAATGCTATCTATCTATCTAAACTTCAAAGTGCGTAATTATTACGTATTGCAACATGTATACCAAATAAAAAATTGTCATTTTTATGTAAATAATATTAAAATAATAATAGCTATTGTTTAAAAATTCCTTTATTTTATTTCGAGATAAGATACATATAGGCGTCTTTAGAGCGCGACCATACAGTTATACTACGAACACCGTCATATTGAATATAAGAAAATATTAACAAATTTTTGGATCTATGAAAAATATCTGGGTGCAATCTATGAAAAATATCGAAACGTATCGTTTCGAAGAAAAAGCCTAGCTGCCAAATGGTAGTACTGCAATGAGGAATCTAATACGCTATATTATTATAATCAATGGTTTTACTTAAGGTTTACTGTTGTACATACATTCTGATAGTTACAACACAACACCCATGTGAAAAGTGATTTAAGATTTTATTATTTATTCGATTTTGAAACTGCCGACATGCCGGCTTGCGTCAATTATCATATGTACTTAGGAGGGCTTCATTTTTTGTAATCAATAGAGAAAATATCGTTCGAGGGCCGGCAAGTTGAGTTTGGGAAAGTTGAAAGTTAAACGTCTGAATAGGTTACGGAATAAATACGAATAAAATAAAATGAATGACCAAAAATCAATTTATTGTTTCTCAAAATATTGTCCGTGAGCGTTAATACACAAACCAATTTTCATATTTATTCCACTCCTCCGCGGTGACCTCGGAAACATGTTACTCATATTTTTCGATGGCCACTCTTCTGGCAATAAAAATCGTTGACCCTGAAATAAGTCACAAGTCGGTACTGTGTGGATTGTCAGTTCTACGTTTTTCGCCTTCGAAAATTTGTTTATCTGTTTGCCCGTATGAGAGCTGTCGTTGCCACGGTGCAAAGTGATGCAGCGTTTAAGGTAGTTCATCAATGACTTCCAGCAAGCCAATGGTCGTGTACCAACCAGCGTTCAGGGTACCATCATTCCTTAAACTAGTAGTCAAGTGTCTAGTTTTCCTAAAAAAAGAAGCAATCATCCGATTTTCGGCGCTGCTCGCGTAGGTACCCATTTTATTCGGATCGGCTAATCTTGAAAGGCCCAAATTTTAGATTGATGCTTTGTTTCAGGGTCATAGCTGTAAATCCAAGTTTCTTCATCTGGTACTATGTTCCACAACCAATTTGGCGGACGCCCCTTCGTCGAATCCGGTAAGAATAGCATTACACCGAGTAGCGCGTCCCGTTTTTTGAGCCTCAGTAAAATTTTATGGGAACCACCACAGCTTTATCTCATCCAAATGTGATGGATTGATTGTACCTGGCTCATGCCTATGCCTAAGGATGCCCGAATCTCATGATAGGTCACATGCTTGTCTGTTTTGATCATACGGTGGACTTTCACGGAAAGCGTCACTGAGAGTAACACAATCGCCTTTGAATTATGCAAAGCAGCTATAAATTGTCTTCTTGTTATTCACTGTAACGAAGCGCTCTCATCCAGATTCATCCAGGATCTCGTCGTTGTGGCATCAATAGAATAGTTTCTCGAATCGAAAGACGAACGAACGTTCATTGTAAATGGGTCCCATCAAACTTGCAGAAGGCAGATTTGCAGGGTCCCATCAAACTTGCAGAAGGCAGATTTGCAGACGGCAATCTTGCAGACGGCATTCTTGCAGGCGGCAGTTTTGCAGAAGGCAATCTTGCAGAAGGCAGTTTTGCAAATGTCAAACTAACGTTTCGAGGGTCGGCATTTTTGCAGACGGCATTTTTGCAGAAAATGAAGTTAGAAGCAAAACATCGTATTTAAAATTTAGTGTTACCAGAGTAGAAATCGACAAAAGCCGCGTTTTCATATGTCAGGGTAGGGAAACCAGTCCACTTCTTTGAGTGTCCTCTCCATCGCGGATCTCAGCAATCAACTTTCGATTTTAGGGAAAGAAAAACCTAACCTAACCTAACCTAACAGAAAAACTTTAAACATTTTTTTTAATGTTTAGTTTGATGTACTGAATCATCCACTACAAGGATGCCGGTAATTAATGTCACTTCGATTTTAGGGAAAGAAAAACCTAACCTAACCTAACCTAACAGAAAAACTTAAAACATTTTTTTGTTTAGTTTGATGTACTGAATCATCCACTACAAGGATGCCGGTAACTAAATGTGGAGAGGTAAAAATATTCACCACTTTAATTTACCCTGACATGATAATTTGCTACTTCTTTTTCTAAATTTAAAATTAATAACATATGACCGCTTTACTGCTTTATTTTTGGTTTGTAAAATAATATAAAATTATTTTTTCATGTAATCATGTCCTAATGCGCCATTCTCAAACGTTGCTAACTTCGGGTTTGTATGCAAGTTTGCTTTCTGCAAGAATGCCGTCTGCAAAAATGCCGCCTGCAAGGTTGCCGCCTGCAAGGTTGCCGCCTGCAAGGTTGCCTCCTGCAAATCTGCCCTCAACAGATTTGGAACTGTCAAAAGTGACATTTGTGCAAGACTGCCGCATGCAAAACTGGCGCCCCCCATTGTAAATTATTTGTAAACAAAACTGACGTTTGACAGCCATAAAGAAGAGAGGATCCGTACCATCGACAATAGACTGTCGTTAGTAAATTTGAGTTGATGTCAGCTCTTCAAATAATTCATTGTTTCCGGAAAATATAATAATTTAATACTACAGTAATAACTGAAGTAGATGAAAATAATTAAGTAACGACTTTCATTTAGCATTTATAAACGCAGCCAAACTAATAATCGCGAACCAACGCAGTCTCGGCGGACAGCGCAGGCGCAGGAGAAGTAGTGACGTCAGTGCGGTCGCTCTTGACAGGACAAGGCGAATTTACGAAGCCTTTGCCAGTAGTCAAAATAATACAGTACAAATTTATAAGTTTTTTTAAAATACGTAATCAACGGTAAATAATAAAAAAATTAAAAGTAGGAAGTAGGACGAGGAAATAAGTTAGGTTTGAAGCGCATTAAAGATTATGATTATCAGTAAGGATCTTCCGAGCAAGAAGAAAAATGAATTACTGATCGGTTCGAGATATTAGAACTAGGTGCATAATCCCCGAAAAAGACTAAGATTTATAAGTCCACAAGGAAATTAAAATACGATACAAAATTATAGTCGTCGGTAGGATTTCAAAAATTGGCGGGAAAGAAGCCGGTTTTGGCCGGCAAACGGTCGCTCTCTACCTTACCTTTCTGAAGAAAATTGTTAATTCAAAATCTACAGCTGTCTCGGGCACTGTAGATCCCGGAAAGGAGTCCCGTAATTAGGAGTCCAGGAATTACGTAAGTGGGATTACGCATATTCTTCCAGTGAGTTTTTGCTTGTGTTTTGGTGACGATCGGGGAAACCGTGTCGTGGTATAGTGGATGGCTGGATTATTGGAACGGCAGGGGGATCGCCGAGGTTGGGGGTCGTCCCAGACCCAGCTTCCTGTTCCTCGTCCAGCGGAAATCTGGTTGACGATCTGCTATCGACGATCTCATCTACGCCGGCTTTCCATAGCGGAAATCATCGGGGCGGGGGAGCTATCGGGAAGCTCCCGAACCTCAGGAAGGACCTTCTTCTTCTTCGCCGTCGCCGAAACCGCCGACTGCTCACCGCTGTTCAGATGAGCGTGACCAGTAGCGGCGTTAAGGGTATGGTGCGGTTGGGCGACCGCCCAAGGCGCCTGGTATGCTCTTTGAGCGAGTCCTACTTACTCGTAAATTCCCTAAATCTAGCGACATAAGCGTTAAGGTGACCACACTAGAATGGAAAGCAGTGCGCCGACCGAACACTTTGGCTATTGAAACTCAGAATACTGATGTTCAAGTCTCTCATAAGGCTACTAATCTAGCCGAACAGTTAAAAGATTTCAGCTTCATAGTTCCATTGGTTGTTTGGTATGACGTACTTTTTCAAATTAATATCGTCAATAAATCTCTACAATCAATAGACATGGATCTCCGAAGGATTTGGCTGAAGAACTACAAATTGAACCTGTGTATAGAGCCATATCAAGAATTCGATGTATTAAACGCCAAGCTGGTGAAACTACCCGCGATGAGTCTATTACATCTCCAGAATAGAAATTTAAATTTGAATTTTTCAACTGTCTTTTCGATATACCTTAATTTCACCGAAAAAAATATTTGAACAGTTGAATGACTACTCGGAATCTTGGTCTTTTTTGTCTAATATAAAAAAGATTCCGGAAAAACAAGATTTACAATCGTTTACCGCCCCCATAACGCATTTTATAATACAACTTGCTAGCCGGCCCTGACAGGTCTCTTGCTACACTACTCCGTTCGATTCTATATTACTCTAATTGATAGCTATAATTTTACTAATTTAAATTCATCTCCTTTTTATCATTTCATGCATTGTATGCTAAAAATAAATAACACTGTCACCGGTTCTATGTTTCAATCTTTTTACTACAATGTGACAATTTTGCGTACTAGGAAATAAAATATATCTTTTCTACTGTTCTGAGTGTTCTATCCATACCTATAGAACACACAAAATATACGTTACATCACTGCCAAAGAGGTCCATTTTCTTGTTTTTCTTCTGGCTATCCACCCGATGCGGGTGATTTCTACCATTTGGTTACTTAATGTCTTTTAAGGGGAAGTGGGTTGTTAGTGGGACAACACTGAAACAAACAGACTCAAAACTTACGATGGGGGAAAAAAGTAGAAACTAGCATATTCTCTTATAAATTGAATGGGTACAATGACCATTGTTGGGACAAACATAATAGGAGGCTGTGTGTAATGGTATATTGTTATTAAAGGGAAATGTAATTGAGGGAGATAAATTTCAAGAGGATTTTGAAAACTTTTAAAATGTTAAGGGAGAGGAGATGGTCTACACACAGTGGGAGCTAAATTTTGAGGGCTGTGAGATCCGACATGAAATGAGATTAATTATTATGTGGCGCATTTAAAACAAACAGACTGCATGACCGCAATCGCAATGGGTAGACGGGAGAACGTGTATCTTAAAGAGGTGGGCGAGAGTGCAGCTGTAGCTGAAACGCAATCTGCAAATGACTGATGTTTCCTTGCGGCTGTGGCCGATGGTAGAACCATGGCTTCGATCGAATTACCGGCTGTAAATTGTGGTACCTTTTCGCTTTGATCTTGGATGAGAGGCGCTACCTCTGTGCCCATTTTTGAGACAGCTTGATTTCAAGAGTGGGAAAAATGACAACTAGAGCTGTCAACTCCAACGGGCGAACCCGTCATATCAGGAAGTTTTAACGATATTGGATCGTTCCGTCTTCCGTGAGGTGAGCGCAGAAGACTTGGGACGAAAAACAATCCACTGTCTATAGTTACGCCACCTGCCCGTCAGAGGCCAAGAGAAAGGTACACAGCGGGCTGCCTCGCCCCCTGACTACCAGTTTGGAAGGATGTATCCGCCTGGAATTACCCATCAGGATAACTCCTGCCTCCCGACTGGTTACAGCATCTAGGTCGCTTGCGCGGTCCTCTCCCTTACGTAGCGGTGATACGGTGTCTACCGAATCTATTGCGGACGACGGTGTCCTTTGGCGGGCTTATTCACCGGAGATCAGGAAGCCGAACGGTCGTTTTAAGAGCAGTTGCCATAAAGTAAATAACTACCCCCGATCTATAGGAGACATAACTGTTTCCAGACTTCCCCGGCTGTTAGTCAGCAGAATGCACAATCGATTGGCAGATGCCGCATGATGCGCAAACCGTCCAGGAGCGCCCGAAGGTTGACGCCTGGCCCGTAGACAGGGAGACTGGCCCGCAGGCCAGCGTCCTACCCTGGCTCTCACTTCTGCGTGTAGGCCACCGGGTGGGTGTTGATCCGTGCGTTTAACTGACCCTATAAAACTGGGTCTTACAGACCAAACTGCAACAGAGCACATTAGCTCCCTAATGGTGAAGATGACAAAGGGGGACAGGCGAATGCTGCCAGTAGCGCCAAGAGCACAGTATACCAGACAGTAGCTTCTCCTAGAACAAAATTGAAATCGAAGCGAATACGTCACGAGTCGTAAGGGCTTGGATATGGCCGCCAAATGTCCGATACTCGGCCAACGCCGCTACGCAAACGTTCGAAAAAGTCGCCAGCCTTTACCTGTGCGTAACACTAACCAAAAGCATTCGACGAGACGTACCCTTCTGCCCACATTCCTCGCACCCTCTTTCCGCAACGCCCTGTCGCTCGAGAGAGAGAGTGTATTGTTAGGTTGAGAGAGAGTGTACCAAAGTGAAGTATTTCAAACGCATCTCATTCTGAATGAGGGGTGGCTTTTTGCTTAGGGAAACAAAGCTCTGTTTTTGGACAAGACCAAGAGAGTCTATGAAAATGATGGTTTTTGCTAATTGAGCTGACAATGTATTCCATTGCCTTCTGAACCGCAACGCTCTGCGCTGTATAAATTGACGCCGCGCTTGGCAGCTGAATGTTGTCGATGTAATATATAGTGATATATATAGGCGGCGGCCGCGACATAATGTCCTTGCTCCCGCCTGGCTGATTTCTGGAAATAAGGTCGTCGAATAGGGGGTTTTGTCAACCTGTGGGTCATAAATTTTGTTTCGTTGAAGGAAGGACTGGTGAAATACGTTCAAGAACTATCGTGTACCTATCATAAGATTATTTACTCCCATTTTTGGCGGTCTATATGATGAAAAACGTCGCGAAAAGTGTTTTCAAGAGCAATAAATGGCATTATTTGGTGTATTCATTCCGTTGGCTCTTGTCTCGACTTTACTAGGTTGCTGCCTGCCTAAAAGACATGTGATTTTTTTCCATATTGCAGTCACAGAAGTTTACACCTTTGGCCATTGGGATCGATTTCGTAGAATAAATGTCAACAAAGAGGTAGGTAATGTCGCCAAAGAAGATATACATTCGCAATGTTCTTTATTTAGATTTGATAATATCATCATCAGCCACGATTTTTTCAACTATTCGAATTCCCCGCAAAAAAGGGACAAAGTGCGCCGTTGATTCTCTCTGCTGTTTTTTTTCGCCGACAAGCTCAATAAACATCATATCGGGATAATTCTAATTTTAAAAATACTCATGGAATATGTCATTTGATTGAAAATGAATGTACAAATACATAACGATGATTTGGTTTTGGACACGCCTGGAGAAATAATTCAATGCAGCAATGAACCAGGACACGAGCCCCAGCAATATCAGGCAATAAATCATTAATTTTATACGCTGTTTTAGTTCCGGACTTTTATTATTATTTTTTATTTTAGGTTTTTGTAAATATTTTAGAAGGTCGTCAATTACACTGGATTAAAAAGAACAGGCACAACTCCTTTATCGAAGTGCACTTTGGTAAGAGGAAACAAACATCCGACCTGAGGATGAATACAGAATTTCCGGTTTATAATAAGGTGGGACGAAACAGTTTTATAGGATTTTCCAAATTTTGACTTCAGTTCAGGGCCTCTCTCTATGCAAAAGACAATTAGATGCAATTGAAAATTCCACAAAAAAAAAACATTATTCTATCCACATATATCAAATTATTATTACAAATATAATGAGTGTAACCAATTAACTCCAATTTTATTTTTGTTATACGAGGGCCATACTGATAATTTCCGAAATGAATAATAAAACATTACAACTAATGGCCAAAAATTTATTTATGTTTCCCAAAATATTCTCTGTGATCGTCATCTTTTTGATTCGTAGCTATAAACCAATTTTCATGACATTTATTGCACTCCTTTGTGGCGACCTCTGAAACGTTATTCATATTCTTCGACAGTTTCTTCTGGCGATGAAAATCGTTGACTGCGTAATTGGTCTTAATAATTGGGAACCAGAAGGTCACAAGGTGCCAAGTCGGGACTATATGATTTCTGCGTTTGTCGCATTCCAAAAATCGTTTATCTGTCTAGCTGTGTGAGAGCTGGCATTGTCATGATGCAAGATGTTGCAGCGTTTTCAGTAGGCACGTTCCCAGTTTTTGTAAAAAAACATTAAATTTGACGCCACCTTCGTTGAAGCTGGTAAGCACCAAGTGAGGCGTCCCGTTTTTTGAGCCTCAGTTAAATTGATATATAATATGTTAAAATGTAGCCTTGACAGCATTGTTTCTCGGTCTTATTTTTTTTAAAACGAAATAAAACACGATGCACCTATCACTAGTTTCATCATCAGAAAAGAAGCGAAATTATAAAAAAAAACAAATGTAGGTTTTCTAGATATAAAAAACAAGTTATTTTTGCATTTTTTTACTCTTGTATAGATAGGTACCAGATACACACCTCCTTTAAATAAAAACTACTTGATAAATTTCATTTTCAGTATTGTGTCTTCGACTTGGTGACGTCTCCAGTGCGCATGATGACCATGTTTGTAACGTTGAAGGCTTTCCAACCGTGCTGCTGCAAGCCGAAACTTATTGGCAGCACTAAAATATCATTGTCCCTGATCTGGCAGCAGCAAAGTAAATATTTTTAGTTAATTTGCTAACACTCTCGCCGCCACGTGGATCGCGGGCATACCGTTTTTGGCAGGCCACCAGTACGCTGATAAAAATCATCTCCGGCTGCCGGAGCAGTGCACAACTTTTGCGCAAAACCCGATGGATTTGGCACAATAGTAATCATTCAAAATTCAATTTTGTTGCTCTTTTTTTATAAAATAAAAAATAACAACAAGAAAGACATTTACCAAAGCATGATTTGCACCTCCTTATCCAAATAAAAATAGAGATAAATAATTTAATGTAAACTGATGTAATGACTTTTTGTAACTTATTTGCAAATTTTATAACTTTTTATGACATTTCCCTAAATATCCCTAATATTGAGTAATCTAAATACCAGGTATAGTTATCAATGTTTTACCAATAGTCATCTAAGATCTAAGACGCTATGCGATTAAATTTTCATTTGATAATCTTTTATATCTTATCTACATATCCATAGACATTTTTAGGAAACCATGAAATTCGTAGGCTTGGACCAGACTGGTTTAAATTAGTGAAAACCATGCTAATTTTAAAAAAGACAAATATGAAAGTCCTTACGGTTTACAAACAGACCAAAATATCTAACAATAAAAGGGTTTAAAGTCCAGTAACAAACAAGTGAAAGACACTTTCCGTAAAGGTGATATTAACATTCTTACAAATGATATTCTCGTATACATCGTATATGGATAGGTAGCTGAAGACTAAAGTTATAATCTAAATAAAAATTTATATCGCAATACGTATTGCGTAGCGAGAAATCATAGACGAATTTGGTAATAAATTTGGACTGAAAATGCTCAAAAAGCCTTTCTGTGAGGATAACAGTAATCGCTATTGAGATATAGAATAAACATTATTTATTAATTTCAGTCAGAGTCTGGAATATTCTTACTAAACCAATTGAAAATATTTCGAAAAATATTACTTTTTTTAATAAGATTCAAAAAAAATTTTTTTTGGCAGAGGTCTTATTGTTTGTTGTAACATTTTGCTAAATTTTACCGAAAAACTATTTAATTTTGAAAGATTTCCAACCTCTTTAGAAAATTCATCAACTTATTAACTTAATCATTGACTGGAATATGTTTGACTGTAAAATTGAAATCTGAAAATCAACATAATCGTTTCTGTCTCATTTTTATTTATATATCTCTGTGTATTTCTAATAAGACAATAGAAGAATATTAAATAAAACCTAAATAATCTTTATACATTGGTGACGGGGAGATTGCTAACATATTTTTGGTCTGAGTCACACCTATAACACTGGTGGCACTCTGCAGCCCGCCTCTGGACAAGCTCATCATCCACTCCGCCAGACTTACAGCATACAGACTGAAGTGTTTGGGCGAGTGGAAGCGTGGAGGGCACAATCATCCTGAGCTAAACCTCCTCCACAAAAGCCCATTCACTCTGACCCAGGATCGACTACGGAAAAAATTTTCGGTAGAGAAATCCTATAAAATCCTAATCCCCACCAGGGAAGAATGGAAAAATCCGCAGTGGCTTCAAAGCCACAACGCAGACGCCTGGTTCACCGACAAATGGACGTTTTGGGGCAGGCGTGTACGGACCCAAAACCAACCACAGAATCAGCATCCCCCTTGGACAATACGCTACGGTTTTCCAAGCCGAGGTACTTGCCATATTGGAATGCATAAAACTACAAAGTCGACTTGAGGTAAAAAACAGACAAATCCTCATCTGCTCTGACAGCAGAGCAGCACTGGACGCTCTGGCTAAAGCCACCACAGAATCTTCTGTGGTCTGGGACTGCATGCAGGAGCTCAACAAATTGGGAAAATCCAACAAAATCACCCTAATGTGGATACCGGGTCACCAAGGCATACCCGGAAACGAAGAGGCCGATAGACTGGCAAAACTGGGCACACTGGATTGCCCAGTGGAGCCAGCTGTAGGGGTCCCCTTCGCTACAGGTAAGAAAATCATCAGGGACTGCTTGGAGCAGGAACATCGGGCTTCCTGGAAACAGAGTCAGGGATGTCGCCAGGCAAAAGCCATGATGGAGCAACCACTACAGAAGAAAACCAAGGCCCTACTTGACATGAGCAAGAAGAACCTTAGAACCACTATCGGTCTCCTCACCGGACACACGACCCTTAGAGCTCATCTATTCAACCTTGGCTTGACCGAGAGCAAGGATTGCCGAATATGTGGCGAGGAACCTGAAGACAGCATACACATTGTTGGCCGCTGTCCAGGGCTCGCCGCCAAAAGACACAGTTTACTGGGACGAGCCTTTCTCGAACCCAGCGATCTGCCCAACTTGAAGGTCAGTGACCTACTTAGTCTGGTAAGAAGTACCGGGCTACTAGCTGACAATTGACCTAACCACACAGTGGGTAGTTACAAAAGACCTTACAGATCTAGGTGACATCAAGGGCTGGAAACAAGCCCCCCACTCCATCTACTACTACTACTACTACTACACACCTATAACACTTTTCAATTTTATTTTCATATCTGTGGATAACGCTTCGTGTATGTAACCTTTTTTGCAGAACATCAAGTTTTCCACAGGTGGGTCTTATTGACAAAACCAAAAGATATTCAGGGGATTCCACAAGGATTTTTAAAATTGGATATCGGCGTACTTGGACAAAATGATAAGATGATGGTTCTGCATAAAGGCATAGATGATAATAAAGAGGTTGACAGGTACTTAACTCTCTTTACTCGATAAATTGTTGAAGAATATAAGGAATTAGAATGAACATTCAAGTTGTTCAGTAGTCCCTAATATCTGGGATATCAAAAGACTCCAAGAATCTTTGCTATACTCGAGCCGCAATCTGGGCGGCGAAACTTCTGCTTTTAATAATACCTTCTGATTCGTCAGAGCTATGCAATATATAAATCTTAAAGGCAAAAATGACCTCGTATAAAAGTTAATATTTTATTCCTACATTATTTTATGTTACGGTATGAAATAAAAAAGGTAATCTAATAATTAAAAGACAAACATATAATTATCCGATAATTGAAATGCACACAGCGGAAACCGCTGGATCAAAAAAAATAAATTGTAATCAATTAGTTCTTACCTACGAAGCTGCCGTTGAATGCCTTGAAATTTGGGACCAAACATTTTGTATGAAAAATATACATTTAATTACTGGAAATATTCATCATAATTATCTATGAAGTTTCGGCATTTTAGTGGGGGCTTGTTAACCATGCTACCCATACGACCGTACGCAATACGTCCGCTATATTATCTCCCGAACGCAAAATATAAGTGATACGTCGAATGGTTCCTACGATTTTAAAATACATCATTTTGTTTTGTATGCCGAGGACACAAAACAAATATTTTAATCTACTTCTTTAATAATAACCCAAAGGTAGGGCGGTTAAAGCCTAAGCTGTAAAACTCTCGTCGACAGGAATCGATGAGTACTTTCAAAACGTATTTCGCTGCCTCTTCGGGAGGGTTTTCCCCCTTTAAAAAGGTATCCAAATTCAGAAAAAGTAAAAGTCTGCTGTCTCGAGCTGCAACTCCTGCAACTTTGCTACTTTTTGCAGCGAAATGTGTTGTCGTGCAGAAACAAAGCCAAAGAGCGATAGACCAGGTTTTTTTTTTGCATTAGTCTTTATTCTCAAAAAAATATACAAATTACATGTCACAGTTCCCCACTAAGGTTAGTGCCTTTTCAGTGAGTAACTAACAATAATGTGTTCATATCTGACATATTATGCTTATATTATACTTATACCTATTATACTATGCTTACCTATTATACTAATATTATCTATTATAACTTATTTCACGCTAAGTCGATGAATTGATTTCCTAACCTAATTTAAACTATCCTATATTTCCTATAATAACTAGGATGATATACACTAATAAATATTTACAGTAAATAAATGATTTTCCACTAAATTAATATTAATATACCTACTTCCTAACCTAACCTAATCTATATTAATTATATTGGTCTACACTAAATATTCGTATTCTTTGTTTAATTAAATAATTACAATAATACATGATTACACTAATAACATGATTTATACTAGATATATGGTATATATACTTACGCACATAACCTAAGTTATATTAACTAACTAGCTTGATGTACTCTAATTATATGCACTTATTTCTACATAGTTACGTTATTGCTAATTTAGCTTAAAAGAATTTTTACTTTTTATAGTTATGCTAATGCTTTTACATATTTATGCTAGTTTATACAAATAGAGTTTTTAATTTCGCCTTTATAGTATTTATATTATATATTATTTTAATTAGCTCGCCTGGGTAAGTCATTATTTAGGTTGCTTAGTAGTTTAAGTTTCAATGTTTTCAGTAAGTATTTGATGATTGAGTTGTCTAAATTTATTGAAAAGTGATTGAGTAATTTTGGAACAATGAATTCAAGAGTTATATCGCCATAATAATTGTTTTGCTTGTTATATTTCAAATACCCATTTTCACGTAGCCTAGTTCTGTACACATGATCGGAAGGTATTCGTAAGGAACCATTTTCGCTGTTGTCAAGCAGAATATTATACCATACGAAGAAACTTGTAGGCAAGACATTAATAGAGGAATAGAGTTCTGTGTAATTATTGTGCTTACTTTTTATTAAGCCTTTTGGTGCCATTTGTTTCAGTATTCGAATTTGAATATTTTCCACTTTCCTAACATATGTGAGAAATGTAAATGCCCATACCTGGATGCCATATCCTAGTTTAGAATGTATAAGTCAGTGAAAAGTATGTTATTAGTTATGTTATGTTTGCAGTTATTTATAGTACTCATTTGAGTTAACATTTGAGCCATATCGGAGGAAGCTGTTTTGAATACCACAGGCACAGGACCTCATATTCGAAAATAACGCGAATTTTCTACTTTTTCATGATTGTATACCCTAAAATATCCGAGCAGTAACAAAAGACAGAAAGACAAATATATAAACGATTTTGAAAAATGATACTGTGGCGTTTAATTTATATTTATTGAATATAAATTCCAACTCAAATAGAAATAATCCAATGTTAAAATAGCCAGAATATATTACACTGGCAGCGGTACAACTCAGTGTCTTAGAATTTTGAGAAATTCAATCTGTAAGGGCTCGAAATTGTATTACGTCTAACGAGTATCTCCTAAAGAGATCGAGTCGGAAAGCAAAATTCGGTTAAATTACTCCGCTGATTAAATAAAGTAGTATCTATTTCGAGGTTTTAGAAAAATTCAATTTCGATGGAGGGGAAACGGATGGATAAAGTTTCGCGGGATAGGCCGGTTTGCGTTGCGTTTCAATGCGATATACTTTTATTAACCGACTTCAAAAATAGGAGGAAATTTCTCAATTTAACGCTTTTCTTTTGGGTATGTTACTTGATATTTCCATCAAATCTCAACCCAGTTCGATTGCTTATATTTGATTAAAAAGTTTATACCATCAATGTCGTCCCATATAGGTTTAGTGAAGATCGGATGAAAATTTTCGGTTATTGAGAACAGACCTCAACGGACAACAGAATATAACTAGGAATCAGTGCAATAGTTTAGTGTTTATATAAAACCGGTTTAAAAACAAGCACTAAAAAAGCATCAATAATTTAAATGTTGTCATATGTAATTGAATAAGTGCTAGGCATCTAATAAATTACTAACATAAAATAAATCAGATGTTCTTTATGTTCGAGGTGTGTAAGTACTACTCGTATAATAATATTTGTTGGAGTCCTTATCCATTTTGTTTTTGCCTTTATAGTGATTTCTATTTTTGAATTCGTTTTTTGTTTCCCGTTTAAAGTTTTATTGTTTCCCGTTTAAAGTATTATTATAACCAATAATTTCTTCATTTCTGGTGCCGAAGCTTGGCCTTTTCTGAATGCGAAATTTTTAAGCTATTGCATAGCTTTTATCGCGGGCCTAGGCCAGCGCGGCGACCGAATAAAGAAATTTCTTAACGAAAATTAATGATTTTAAACTGATAATTACGTCTAAAAGAGTACTGCTTACGATTCGAAAAAAATATGTGTTAAACAGGAACATTTTCCTAATATTCCTAGCTTTGAATATTTTAAATTTTGTTTATATTACATAGTGTTTTTAATTTGTGAAATTAGGTCTAACCGAAAACAAAAACGACTACTACGCAAATACTATCTGGCGTATTATTATGAAACCTGCACCATTTTAAAGATAATTTAATTATCTATCTTTTTATCTACGATTTTTTTTCGAATAATCCGTTTTTTTGTGTATCGAATAAAAAATTCGTGCGCGGTGCTCTATCGGAAGAAGTTTAAATTATTCCGAATCATTTGCTACCGCAGCCGCAAATGATTCGGAATAATTTCAACGTTTTCCGATAGAGCGCAGTTATCTGATATCAGAAAAAATAAAATAAATAAATAATTATAATTGCATAAGTTGTTAAAAATGCTATGCAATAACTTTACCGCGGCAGTCCCCGAGTGCCACACGTATTTTTTTTTTGACCACAGATACGTTCGCGTTTAAGTCTCAGTTGTATCGGTTTATTTAAGCCCACGCGGTTTATTTAAGCCCAAGCTTATTTAAGCACACCATGCTGCATTTTATTTAAGCTACTTAATATTAGCCCCGATGTGACATTACTGAAAAATATTTTTAAAACAACTTGTAGATCTATAAACTGATTGTCCATATTACTGTATTACTGTCGATTATTTAATTATGGGGTATCCAATATAAATCGTTAATATTATTTGCAGCGCTCAACTAATTGGATACGACCCTATCATCGAACGCAGAAAAGTTGTATTTCTGTTAAGCATTCGCAAGTTAATTAATCTAGAATGTTCATATTTCTGCAATCCTGAATATCCAAAGAAATCGAATGCTCCAAAGCCGAACGTATTCGTTAGAGTTTCAATTTGTGGAATAGCAGTAAGTACATAATTAGTTGTGATTTTTAAGGAGTTCCGTTCTTATCTACCTGGTCGCTATCGTGTGTGATCAAAAATTCTTACCTCATATACTTAATTTTGAAAATATTTTTTTAAATATACACAATTTTAATGTCATTGGATCATCCTTAATAGGCATACCTGTTCCATGGGTTCCCTAATTGCAAGGTACATTTATTTGGTGTGGTTGGCGACTTGCTTGCTCATTATCATCTATTAATAATATTTATGTAAATATTTCATTAAAAAGAAAGTAGAATCTACTAGGTATAACCAATGTATGTGTTCACGACATGCCGACATTTATTTAACACGCTGACCCACGTGGTACTAAACGACAATTTGTATTGCCGGCCCTCCATACAATAATGTATCGCCCACCTGTGGGCGATACACATTATTGTATGGAGGGCCTTCTTGTATGGAGGGCAGGAAGTTTATCTTCCTCATTAGAGTATTATTCATCTATCCATATCTACAGTTCCTTTATTAAAATAATAACAATATTGTCGCACAATCAAATAATAACAATATACAAAGAAAATTTCGATAGTAAAAAGATGTTCGTACCACACAATTTCTTATTATTCTAAGATATTTCGGTAATGATTTTACGATATTTAGGGGATTTTTAAATCCCAGGTAGGACAGTCATAACGGCAATTTCATCATATTAGAATATTACCCATGGCATATACTACCGTTGTCTTAAATAAAATTCGTTTAAGATTTTTGGCACTTACCATACACGCTTTTTTATTTCTGGTATTTTAATTTATCTACAAATGCCCGGACCGCAGCGGCTTAGTGGCTTTCAGAGACCGCAGATTTCGGAAATGTATTCATTTTATTAAATATACCCATACACACTGGGTGACACGGGCCGAGAAAACCATCCTAAGGTCGTCCATCTGTAGGCTGCGCGGTCTCGTAGAACCACGCCAGTGTCGCCCACCTGTGAGCTACGCGGGGGTCAATGTGTTAAAGGTGTAACTCTGCACCTGAAACTACTTGACTTGTTTGTCTGAAAACCGTGTTTTTGTATATTAAGAGATTTATTTGTACGGCAGATTATTTTACAGGAAAGACTGAGTTGAAAGTAACCTACCGTTTTTTTTAATTTAAGCCTTGGCTACAGAGAAAACGCGTTCTTATGTTCAACTTCGGATATTCAATTTTTTTTTCCGCCAGTAATAAGTTCTAAATTAAAAAAAATATGTAGAGGACTTTAAACTTAGTTTTTCATGTAAAATAATATTCTATACAAAAAATATAATAATTACAATATCAAAAAACATTAAAAAAAATGAAAACTCTATTGTCTTCTTTAGTTTCAGATACAGAGTTACTCCTCGAATGGAATGCCAGCGCGTCCCGATAATCCAATATCTATATATTATACATATGCATGTCATACAACATAGATTATATAATATAATTATATTAATTTGTAAATATACGTAAATACATATATTTAATGAAGTAAATATATTATAAAAATTAAAACACGACTGCCGGTTACAGAGAGTGAACTATTGTATTTGTAATTATTTTTATTACTGTTTTTATCTGAAATATTTGTTTATGTATTTATCCATAGAGATAAGTGTATATTTCGGAAATTTACTCAATCAGACCTTTCTTTTGACACTAAACACGATATATTTATGTTAAATTAAGTATAGACATTTGGATATTTAGACAACTAGTTATTTAATATTTGGACTGTTAATGTACCCTATTATGACACTCGGGATGACATAACGATTCTAACAATACTACACTCTTCTAGGTTTAAGCATTTAGAAGTTATAGTGGAATAAAGAAATGGAAAACCTACATATATGAACCCTGAACACATAACACTCCTTTTTTTGTCGGGCAGTCGTGTAATAGTTCAAATGTAATAACGCGTCAATTTTTCTAATACTACGCAGCTCTAGACTGCCATGACACGAAAACACTCAATTCTACAATAATACGATCGTGGGCACATATTTCATTGAACAGCGCGCTGTCTAATTCACTTATTTTCGCATCCGCGCGGTCGCTTCACTTCAATTACTGTATATACTTCGCGAATACGAGTGCAATCGCAGCCGGTACGTGACCGCCCGATATAGAAGAAAAAGAGCCCCACTGCGCCGCGTTTCACTTCAAAGAAACATCTCTCCCAACAAACCTAATCCACCCTAATCTGTCCCTCTTGGTTATTGTTTTTAAAATGTTTGTAGTCTAGAACGAGCACCGCGTACAAAACGACAGAGCCGAATTTCCAGTCTACCATTTCAGTAACCGATGTATTTCCAAACGCAAATCAAAATATTGTCATCGAAGTATGCGCGACCGATTGCACCTCCACAAGAATCTTGGCATGCGCGCGTTTGGATATGTACGAATTATCGCATGTGGGACATCAAGGTGAACACACTTTATCTTATCTTCATATTAAGATTTAAGAAAAAAATCAGTGGGTACGATCACGCTATCTACATATAACCATTGATTTATATATGGTATTCGATTGCTCGACCCCAAAGTGCGATTTGGCAACCCTTCTGCGACGGCGAAATGGAGGTGGTGATATCATTCACAGCCAAACTAATAGCAATTTATTTGGCTATCCATGATAACATTGATAATGAATGTTTTTTTATAAAGGACTAATTGATTATAAAAACCGAATAATTTAAACATTCAGTTATTAGGTGCCATGTATCACATTTTTTATATAGGCTGGTTACATCACATGGAGAGATAGAATGCCATCTATTTGTTTATCTGAACTTTAAAGTGCGTAATTATTACGCATTGAAACCTGTGAAAAAAGTAAAAATTTACATCCTTATGTAAATAATATTAAAATAATAGAAGCTATGATTTGAAAATTCGTTTGTTAGTAGATATATTATTATTGTATACCGTATAGGCGTCTTTATAGCGCTATTTATAGTGCGCCGCAATACTGCTATACCAGGATATTTGCGATATTGAACATAATATTATATTAATCAATTTTTAGAACTATGAGTGCTATCTACATGAGTGCCAGCTACACGACTATATCTATAAATGAGATTCATAGTAAAATTTGGCTGCCAAATCGTAGTACGACGTTGAGCAGTCAACTACACTATATCATCAATGCTATAACTGAACGATGTTTCTTCTTTTGACGGGATAACGTTTATCGCCGGCTAATCGCAAACCGAAATATTTCAATGATAGTGGAGAGTCAGGGCGTTTCAAAAACAGCCTATAAGTAATTTTAAAAGTACACATAATTAGTATATAGGTCAGGACGTAGTTGGATAGTCAATTGCATTGGGATTAGACTTCGCCGTTAAAGTCGCCGAGATTACTTTTGCCCGAATCCACTTCTTTTCTTGATTTCCGAGGTTCAACGTCATTCGAGATATAATTTATTGTACTTAATGTATGGTAGCGAATGATTTTGTTTTTGGATCGGCTCAACTCACCATTCAGCTCAACTCACGATTCATATTCAGAAGCCTCCTCGTTCGGAAGGCTACCCCGGGTAAGGTCGGCCATACACGGACTGCTTGAAGCAGTCAGGACCAACTGCTTCAAGCTGCCGACCGGTCGAATCGGACGCGACTGCTCGAGCAGTCCGTGTGTGCTGATCAATAGAAGATTGTAGTCGGGTCCTGACTGCTTCGAGCAGTCCATGTATGGCCGGGCTAAGACTCTCGCGTCTCAGGCCTCACAGCTGGTGGACCGGATTCGGGGGTAGTTGGGATTTAACTCCACGCAATCCGGCGTTTTCGTTTTATTGTACGGGCAAATTCAAGTTCGGTAGGTGCCACCTGCGTTGTTTTAATGAATGTCCTCCCCCCCAGGCTAAAGTCTGTATACAACCTGCCTTGTTGGTTATCTTCTAAATTTAATATCGTAATTCTTTTTACATAATAGAGTGGTCAATGGTTTGCTTAGCTCTTAAGACTATATATATGTTTCATTTGCAATTAAACGTTCTGTAAACTACTTCATTCAGATTCGACAAGCTCCTTTTTTGGGCCTGAATATGATACTAGAAGTCTTCCGACATTCCGTTTTCACTTTCTCAGCCATCCGTTGACTTACTGTATATTTTTTTTGTAGGTTTTTTACCAACCTATGGTCCAGCATATCTCCACATGTACAGCGCGATTTGTGGATTAAAAAACACCTTAAATGAGGGCGGTTGTTTCTACCGTGGTAGTATTCTTATGACGCTGGAAGTAAAACCTATCACTCAATCGACTAAATCCGAAAAAATACCAAAAATTAAACCAATCGAATCATTCGATGAAGTAAGTTTTTTACTGCAATATGTTTTTACTAAAATAGTCCTGAAGTTGGGCTTTCTATCTTTATATTTAACATGCAGGAAGATGAAGTCATCGGGGTGTTCTTTGATTTCAATAATAAGGGAAATCATCATATTCATTCGATCCTCAGAACTAAGTTTAATCTATCATGTTATATAGGATCTACTTACCTGTTTTAATGGGACTTTTATAAATTAAAAAACGGGTCTGATTGTGTTGGAATGCAGAGTCGAGGGAGCCCAACATAGTTTCGAGCATCGCTCTGAAGGTGCCGCAACGTACATAAAACCCGATCTATACAGTTATTCGAGCCCCCGAGACGACATTCTAACTACACGCGCAATTCAACGCTTAACCGATTGCCACGTACGTATAATGATAAATTCACAGGGCTTGACATTTATAGTAGAAACAAAATTAGCTTCAAATCGGCAGTACGAACCGCCCTTGAAGCAGCAGCGACAACTGCCAGTAATTATTGATTTGTAATATGTATGTATAAATATAATATAACTTATATATGTATTCCCATTTACCTATTTTGAATTTATGTTGTATAAGTATGATTTATATGTTTGCGGTTAACTCTACAACTTCGCGGTCATTTGACATTTTTTGGTTGGTGGGAATGAGTCCTTGCCGCGTGGACTTGGACGATAAGTTCTCCCGGCAAAGTTACATTGGCCGTCTACAAATGCATAGGGAGGACTGTCGTATATTTCCGCGCGGTATGGATCAGTTTTCTCTCAACTAATAAATATTTACGGATGTATTTTTAAGCTATTGCATAGCTTTTATCGCGGGCCTCTAGGCCAGCGCGGCGACCGAATGAAGAAATTTCTTAACGAAAGTTAGTGATTTTAAACTGATAATTACGTCTAAACGAGTACTGCTTACGATTCGAAAAAAATATATGTTAAACAAGAACATTTTCCTAATATTCTTAGCTTTGAATATTTTAGATTTTATTTATATTACATAGTGTAATTAATTTATGAAATTAGGTCTAACCGAACACAAAAACGACTACTACGCAAATACTATCTGGCGTATTATTATGAAACCTGCACCATTTTAAAGATAATTTAATTATCTATCTTTTTATCTACGATTTTTTTCGAATAATCCATTTTTTTTGCTTTATCGAATAAAAATTCGTGCGCGGCGCCCTATCGGAAGACGTTTAAATTTAGCTATCTATTACTGTACAGTTTAGCTACCCACTACTGAACAGTTTGGCTATCTACTACTAAACACTTTACCTATGTATTACTGAACACTTTAGCTATCTATTACTGAACACTTAGCTATCTATTACTGAACACTTTAGCTATCTATTACTGTACACTTTAGCTATCTTCTACTGAACAGTTTAGCTACCCACTACTGAACAGTTTGGCTATCTACTACTAAACACTTTACCTATGTATTACTGAACACTTTAGCTATCTATTACTGAACACTTAGCTATCTATTACTGAACACTTTAGCTATCTATTACTGTACACTTTAGCTATCTTCTACTGAACAGTTTAGCTACCCACTACTGAACAGTTTGGCTATCTACTACTAAACACTTTACCTATGTATTACTGAACACTTTAGCTATCTATTACTGAACACTTAGCTATCTATTACTGAACACTTTAGCTATCTATTACTGTACACTTTAGCTATCTTCTACTGAAGTTTAGCTACCCACTACTGAACAGTTTGGCTATCTACTACTTTAGCTACTATACTTACTACTACAATATCTACTACTTACTACTACACTTTAGCTATGTATTACTGAACACTTTAGCTATCTATTACTGAACACTTTAGCTATCTATTACTGTACACTGTAGCTATCTAATACTGAACAGTTTATCTATCTGCTACTGAACAGTTTTGTAAAATTTTAGCTCTTTTCGTTTAGCTGTGGTACCTAATTGTTTAGGTGTCACCACAGCAGCTAAACTGTTTTGTAATTATTTACTGAATCTTCGGTAACTAGTTACAAAACAGTTTTTTCAGTGTACGTCACAACCCGTGAGAGTCCAACGCCTTACCGCGAGTGAGCCAGGAATAAACCCGGCGGGCTCGAGATACTCGCGCCCTCACTTCCAATTGTGACCAGATTTCTCCGGTCTCTCGATTGGTTCCGAGTTCGAGGTCGCTTGCGCGGTCCTCTCCCTTACGAAGCGGTGAAACGGAGTGCACCGAATCTGTCGCGGACCAAGGCGTCCTTTGCCCGACTCTGAACCGGGATCGGATGGCCAATGGTCATTTCAAGAGCAGTCGCCGTAAGGTAGACAACTACCCCCGCTCTATAGGAAACAATACAGTTCCCAGACTCCCCCGATTGTTAGTCGGAGAGCACAATCGATTGGCTTGCGCCGCTCGGTGCGCAGACCGTCCAGGAGCGCCAGAGGATTGTTCCCAGGGGAGACTGGTTGACCCAGTGTCCTACCCAGGCTCGCACCCCATGCGTGGAGGCCATCGGATGGGTGTTGACCCGTGAGTGTGACCGACCCTGAACAGAATGGGTCTTCGAGGCCAACTCAGCAAGGGCCCATTAGCTCCCTAAACAGTCGGGGAGTCTGGAAGCAGTACTGTTTCCTATAGAGCGGGTTTGGTTGCTGACCTTACGGCGACTGCTCTTGAAACGACCATCGACTATCCGATTCCGGGTAAACAGCCGGGCAAAGGATGCCGTGGTCCGTTTACACCGTTTCACCGCTTCGTAAGGGAGATTACCGCGCAAGCGACTTCGAACTCGTAACCAGTCGAGTGACCGGAGTAATCTGGTCGCAACTGAAAATAAGGGCGTGAATATAAGCCCGCTGGGTAACATACCTGGTTATCTCGCGGATAAGGCGTTGGGCTCTTACGGGTATGTGGCGGAGCTTGAAAGTGGACTGTTTTGTCCTAATTCCCTCTGCGTTCATTTCACGGGAGATAGAACGTAAAATTTAGTTAAAACTTCCTGAGGTGACGGGTTCGCCCGTTGTAGTTGACAACTCTAGTCGTCTCGTTCTATACCCGACGAACTTCCATAAAGGCGCAGCGCAGTTCTACTTACTTAGCACTTTTATGCCAGATCTGGTCATGTTTTTATGGTGATGGTGCTTACTGTGGATAGGACGACATTAAGCCGATTATCAGTTAGATATTTTATGTCGACATTAAATAGTTTTAAGAAACAAATTAAATGTTTTAGGAACGAATTTTAGTTTTAGCCGCTTTTTCTCTGTCTATTTTAATACTTTAAATGAGTATGACATGTTAGGCCAGAATTGTCAACAATACGTCATTGTTTAAATTATCATTTCTAGGAATACCATTTTTTTTAAATTATTTATTGTGATTGTACGTGTTACAATTATTTAGTACAGCACAATTTGCCTTTTAGGCCAACAATATATTTTTTAAACAAGATCGTTTACAGATTCATTCAAATATTTAAAAAAAAAACACATTATAATAAAAGTACAAAATCAGAGTAACTAAGCAAAGTAATATTTCTCACTAATACAATTAAAAATAAAAGGGGAAATAAACAATAGGTACCTAATATTCTTTCAGAATAAAATGTTTTTAAGCAATAACTTAACAAGTAAATATATTAAAAGTAATAAAAAACACGACTGCCGTTACAGTAAACTATTATATTTATAATATTTTTTTTACGTTTTTTTTAAATAAAATATTTGTGGTTTATATATTTATCCATATAGATACTTATATATTCCAGAATGTACTCAATTAGACCTTTTAATTCGTTAAGTATAGACCTTTTAATATGTTAGGTATATAATATTTTGTGTAAATATAGAGCTACCATATAAAGCAATTTTACATTATGTAACACTAACCAACTAAAAAAAAAGGAAAAAAACAATACATAAAAGTCTACCTTAGTACAGGCATCCCTCCAGCAAGGTAGATTTTAAACTTAATAGCCTACTATTTTAAATATGTGTGAAATAATAATAAATAAATAAATAAATTTGACACTAAATACGATATATTTGTGTTAATTTATTGACATTTGGTCATTTAGACAACTACTTACTTGATATTTGGACAGTTAAGGATACTTGGGAGGATATAGCGATTCTAACAATAACACACACATCTAAATCTGTTCAAGCGTTTAGAAGTTATTGTGGAATAAAGAAACGGAAAACATTCATACATGAATCCTGAACACATTGCACTCCTTTTCGTCGAGCAGTCGTGTAAAAATAAAATAGTTTAAAAACAGTCAAATATTAGCTAAAAATTCTGTTATATTTCTAACAGGGTCCAATATGTTATATCCTAATAATTAAGCAAGTTGTTTTTGTGACTTGTTATAACCAAATTTCTAATAAACTTATATGTGCCAAAATAAGATATCCTACCTTGTGACCAACGCCATGTTATTCATTAGAAAATTCAATACTTTATATCATTCATTAGAGAATTTTAAAAAATGTATACATTTTATTATTTTGGTTAACTGTCATTATATCAGAGTATGGAAATACACAAATTATATTTGTACTAACTTCCAAAGTTAATAGAGAAATATTTTTTAGGTCTTTTTCTTTTACGTATAAGCTATTGCCCAAACATGATTTAATATTTGTATTATTGTTGTACCGTAATCTCTATATATTTGGCATTAGGCATCCATGTGTTTGTAACTTGTTGCTTCAAATGAACACTTAGCATACCGCCTTAATTATTAAAGAATAAAACGTTTGTGTAATCTTTCGGGCAGGGAACCGATTTCTGTATATCCGTATATCCACACTATTATATCCTGCAGAGCGTTTTTAGGTTGTCAACCAGGGGCAGTGAGTATCTAGGAGGCATGGGTTTAGAAGTCAAAGTGTAGCAAGTAGTTGCAGAAAAAAATGACAATTGCTACTGATGCTTGTTCATGTTTTACTTCTTGACGGTGTGCAGCATGTTTTAGCTTTTGGTTATTTATCTTATTGTGATACGTTGTTGCTGTTGGGTTGTTTGAGTTTGTTGTTTTTTTTTGTTGTGCCTCTTGTTTACATATACAGCAATTTTTAGACTATGATAAACATCGTTAGCTCTATTATTAAAAAAATGCAATAGAGTTTAAATTTGTTTATTCATTCATTCAATCAACAATGGCGTTATTTATTAATACAATTTGCAGACATCAAGTTGGCCTATTCGGGACCATCTATTGACTTGCCTCATCATGGAAGTATCAATGATAGAACATATTTACGCATCAAAGTCATGCGGCATAGCCATTTCTATCGGTCCAACACGACAAATGCAAAATAAACAAGGTTTGGAAACAAAATATTATGAAATCGAAGGCTATAGCGGTTGTTTGAAATTGTTAATAAGCCAATAACAAATTCTACCGCGTGAAGTTTGTAGTGATAACATTAGTTTATATTTTATATTTTACTCATTAAAAAAAATACAATGCATCCGGAATTAAGTAAAGGAAGGTTTTTTTTGTATACTACTTTGCATTGCTAAAACATTCAGCTCACTCAATTCCATCATTCTTCATTCACAGCTCATTCAATCATTCTTAACAAAATATTTTTCAAGTTATCGAGGCATATTTTCCATAATTATTGTCATACTTGTGTCGACTCGCAAATACTCTATTGTTTATTTTATGCAGCTGTAATATTGTTATTCGCATTTTGTTTATTTTAGAGTTCGTTTCTCATTATGTGTCGCCATTGAACATTACAAAAGTGAAAAGATTTGGATACGTGGACTTTGGATCAATATTTCCCTTCTGTAGCACAATATTTACAGATATTGACGTGCGAACGCGCGTTTACATTGATAACAGCATTAAAAAAATTATAAACAGATTAGTAAGTATTTATTTCTTTATAAGAATCGGTAAGGTATTGCAGACCTGACTAGAGTAAACTCTCGAACAGTTCGCTGTCCGGTGCGAGTAACTTGTGCTTTTGTTATCTCAGATTTATTAGCAAAGAATATATTTTCCGACTTACTGGCATCCATTGATACCCGGTATTTTGTCCATTATAATAGTTTGCAAAAATAGTTTCAAAACTTACCAAAATGTCCAATTTCCGGCATTTAATCATCGTACGCCTATCGTTTGATTTTCCCCAATCTCAGGAGTCCCAAAAATCGTATGAAAAAAGGTACATATTATAATCGCTTTTTAGACCACGGTTGAAGGCCTTTTATTTATTCATACTGGCTGGATTTTCCGGTCTTAATTGCGGGACTGCATAGCCATCATTTGAATTGCGGTTTCTTTAAATCCAATTCTGCAAGTTGTGAATTAACGGGTAGCTTTTTTGTTTTTTTTTTACCCCCCAAGGCTGGTGCTTTTTCGTGTAACCCGCCTTGTTGCATAGGGGCGTGTAACCCGCCTTGTTGTCTAGGCGGGATTTTATTTTAGCATCACGCTATCAGACACTCATGCGGTCACCCATCTAAATACTGGACCGCGCCGCTTAACTTCGGTGACCTATGAGAACGGGTGACTCAAGGTGGCTACGGTGGCTACATCATGAAATAATTGATTTTTCTGATGTTCATATTCAACCTACATTCGTCACATCTCTAGTGGCATTGATGGTGTAGATCAGGAATCTACTGATTAGTAAAATAACAGTATCATCAGATTATTATATGTTTGTTAATAATGTTGAGGTACTGAACTTCCCTGAGATTCATTCAAAATTAAATGTATAAAGCAAGTGTTATATCTGTCTGGTTATACCCTATCTACAGCAAGGGTTATACTCTATCTGTTTTTTTTTTAATTTTCTAAAGTTATCCTTATTAACATCAGATTACATCAGATTACAGTTTAATAAAAACACATCTATCCATGTTAAATCAGTACAGTTTTGTTTGAGTATTTTATACGTATTATGTAAATATTTATCTTTGTATTACCTACTTCATGCAGAAAACCCATTTGGAAAGTTTGGAACGCAAATATCACACATATCAATATGATTCACTGAATGAAATGCATAAAATAGCAGAATCGGTATTTAAATCTTTGAAGATGCACGTCGAGAAGCTCGTTTCGTCTATTAAAACTGATGGTTCACTGGACAGATTGACCACGAAGCTAGATAGGAAACAGGTGGAGATGCAGATCATAGAACTGGTGAGATATCCAAATACTCAACATAAATATATAATAGCAGAGCTCGGTAGGGAAATCGAAAACTCTCACATAAAGGGAGAGAGTACATTTCAAAATTAAATTCTTTTCGATGAATTTTATTTTGAAATGTACTCTCAGCGTTGAATTTTACTAAATATTGCAGTTTAAGATGAATAAAAGAAGATAATGTGTGTAATTTTTGAAAGTCGATGCGTGTTTTTGTTTGCATCAAACGTAATGTTTTTTCATAAGTTTTCTACATTGGTTGAAATAGTTTTAAAATCGTCTGAAGTTATATTGTTTAGTACCGCCAACTAATTTTGTTCCACCTCTTATATTAGACATTAAACTGCGGCATTTTATTTCTCAACATATTTTTTTGATATTAAGGGGTAGTTTTGTTGTAGCATATCATTTATTTATTTATTTATTTATTTAAGAATTAATTACTATAAAACATTGATTAGCTTACAAAAATAACAGGAACCGAATGGCAAAACCTTAACCTTTTGCTTATTTGTTTCTGTCACCCAACTGGGACTAGCCCGTTCTAGGGTGGACAGGACTCCAATATTACAATCAAGTTTGCTTGATTGCTTGGTTGCCTACAAATGCACAAGTTTTAGTAAAAAGCTAATGACTCAGAATAAAATAAAAAAAATAATAATAAAAAAATAATCAAAATATATAATAAATAAAATGCAATTCCATTATTAAATCGGCAATAAATATAATATAAAATTCGATGCAAAAATATATAAATAAAGCTATATGTGAAAAAAGAAAGAAACAGTCATTATTATTTAATATTATGTTTTAAGTAATATAAGATTTAATATAAAAATACCTAGTCTAAAAGTATAATTCATTGTCAAAGTCAAATATTTTTTGGTAGTTAGTTCAATGTTAAAAAATACTTAACATATAAGTTTTAAAATATGTTAATAATTTGTGCACCTAAGTTTTATTATACTATTATTTCTAACATTTGATGTATGGTTAGTCTGTCATGATTCGATAACCATTTCTTTAATTTATTTTTGAATTCCCTAAATGTCAAATTCATTTTTATTTCCATATTGATCAGATTGTAAAATCTCGGCGCAATGAAAGAGTAATGTCTTTGACCAAATGATGTTTTCCTTCTGGGTATTATTGAGCTATTTTCTACAACTTGTCTCGTTGGTCGCCGGTTCTGAATTATTCCTAAATTTGAGTTATTGTCCAAAAATAGCCTTGAGAGGGAAGTTTTTAGAAAAAGTTGCCTACAATCAAGAACTTTAGCTTCCTTATACAGTTCATTAGTGGGATGGCGATATGGTCTACGTAGAATAATTTTTAATATAAATTTCTGCGCAACTTGCAATGGCTCTAGCAGGGTTTTACCACATCCACCCCATCCAATTATGCCGTAAGTAATAAGCGATTCACATAAAGCATAATAAACAGTTTTTAGTGTTTTGGAATCCAGAATATTCCTCAGTTCTTTGAAAACATATCCAAGGATTCGCACCTTCGTAGCCACGTTATGTATATGAGAATCCCAACGGAGAAAGCAATCTAGAGTGATGCCTAGATATTTCCAAGATATTTCTCTTTGTAGAGGCTGACAGTTACAAGACTCTATGCTATCGCATTCGTGTATTACAATAGTTTTATTAGAAGTGGGTTGACCTCTGGTTGTTATACTAAATGGCATGTATTTGGTTTTGCCAACATTAAGCGTCAACATAAAGTTTCCTAGCCAATTTTTAACAATTTCCATGCCCTCGTTTGCTTTCTCAAATGTGTAATCCCAGTTTGAACCCTTGAATAGTATAACGGTGTCATCGGCATATGTGATGATTTTACCTACTGGTAACTGACATAGGTCATTTATGTAGACGAGGAATAAAATGGGTCCCAAAACGCTACCCTGTGGCACACCATACGTGAGATGCTGGCTTTTACTCTGGAGGCCCTGGATGGTGACACTTTGTACCCTGTTGGATAGGTAACTATCAAACCATTTAAGACTTGTATAGTTAATTCCTACACTGCTCAGTTTGCATAATAATATATTATGAGGAACGGAGTCAAAAGCCTTTGCAAGGTCAAGGAAAACTCCTAGGCACTTGTCTCCTTTATCCACCGTTTCGACTATACATTCTGTTAAGGCAGCTATAGCGTCTGTTGTCCCTAAACCTTCCCTAAAACCGAACTGATTGTCTGAGAGTATTTTATTTTCAATTAAAAATTTATAGAGTCTCGCCTTTGCAAGTTTCTCGAAGATTTTGGAGATCGTGTTTAGAATGGATATAGGTCGATAGTTATTGAGGTCCTGCTTATCTCCCTCTTTATGTATGGGAATTACTTTGGCAATTTTTAATTTGTCAGGAAAAATTCCGCTTCTAAAACTCACATTAATAATAAAAGCAATAGGCTGGCTGAGATAGGTTTCAGCTAGTTTAAATACGCATGTCCCGACCCCATCATCCCCCACCGCTGACCTATTTTTAAGGCTGCCTATTACTTTCTTAACTTCGTCTCTATTTGTAGGCGTTAGGTACATGGACACAGGTAACGTATCAGATTTACTTTGGTCAGTAATTACAGAACTATTTATCCCACGAAACTTTTCTGCTAGTTTGGAGCCAACATTACAAAAATGACTATTTGTACAATTTAGTAACTTTTCAGGATTATCTTTCATTGTAATAATTTGATTGTCAATTTTAATACTATTTAAATTTATATCCTTTCTATTTTTATAATTCGCCGCTTCTTTTATATTTATCCAGATTTTTCGAGGGTCCCCGGCTGAGTCAGCTATTTGTTTTTTAAAGTATTGCTTCTTAGTCAATTTAATAATTTTATTACATAAATTTCGATAACGAGTGTATTTCTGCCTCAGCATTGCATTGTCCGGTGTTTTTCTTAACGCTGCGTGCATTTTATCACGCCTGTGAATACAAAAGAGGAGTCCATCAGTAATCCACGGTGTAATTTTTTTATTTTTATGTTTTTTAATTACAGCTTTCGATGTTGTATGTTTCTGTATAATGTTACTCAAGATGGAAAAAAATAAGTTATAGGCGTCGATAGCATCCCTAATCTGATATAACTCATTCCAGTCATGTTGGCTGATTTCGTAAACTATTTTATCATAATTAATTAATTTCTTTATTTGCTTGTTTGGATGTACAACGTTATTACTTCCCTTAGCGGCCATCTTAAAGAAGATTGTATAGTGATCTGTAATTGAATTTTTGTATACAATGGTCGAGATTAGGTTTCTGGTTCGAACCATGACATGATCTATGCAACTGCTGCTATTGTTATATTCGCGCGTTGGATGAATTATCTCAGGTCGGAGACCATGTAGCATTAGGACGTTTAGATATTCCTCAGATTGTGGATGCAGAGTTCCTGCTATAGAGATATTCAAGTCACCGCACAGGTACAGATTTTGAGAATTTCTATTAGCGCATAAAAGTGTATTAAGGCTTTCTAAGAAGTAGTTGATATTATTTATAGATGGGCTTCGATAAATAACAAGTAGACTTGTGGCTTCATCTATGTTTATTTGCAAGCAATTTGCTTCAGGGAAAGCTATTTCTTGTACCGATAAGAAGCTGAAGCTTTCTTTGATATATAAAACAATGCCATCATTTTGAGTATGATTAAAGTTGGTATGAAAAGATTCATAGCCTGGAATATGCTTCTCTCTGTAAAATTTACCATTCCAAGTTTCAGTGAGTATAATTACATCAATGTCTACATTGAGTTGTTGCAAGAAGATTACTAGACTATCGTAATTTTTGCTCAAACTTCTAATATTCAATGCTAAGAATTTTAAGGCCTTTTTTTCTGAAAGGATGCTCCTGCATATATTTATATCCGCAGTATTATGCCTATCATTATCAATATTACTAATAAAGTTCATGTCATGATCCATTGTTATGCGTTGTGGTAAAAATCATTACATTAATGGCAAAATGAAAGATATATTGATCGAATAATATTATGAGTCTTAAGGACATAAAACTTAGGCACATTGCTAAAAATAAATATATGCTAATAGATATTTTAAATTCCGGCGTAGTTTGATGCCTTTTAAGTAGTTCTAGGTTTGGACGCGAAAGAATCAGCTTATGTCTTTCTCTAGTGAAATGATTATTGGCATCCGATTGCCTCGGCATTTTAGCAACCTAACACATATTAAGATGGAAGAGTGACGATGTTAGGCCTTCTGAAATAATCACGGCATGATTCTATATGACCCAGAATGTTTAAAATTCGAATGGCCCATATTTTAGGTGAATAAACATATTGCCTTAGATCAATAGTAGCTCAAAAAGGAATACCGCAATGGAGAAGAGACTCAAAATACGCGTAATAAATTGTTTTCGTGTTCTTAGCATTGATAAGTTTCCGTGTTTGGCGCAGTAGAAAACAGACACAAGAAAGTTTATCTCCTAATTGTTCTCCGTAGGCATTCTATCTAAAACTAAGCCAAGAAATTTATAAGTAATAACATTGGCTAAATTACTTGTCTCAATATTTAGTTTTGTAATATTTTTTATAGTATTTTGCTGAGTGAACATAAATATCGAAACAGATTTTGACGTATTGAGTAATAACTTGTTTCTCGCCATAGCTGCCAAAACGTCGCTATAGAAACGCGAAAAGGTGAAATATGAAAAGGCGTTCGTAATGCCTATAGCGAAAGAATCGATTTACCCTGCGATCAAAGGAAACTCACCACTAGGGGCGACTCAAAATAATAGTTTTCGTAATAGTGCAGGTTTCGTAATTAACAATTGCTATAACCATTGAAATGCGAGAGCGTTCGTAATAGTCCTTCATGTCATTTTACCAGAATGATTGACGTGCCTTTGTTATTTGATTTTTTGAGCAAAAACTTTGTGACACCACGTAAACGATTGAAGTTTAATTCTATGCCTTGTTCAGTCTTTGTGATGAAGAAAACTTCCAATAGATTAAATGTTGCTTGATGTCTCCCACTCCCCTGAAGGATTGTCCTTAATAGGAATGTCCTTAATAGGAAGCAGAGCTTGATGTTATGATGTTTGCGTAATGAGTATTATTGTCGAACACGTCAAACAGTTGAGACGTTGCCCCTGGGATGACGCTTGGTCAATTAATCAAGAACTGTATCCATGGAAAGGCATTTAGCAGAAGAATGTTATAGCATCCACCACCTGTGATAAAATATTATTCGTTATTTATGGGTTGGTACCTTTTTCTCCCATCGCTTTCAGTTATATATTAATAAGTCGCGGTTTCTGTTGATAATATAACATAGCACTTGATCAAGGAAAAGGAAAAAAATCCATTCTTTGCTTGTTTCTTAGATTTCGAATTAGTCCCTTTTAAATTGAGTTAAAACCTTTCCCTTCAGGAAATCCTATTGCGTATGCTGATAGATGATAATAATCCTCACACCAATTTTAAAGATATCTCAAAAAGAATATCATTGCGAAGACAATCGACGAATCGATCATCAGAAATGACAAGAAGATCAGTTAGAAAACTACTCCAAAAAGGCAAAAAACTTTTGGAACAATTGGAAATCAATGTCGTTAAGGTATTTTTTAATTTATATTGAAATAATTTAAGTATATTGTATCAATATCAATCACACCGGGTATTTACTTAGAAGTGCTGTACAATTTAAGACTTTATTTGTCTACTAGCTGATTAATGAAAATCTTTTTCTAATATAATACTGCCATCATTATTATAATCATCATTTTCTTATAACCTTTAAAGTAACGATTTTTCAGATTTTACATGGTTCATACCCGACCTGCGTAATATGGCTCGTGGTAGACGGTAGAAGGGTTGCTCATGCCACCGTATCAGTCAATGACATTATCTACTCGCCAATGTATGAAAAACAAGGAGATGCCTGCGGAATTAATAAAACATTTTTCCTAAAGGTAAAAAAAGCGTGGGGTGCACGTATTTTGGTATAACAAAACAAAGCGCGATGTATTCACTTTATTTTAGGAAAGTTTAGCATTTTTGATTTTTTATAGTCTCTTGACAACTTTTGAAAGAAGTATAATCTTATTCTACTACTTTCGGTAGAATTCTAACAACGTGTATGCAGTGAACTGAAAATCGTTATCACGTCAATCCGTGTTCGCGAGAAATAAACTATCGTTGTTGGGATTAGGTTTTTCCTGGATGTACCTGTAACGGACCTTAAGTCCACTACATACGATCAACAAATGCATCGATTTCCAGTGAAATCCACTGACACAATTCAGCTATTATTTTGACTCGTGCAGCTATGAATCAGCACGATGAAACAATACTTTTACTCAGAATATTTCAAATTGCATCATTGCACGGCCTATATAAACCGGCTAAAAAGCAACCAAATTATCAGTCCCCGATTGATGATCTTCCCCCAAGGTTGCGACGGCATATCCGGTCCCCGATTGATGATCTTCCCCCAAGGTTGCGACGGCATTATCCGGTCCCCGATTGATGATCTTCCCCCAAGGTTGCGACGGCATATCCGGTCCCCGATTGATGATCTTCCCCCAAGGTTGCGACGGCATATCCGGTACCCCTCTACGAGGTCGCTCAACGGATCCGGCTCCTTGGTTTCCTTTCCTAATTTTCCCTGAGTCTCGAAGCATCAGTCTGTAATCCCACAGACTCGAGCCGTGCTCAGTACAAGCTACTAGGAGCACACATACAATCCTCATCCACTTTCCTACATAACCACCGTCGTGCAACCCTCGCTTCTCGACAAAGTAATCCGGGCACTAGTTAATTCGGCAAGCGTTATAACTGGCAATATTCAATCGATTCAATCAATAAATATTTTCTGCTTCATCAAAACCGCCATTAAATACGGAGATAACTCGCAAGTTGACACCTCACATCGAATAATTTGGAGTCTTGTGAGGGGTGGTCCCTCACATACCCGTCTGTATTGACCTATTCTTCCACACATCCATATAAATGGGGCCCACGAGAAGGGAAAAACAGCAATATTGCATGCGCAACCTGACAATGGACATAAATAATACGAAGCCTCGTCAAGTCTCTTGACACTGGGCGCTCGCGCTGGTTGTTTGCTGTGTTCCTATCCAAACATGTATAGACAGGGGTTATAAGAACCGTTTCCGTGGACGCTAAATCCGGTTTTTACGCCATTGAAAGCCGATTTTACGACAAAAAATACTAAAGAACAGGACATATTGTCACAATATCGCTAATTACTTATTAACACTGCCATATTTAAGTAATTTTCGATTCAATCCTAATTTTTGATTTTTTCCTTTTCCGTTTTCAATCTGAAAATTTTGTTTTTTGTTAAGATATGACGATATAGTTATCTGTGATAACTTTTGATGAAATTAACAAATCTACCTGCAAACCGAATCATTGATTTCGAATTTATGGAAAAGATAAAACAATTAGGTATTTTTTTAAGGATATAATCATCTATAGATCTATAGACCTGAATTAAACATATTACATTATATTTCAAAATATAAAGTAAAAATCGGAAAAGAAATTACATTTCTAATAATCATTGTACGGATTCTTTTTTTCTAAAATTTATAGGAAATTATTTCAACTCATATGCAATTTCATAGTTAAAAAAAAACCAAATGGAATAAGTGCTAAAACTCCTTTCCTACTCAATTTGTGTGAAAATGAACAACTTCCAAAAGGTCGGAACCCTCGGAGCGTGTGAAACTCGCAATTGACCGGTTTCTTTTTTGTTTGATCCAATAGCCAGTTCAATGCCCGAAACACTTCATGGCAATGGCGACGGGTTGCTTCTGCATCGCCGCGAAAGTTGAGGTCAACATGTGGTTCGGAGTTTCTGAAGATATTTCAGCGCAGCAAACGGCATTAGCGGATTATTTTTCGTTTCCCAAAGAATATTTGGAGAATTGTTCAAGCTTACAGGGAAGAGCCACCATGGTAAAATATATTTTTAAATTTGTAAAGCGAAGTGTCCTGTAAGATAGTTTAAGAAACCGTTATTGTCTACCCGATCTGAAAATTTGACCGTTTTTTTGCGTATACGTATAAATGTGAAGATTTGGCATTTAAAACAAACGAATGCTGCAGTGCCTCAACGCGCGTACGAAATACCGCCGGATCATTAAAATGAATAATATGTAATAATATAAAAACTTACTTATGAAATAACACTTCTAGCTGCTGGCTAGAAGTATTCATGCAATTTCTCGATATACATAAAAGCATTTGAGCGAAGAAACACAACGAAAGCGAACTTGTGGACTACGAACTGACTCCGAACTACGAACCATCCGCGGCATAGATGCCAACAGCCAATACAGATTTATACGTCAATTATTTATTATCTGAGTTTCCCAGATTGGATTCTCTAGGTTATACCTACTTAAATCCAAAATCTTGAAAAAAAACGAAATTGATTCCCCATATTTTTGTATTTAAAGAATCATACAAAAATAGGTTTTAACAGAGAAAAAAAAAATCAAAATCGGTTTATCGCGCATTGGCTTCAAAGATTTTGTGGCGAGTATATACCTAAAAAAAACGCGATGGACGTTCGAGTAGTAGTTAAAATATGGGAATCGATGATATAATGCTTTCGGGAAATTTTATTTCCAGTTCAAGATATTTCAAATTAAAACAATATTCATATGTTGACGTGCAGATTGGTTGTACTGCAGACTTTTCACACTTACGCCGGAGAAATTCAAATAAAAACATAAAAAAAAATACAAATAGTTTGTCGAGACGGAAATGTGAGACAGAATGTGTACGTCAATTAATATTCGTAAATGCGGTGAAAATTACGAAAGCAACGAATAATTGCTGGAATAGTCTAAAATTAAAGAAAAATAAAAAGTGGCGAACCCATTTCAGACCATACTGAGTCGCTTGCCATTGACCATTTTCTCTAGGACCTGTTTTCTCATCTCTGAGATCTAGCTGCGAAAGAACGGGCGGACGAACAGTCTCAGAAAAACACATACGGCTAAAAAATAAGGCTAATAATTCAACAGTCATTTCGGCCATCAGATGTTTAAATGTTAAAGGATTATGTAGGGTAGCTACAGATCTTCCTCTAGCTAGCTAGAGGCTAGAGATCACTAGATAAAAACTGGTGAATCGATTCGAGTCCAGTGCGTGACAATGATTGAAAAGGAATGAATGATGAAATAAATGAAATAAAATTGAAAATTACCCTGTCTTTAACTAAGCATATTTTAGTTGCCCAATTGTTATTATCACGACCTTTCCATCGCGGTCGCTATCGTATAATTTAACTCCTCGACAGATATAACTATAAAAGGTCATTGATACGGTGTTTTCAGAAAACGTCAGTGAGGGTGGTTTCAGAACGGCATATGTTAAGAATATTAGGTGAGTCGCTGTCTTCATATTATCAGGATGAATGTGTTAATGGTTTTTGCGCTTAAAAACCGGTTTGTAAGTAGCTGCCTTTTTTCTAGAGATTCTACAAAAAAGCAACTAAAAAAGATTCTCCAGGCAATTTTTATATTCGTCCCATAGAACAACTCGATTGAACTTAGGTCTTCTTCTGATATTTCTTCTATACGTTGCCATTGAACCGGATTTCAAGTGTTTAAAACGATTAAATGACTTTAAAAGTTTGAAACGTGTGTCAGTGGCTTTAAACAGACGATTTAAACATCATAGCTTTATAAAAAAAAATGTAATTGCTTTTCATGTTTTGTTTCAGCGATTCAGGTTGACTTGCTTTGTGTACAGAGCAAAGTTGGAATCTGGCAGCGATTCGAGCGGACTTGCCGATCCATACGTGGTCATTACCTTTTATAAACACCAACTTGAAACAAAGGTATGTTCTTTTGGCTACCTTCGAAGACTTTAGGAATCAAAGCATGTAGTCCCTTCTAAATGTCGGCAATTAACTTTGCTATTTTGATATTAGGAAGGACATAATGGCTTATTAGTACTTATCTTACCTCAATAGGAATGATTATTTTAAATTATTCCCTTTAGTGGTTGCCCAAAGTAATCTGCTGATGCACCGTCACCAGGGCGTAGCACTTTTCACGTTTCCTTATCTATATTGATAGGTATACTCGATGAAATTTAAGCTAGTGTAGTTGTCATGAAAAAGCAATAAAATAGTCAGAAAATTCCAAACTGTTCAGTTTATTAGGGTTTCTAAATAATAACCTAAGCCTGAATCCCGAAAATAAAACACTGAATATCGTAATAAAGATAAAATATACTTATAAACAAGCTTAGACCGTATAATCTTAATCGTTTGAAATTGGGAAAGCGGTTACTGCTCGTTAATTACCTCACTACCTATTGCTAATAATCAGATGGATTCAGATGACGCTGACAATAATGTAGATTGATTGCAAAGACCATATATCAAGCGAGTCAAAAAACGAAAGCCCGAATCAACCTATCAATATAACAAAAAAAAAGTTCAATAATGTATAGGTGGGTATTTTCCGGTAAGGGCTTTCACAAAATTAAAAGTAAGTGGTACAGAAAGGTGCAAGGTTTAGATTGTTACACTAAATAATTGTGGTCTAATCACTTACTCGATTTCACGTTTTGGCCTACACTAAAACGATATTTCATGTAACTCAGTTAAAAGCTAATATTTAGTAGTCAATATATAATACAATGTTTCATTTTTTCATATTAGATAAAACACATACCTTTAATATTATTCGATTCGAACCAAGACGATATAGTTCAACCATATCAGGTGTTTAGACGTTTGGCAATAAATTTGAAAATGTCCCGAATTCTAAATGACAACTATGCCAGCTTAAATTTCGTCGACTCTAATCTTTATTTCGAGTAATATAGGTGCCACTTGCCATATAGTACCATTTCTCTATCAATACATTGATTTTATGAAGAGAATCTATCAATACATTGATTTTATGAAGATATTTAAATAGTAAAATTGTTATCATTATGATGCAAAGGAACATTACGTCATTTCAAATACCCTGAAAGTGCCTAAAAAACCAAGAGAGTACCTATTTGTTTTATAAACTTCAGAACTAAATCAGCCCAGAAATTTATTTGTTATTTTCAATAATGATATTATCAAAAAGCCTAAACTTTTTTTTCCAGATAATTAGAAAATCTCTTTGTCCTATTTGGGACGAGGCACTAAATTTTCCTTCCATCGACATCCATACGGACGCTTTTAATATAATGAAAAACCCTCCACCTATAACTATTGAGGTTTATGATTGGGACAGTAAAGTAAGTTAATTTATTTATTTATCTGTTATATAATAATTAATTGATTAAAAAACACTTTCTGTCAGATATAGAATTTTAGTTGAGATATTGCTTATCAGCAAGGCTAAATATATTTCCTTTACAAAAGTTTACTTATAGTAAACTTTCTGTTAATACGAATACAGAAGTTTGAAATCATCATTATTTATTTAGCTTTGGGGTAATTTCAATTAGAATTAGACAATTTCAGAAATGCATTATTTTGGTTACAGATTATCATGCATGTAGGTATGTCTCAAATTATCATATATAAGATGCTTTAAGATGTAATCGAAAAGTTATCTGTATAAGCTGGCTTAATAGCGAGGAATAAGCTATAAATATATCAAGGACTACAAAGAAAAGCAAAATCCAATAATTGTCGTGTGCTAACCTGAAATATTGGCATTCGTGTCATTTGTGGTTATTCGTGGTCATTCGTCGATGAGTTAGTGAGTTAAGGCGTTCTTCATATTGAACACCGCGATTAAAATTAGTTTTAAACTACTTTTATTTATGATAAGTGTTGCGTAGGTACATGTGAGAGTTCGGTTACGAATAAGGATTGATTTGTGCTTATGCTTTATGATTATATTGAGTCCGAGAAATGTTCTCGCCATATTTTTTCGACTTTATTCCCACGCCGACCGAGTTGCGCACCGCGACCACAGTAAATATATTAGCTAAAGCAGTATAGCAACTATGCCCATTTGTTGAAACATTTGCCCAACTATGCCCAGTATAGCAACTATGCCCTATGCCCTACGCTCCATTGGAGCGCTAGGGTTGAAATGTAAAAATGAAAAGGTTTTTTTAATTATTAATAAAATCATTTATTTGGCGGTACAGTTTCGATGACAATGCATTTTTATGGCATGATCATGACCTAATTTTACAGCCAGGATCTGCTCCTGACGAAGATACTTTTCCACTGTCAACAGTGGAAGAGTCTGTATAGACATGGTACCACAAGAAGACCTATTAGCACAGAACTTGATTACATAGAACAGATTCATCTGAGATGAATCTCGTAATGTAATGTTACATTACAATATATTACTTGATTTCGAACTGTACAGCACAGTGCTTCACATATGTATGATTTTAAATTGTGGAAATCATGTATCAGCAACAACTCTAGTTATGTTTAAATTATTTTAGGATTCCAAAATAAATGTTACAATACATTACGATGCATCAGGAACTTGAAATCGCCAGCTTAAATAACACATAGAAAGGCAAAAAAAAATATAAAAACAAATTGCTCCCAAGACAGAGATTTAACTGTTAAGAGAACTAACAAAATGTTTTTAATATTTCAGTCAAAATCAGAATTAATCGGAAGAATTTCCTCGACCCCTTTCGTTCATTTGACGGATATGGATTTTTCGAAATTTCCCCTTAAGTTGCGATGGCACAATATTTACAAAGGTGGCCTTTATATGGGAAATATACTAATGTGCTCGCAACTTAACACTGTGAGTACTTAGCTGATGCATTGTTTGTTATATTTATGTGGTATATAATATTATTTTTAGGATTACATTACACACAGTATTGTATCATACATTTCCTGAAAATATTATAATTAAATATTATATTATAAACTTTCTTTCGGCACAGCAATAAAATGTTCTTTGAGTCATACGAAATAACTATAGGCAAGCGATCTTCTATCGATTTTTGAGCACTCAAAGCAGGCAACAATTTATCATCCCAATGTACTACATCTATTACCTCGTTATGGAAATCAATGTTACTTTCCCGGCAATAAGGAAAATATTGTGAACTCGTTAAAAAATCGAAATGAAGACGGAAATATCCATTTTGACACCCCCAGAGACGATTAGTACCGATTAGTACACACATACAGACACACAGACAGATTTCCAGACTGAAATCTGTCTGTGTGTCTGTATGTGTGTGTGTGTATTCATCCGATTGAGTTGAAATTTGGCATGCAGGCATCAATCGGTCATGGCAAGAGTTGAAAATATTGTAGTTGAAATCGGTCCACCAGAGGGCGCGTTAGTCATACTTCAATCTCGAAACATTGCAGTTAACGACTTGAAATTAGGTACACAGATGCCTTGTTGGACCTAAATCACGTTGTGAAATTTTGAAACGGAAAGTCGTCAATGTTTAATCCAAGTGCACCAGTAATAGCTTCAACAATAAACACAGAATCTCGCATACTTCTGACACCTGTCTAATGCAGCAAATAACTTTGGAGTAATATAATCTTTCCTGATTTACCTACTTGTCCCAGGTTCTGAGATTTCGATCGGTGTTGGGAAATCTCCTCACTTAATTAAGTATCGATTTGGTACATACAATTGCAAAAAGCGAGATTTGCACTTTCATTAACAATTAAATTCACTTTTCGAAAATTGTAAAACAAACTGCGAGAACTTGTCCATTAGATGAAAGTTTAAACTCATTATTTAATGTTTTAGGTATTATTATTAAACTATTATTAATAAACTATTACTATTACTACTACTTTAAACGATTACCCTATTAAACTATTAAACCCTATTAAATTATTACTTTTTTAGAACTAAGCGATTCCACTGCCCTGTTCTGTTCACTGATAATAAAAACTATACAAACATTTACTAACAAAACGACTTGGAATTACAAGCACATTGACAGGTAGATGTGCGCTGTACTGAGTAAACTGGTACTGACTGACACGTTTCACGGTGTTCGTTCTGTCACTGCCGCTCCGCTGGCTACTCCGTTACAGACACGTGTCGCCAGTATTCGCTCGCTCACAAGTACTTCCTGGCACGTTTAGCTAAATGCAAGTCGACAAGGGTTGCTGTGGTTCAAATTACATGCTTACAATGGCATTGACATAAAAGGAAAAAATAAGAGGGTATGCGAAAGAAAAACGCCAAACAATATATCTAAGATTTACGTTATCAGTCGATGACCTTAATGATATTAGGTGCTTACCTATGAAGTTGCCATTCTACGAATAAAATTTAAGAGCAAACATTTTGTATGAAAAATATATATTTAATTAAACGAAATATTGACCCCTAGTATTACCTAAGCAGTTTCGCTATTTTAACGGAAGTTGGGTAATGCCGTGAACCTCTCGTCGACAGGAATGATTACATGCTTTGAATGCGATATACATTACCTCTTCAGAGTTTCTTCTTTTTCCATGTAACAAAAAGTGAAAATCTGTAAAAGAAAACAAAATGTGAAGTATTATCTTATCACCCAAGTACTGTGGGTGATAAAGAGGGTCCACTCGCAACTCCTACAATTTTGGGACAGTTGCTGCGATGTGTGGTTGTGCGTTGTCGCGTAGATGCATGTTGGAGATACAAGTGGCGCAAAATTAATCACCCTAACGGAAGATGGTATAATTTTTGCACATGGCGTCGTACGTCAATCATATTTGACATTCGTGAACTAGACAGCTGTAGTATGCAAACAGACAAACAATGGAGTAAGCAAGCTGTCTAGTTCACAAATGACAAATATGATTGACGTAAGACGCCATTTGCAAAAATTATGACATCTTCCGGTAGGGTGATTAACTTTGCGCCACCATGTTGTTTGACATGGCTAGATTGTTTAATCGTTAGCTACTCCACCATTGTTTGCAGTTCTTAACAGTTCACATTTGCGTTAACTATGCAAGAAGCTGCAAGAAGCTATAATGGATGACACCAGCACAGGACCACCAGACGGTAACCATGAGCTTATTAAGACTGATATCGGACATTGTGTATCTGCATTTCATGGATTCAATTAACTTTTACAGTGATCATACAAGATCTATTTTTCGTCAAAGTGCCAATCTGATTGAGTATTACTCGAAATGACGGTTATTTCGATATTAGTTCAGTGAACCAATGCATCGTCGACGCGTTTTGGCAACTGGCCTTCATTTAGCTCATACGATACCCACTTTTCATGCCTGTTTACTGTTCCGATTGTACTCAAATTAATCAATATTGTTTTGTCACTTACGTTGAAAGCTGCTGCTGTCTCAGCGGTAGTTTGCTATGGATCCGCTTCCACTATCGCCCTTAATATATCGATATCACTTTACTCTCCTGTCGTCCACGCGGCTCGTTCTCGAGTTCGAAATAACCACAATGGAAGCGACAAAACTAATAACGTACGGTGCGTTCGTTCGTGGTCCATATATAGTATTGATATTGTATGCCGTTTCTACTGCTTTTCTGCCAAGACGGAACTCATATAAAAAAAAACCGCGAATTTTCAACTCTTCCATTGCAAACAATAACAAATATCCGTGCAATAACAAACGACAGAAAGACAATTGAATAACTGATTTTGAAATAGGAATATCATAGCTTTGATTTAAGGTTTATTTGAATGAAGAATTCCATTTTTACCGACGTTATCCTAAGCTAAAAGTGGCGAATGTGGAAAAATGGCAATTACATAGGTAAGGACTTAAAATAAATAATTGTTAAAATAATAACCTGCAAACATATTATTATTTAATAATTAGAAAATCACAAATCACCAGATTTGATATTTAATTGGAATACGTATTGGAAGCCCATAATTCAAAAACGAAGGTTAACCAAAAAAAGTTGACAACCCAATTTCATTTACTATAAACATCGAATAAAGGAGTTTAGTTGACTTAATTATATATTTTTATATTTTATTATGTTACTTTTAGATTCGTCTGGACGATGATAATGTATTTGAAATGTACTCGACTATACCCAATCACATAAAACCACACTTAGACTGGTTCAAGTAAGTATGATGTTTATAATATTCTTCCTCTTCGTTTTCCTTCACAAGTCATTATTCTTCATTGGTCTGTAGGTATTTAAATAACTAAAGATTATTCCTAGGCACATCAAACATATTTTTTTAAACAAAACTATAGTATTATAAACATCGTAATCGCTTGTGGCAGCAATCGCTAACCATGGGAAATAGTGCTTGTTTAGCGTTTGAAGGCAAGGCAGAATCAATTTTTGTAATCGCTGTTGTTCAATATCAAATATAAAACTACACATCAGCAATTCTGAATATTTAGGAAATAATCAATAATGACTAAGTGAGCGTAAATAGCCAGGCTATATCGTTATGTCGATCAATTCAGTATACCGCGCGCTTTTATCGACCAATCCGGGCGAATACGCCACGATTATTTTATTCGTGATTATGGGCCGTATAGAGTTTAGCGCCTAGCCCTTATTTTATAAAATGACTTCCGGTGAGTACCTATTTATAAAATAGCACTATAGTGTCGACGAAGCCATATTATCTGAAGGTGAGCTCTTGACGGATAATTTTGGCTACTAGGCCAACTATTAGCCTGTGTTAACCACCGCTTAACTAGATATTGCATATCTTATGATTTCACCAGGCAGATGACAGTTCCTTTATAGATATCATTATCTTTGATAATGAATGTCCTTTGGTGTGGCCGAGTACCTCTTTAGCGTGGCCGTGTGGTCCGTGTAGAGAATTAAGTTCTCTGTGTTGCCTTTTCAGCAGTTCCCGGAAAAGCTAACACAGAGTACTTGTCCAGCAGACGGTTTATTTCAGACTGGCGAGCGGGTGAGCTTGTTTTAGCCCGCTCGCGTTTACAACGATGCTCTTTGGTAACAGTGATGAGACAACTATATTTGACTGGAATATTTCGCGCGGGTGGCAATAAGGCACGCGGTAAATTAGAATTGCTTTATTGGAGGGCACACGTAGTCTCTACACTCCTATAACTGTTTGTCTTCATAACCTGATTTTATATCGCAGACATGAAACCCTCGATCTCAGCAAACAGATCGCCGAGGTGTAGCCAGTGTGCGGGATTGCCTTGGACAATAGGAGTATTCAGCACTTTGTAGAACCATCCATGAAAGCTTATTGCTTTTTTATTCGTCAAGTCGCTGTGATTTTACCATCGCCGGAAGTAAACTCCATTCACTTTTGAGAACCATAAGCTTTGCAGTAGAGTATGGAAATTTTTGATACATAAAACTGTTAAAGGGCGATGTAAATAAGATGTATGTCAGATTTGTGAACATTGGTTCAATAGATTTTGTAGTAATTGATAGGACATAAGACTGTGCCCATGTGGTCCATAAAAGTGCAAAGTTACAACTATCTCCAAAATTTGAATATTTTATTATTTAGCTCAGAAATCATGCGTACTAAAAAACGTTATTAAAGAAAAACAAACAAATTGAAAAAGTCGAAATAAACGTTTTTTTTATTTATTTAAAATCACAAAATTTCGTTGGTGATTCTAAATATTTAGAAAAAAAAATCGGTATATTTTCAAACAAATTTTTTTTTCCCAATATTAAGATTTTGATATCTGATTAATATTCAAAAAAATATAAATTATAAATTAGTCATATTCGATCATTAAATAAAATATTTTTGAATTTATGGGACACATATGTTCCATGGTCCTTAAAGGGTTAATTCGGAATAGCAATATACGATTTCACTGTATCCAAAACCTTCGCGATTAGGCCGGTAAGAAGTATTCTTGGAGATGTCCTTTATGACCTACATACATTATTATGAAGTTACTAATTGAGCATGCAAATTGCAAAGAGGTTTCTAATAGCATGCCACGTACCATCTTCTGATGTAAACAGCGCTTTTATGCTCCGAGCTTATTACGGCTACACATATGAATGCAGCTCTGTCCAAACTTTAGTTTTCCTATCGTACGTGCGTTTAATTAAAAACTGTCAGGGACAGGCACGCTCTGCTTTCGATGTTAGTTCAGTAGAATTACTCGAAAAGGGAGGCCAACTTTGTAAATACAGTGGTGTGCAAAAGTTTAAAACCACCCATGAAAAAAATGATATTTAATGCTATTTAACAATAATGGCATTATAGAAAAGAACCAAATGCATTTTCAAGGATATTGAAGTAAGCTTAGTATTTTGTAGCACCTCCTTTATTTTTAATTATTGATGCAATCCTGTTAGGCATGCTATAAATCAGACACTGGCAGTAAGCTTGACAAATGTTTGTACACCAGTCACCCTTTAATGCTTATACGTGCTCTAGCACTGGAATGTTGCTTTTCCGCGACTTCATATTTCAGAATATAGCACAGATTCTCGATTGGGTTCAAATATGGGCTGTTACATGGTCAATCAATTAGGTACTTGAATTTTCTCCGCCATCAGATTGTCCTTAACAGTCCTTGATCTGTGACGCCAAGCACAACCACGCATGAAAATAAAACAACGATGAATATCCATGTAAAGTTTCAACTTCTCTTGCAACAAATAAGGTACCTACTTCCATTTAGTGTATCCACAAGTGATTTTAGACCGCAAGAAATACAGAGAAGCAGTACCAGATACAGACATTGCACCCCATATCATATGGCTTGGAGCAGTATTGATCTTAAACATGGATTCCATACTTAAGATCAATACCCAAGATCAGGACGGACGCATGCATAGCAAAGCGATAAAATATTTTGTTTTTTTTTTTAATTAGAGAAGTGTTTTGCAATTCTGGTAATGAATGCTAACGTAGCATAGGCCTTCGTGGTGATGGTATTAATATTTTCAAAAAAAAAACATGTTTGTATCTGGTTTCCCAACTGTGTTCAACGAAGTTTAGGGAATTAGGCAATTTACTCGTACATTATATGTTCATATGTATAATGTAAACTTATAAACGGGACAAACTTACCATATACTCTAGAAGTAGCGAAGTAGCGAGTAAGTAGCGAAGGAAATCCCAGCTTGTATTGGGAAATGATTATGTTTGAATGAGATATACTTACGGATGTGCACGACTTTCGACGGTGTATATATATATATATATATATATATATATATATATATATATATATATATATATATATATATATATATATATATATATATATATATATATATATATATATATATATATATATATATATATATATATATATATATATATATATATATATATATATATATATATATATATATATATATATATATATATATATATATATATATATATATATATATATATATATATATATATATATATATATATATATATATATATATATATATATATATATATATATATATAAAATAAAATTAGTAAAAGCTACTTAAAAAGTAGCGAAAGAAATCCCAGCTTGTATTGGGAAATGCTTATGTTTGAATGAGATATACTTACGGATGTGCACGACTTTCGACGGTGCAATGTAAGTTTAAAGGTCCTTTTGCAGTCGACTAACGATCACTATTCATCCATATATCTCATAAATAGGGCTTATCCTTATGCAACACAAAATGCCTTCAATTGAGACGAACTAAGCGAAAAATATAAAAAAATAAACTATTAATCACTTCGGTAAAGCCGTTTTATAAATGAAAGTGACATTAAGAAATAATTCAAATTTCGAATGCTACCAACATTTAAAATATGATACAATTGGCTAAGTTTGTTATCAACGAGCCATTAAATCGAAATAAAAATAAAAAAACCTCCATATGCTCAATGAAATGAAAGAAGAAACTTCAATCTTAATTTCTGGCAGAGAAGTTTATAATAAAGATTGTATAATGTTATCAAAATAGGGTAAACCTATATAAAATTGTATAATATAAAAAAAATATACAGAAACATTGTAGAAAACAGTAAAATATTGTTATATTTGATAAGGTTTGTAAAGAAATCCGTTTATAGGATGATGTTTTTATTTAAAATAAAATTGTGCACTACTTTCGACGGTTCAATGTAAGTTTAAAGGTCCTTTTGCAGTCGACTAACGATCACTATTCATCCATATATCTCATAAATAGGGCTTATCCTTATGCAACACAAACTGCCTTCAATTGAAACGAATTAAGCGAAAAAATAAAAAATAAAATTATTGATCACTTCGGCAAAGCCGTTTTATAAATGAAAGAGACATTACGAAATAATTCATTATTTATACGAAATAAACATTACGAATGCTACCAACATTAATGTTGGTAGCATTCGAAATTTGATATATATATATATATATATATATATATATATATATATATATATATATATATATATATATATATATATATATATATATATATATATACATATATATATATATATATATATATATATATATATATATATATATATATATATATATATATATATATATATATATATATATATATTTTCCTTTTTTTAGAATGGACTTATACCTGTGGGGTGTAAGAGGGGTGAAACAATCTCTTTCGGGTTGCTATATGGTAGTAGAATTTGATTCTCAACACATTAAATCGTCCGTCTTGAAGGGCAATCATAAAAATATCAATTTTGAAAACGCAAAGTCTTCGGTCGAGGTGCTGGCGCCAGTGGATAAGGTTTATTGCCCTCCGATCTGTATCAAATTGTATAAATCAAGATGTTTTGGTTGTTCCACTTTTATGGGTATCAATGTAATGAAGTCTCCCCAGAAATATACGTTAAAAACCTACACGTTGGAACAGCGAAGGAAATTGTTGACAGATTTTAAAGATTACATTACCGCTGGTGGAAATTCCGAAGATATTTTAACAGGTAATAAATATGGTTATTGTAGTAGTCGATATTTTAATAGCTAATAAAATGTACAATTGTGTTACTCCAAATATCAGAGGGTTGGCAAAAGAGTGTAGAACACTGTGGACTGACAACATGAGCTACTAGCTTTTTATTATATATAAGTTTTATAGTTAATTTTCCCTTTTTGATAGTTTTATTTTTCCTCTAATTCTATGATTTAGGATCACAGTTTACGATGAAAACTTAATGTAACGTAACAGTTTATATATATTTATTGAAATCTCTAAATACAATAGAAAAGTTTATGTAATTAGGTAATATAAATTTAGAATAATGTTGTAGTTTGCTATCCAATTTATTTATTTATTTATTTCATTAATCAACACATTTAAAAAGCATGTCTTACTAATATTCATATCATACATTTTCTGTGATCGACATCATCAATGCGGTCAACTCTTTAGATAACACATGTACTGCACATTCATTTCATTACAGATTTCTTTGTAAGAAACGATTTTTTTATAGGGAGCTCTTATCATTCAAGTGACCACTGGTCGGACGGTGTCGGCGATGCGCAGACGCAAGTTCAAAGCGTCTTTGCTGATCGGCGATGGGTTTACTCTGTATCAACAGCAATAGATGGTAAAAATGATCAATCGAACGTTCGAAAGTCAATTGTGGGTGATTTCCTTAGATCTACGACAAACGAGATCAAAAATAATAATTTTAACCGCCGATCTAGTCTTATTACCGATGTTAAGTCCGACTATCAAACATTAGACAATGAAGAGGAGAGTAGCAATCCATTATCAGCCGATTTTGAATTACCGCCTATTATAGAATCTGTTGAATTACAATTAGATCGGGAAGATAAATCAGATTGGTGGAATCGTTTTCACGATACATTGGAAGTGAGAATTACACAAAGTAAAAAAAATATTATGAAGAAATCGTGCAATGACTAATACGCATTTTTATTTTTAGGGGGTAGCTGAAATACATGGAAAAAGTTCCCATATAATGGTAATATATTATAATTATTGCATTGTAATTCAAATGCAAACGAGGCAGACGATATAACGAGCATGGCGCGAAAGGTAATAAGGCAAGTAGGTGTGTGTATATGAGTTCCCTCTATTGAGAATCAGGAAAGAATAGCGTCAACTTTCACCGCTTAGCCATTTGCTTTTTAGACGCGTTCAAAGTGATGTCAGCGAGTCGTGTGTGCGTCCAACTTCGCTGTGGAGGCTGGAACGGTATCACTTGCTAAATTGTATCGTTTCCTGCCCCGTATTGTTACGGGAGATGTAAAATGGCGTCATCACTTTAAGCCGGAGATCAACGAAACTATATTCTTGATACCGTTCCAGGCTTTCATAGTGATGTCGGATGCACATACGACTCGCTGACCTCACTTCGAACGCGCTTAACATGCAAAGGGCATAGCGGTGAACGTTCGCGATATTCCTCCCTGATTCCCAATAGAGGGCACTACTACACACCTACCTGTGTTACCAACTTCCGAGCCATGCTCGTTATATCGTATGTCTCGTTTTAATTTGATTGCCCCTAATAGTATGTTGCAACTTGCCCAAATAAATCTTATTGACAAATAAATCTTATTGTGAACCCTTGTGAAATAGGGTCATAATTTATAATTGCCCATGAAATTATTGATCTGCGACAATCAATAATTTTAGTGTCATTTGTCACGATCACATTAATTTGTGAATAATCATTTTCATTAAAATTTTAAGATATACCCAGAGGAGCTGGAAAATATACCATATTTTTCTGAATTCAAAGACTGGTGCCAGAACATTAAACTCTACAACGGTAAACGAACTGGTATTCCGGAAAAAGATGAAAAGCTCTTCTGTGGACATTTAAAAATAGGAATTCAGATATATCAATGGCATGAAAGTATGAAATATAACACCTATAATGCAAACGGAGTTGATTTATTAAATGGGTAAGTATTATAATTTATTCGTTGAGTTAATTCAAGGGCTGCGATATTTGTTGATGTATGTGCGGTAGCGAATTGTTACTTTATTTACAGAAAAGTAGTTTATGACATTTGCAAAATTGGGCACTATACGCTCGAACGAAACCGGGAAATATTAAAAACTTACTTCCAAAGCGCTGAGTCGGTCAATGGCGAGCGTTACCGTGCCATGCTCAACATTTTTTTGTTTTCAAAAGTTGAAGAGAATGACATGGTCGACGTTTGGTTTCAACAGAACGGCGCAACTTGCCACACAGCCAATTTAACAATCGAACTTTTGGAAACCGTTTTCAGCCGAAATTCTGATGTCAATTTCGCTTCGGAGCTGTGATTTTAGCCCGTTGGGCAAAAGGCTTTAATCGTGTAAATTATCGGATAGAAACAATTCTTTCGGCATCTCTTAGGAGATCTTCTCTTACGATTTCTTCTTCAATGGGAATGGTAGTTCATAAGGGTTCCGTACCGGAACCGGGGTAGACAGCTATTAAAATTTACTTTCCTGTTCACCTTACTAGTCAGGTATGTCTTGTTTTTAGATATTTCCACGATTTTCCAAGCAATGACGTGCAAAAATGTCTCATTCGCGTATATATAGTGAGAGCTCTCCATCTAGCAGCAAAAGATTACCGTAACACGTCAGATCCTTACGTGATTATTAAATGTGGAAAACAAACATTTGGAAGTCCTACGGATTACATCGCGAAAGACGTCAATCCTATCTTCGGGAGGTAGGTGTTATTAATACATTATTTATCAATCACAAGTTTCCCTTATTCTTGTAGTATAGTCTTCCATCAAAGGTTTGGATTTACGTGCTCGAACCTTACTTTGTCCAAGGGTTTATGTTTTGCGGAAGAATGGATTTCGAGCTGAAGCTTCTTCTACCCGTTCTTCGGCGACCCATTATTTTCCCTTGCATTCATAACTGCAGTACCTATACTGTATTTTCAATCTTTCATTACCTGCCGAAAATATTAGACATTCCATTTTAAATGACACGGAGTACTTCTGTATATTTCCTCAGTTCAAATTCTTCTATATATCTAGCTTCTTGCATATGGTCTAAGAGAGGTTCCATCTCATATAACTCCCATTAGAGTCAGTGCGAGTTTACTGTAGTAGGTTTGAACTTGCAAGTTGGTATTCGTTCTACACACATATAGCATTTTAGGATGGACTACCACCGCTAATGTAAAGTGGAGAAAGCTGGTCCACCCTTATTCATACTTGGAAATATTTGTTTAATTTCATTTTGGGTCAGTAAAGGAAAACTCGTTCTTAAATACCGTATTTTGCTATGTCTTTATGTGTCTATAACTATGAATTCTGTTTTCGTTTTGTTTATTATATTATATAGTGGTTTTTGCAATCTGTTGGTTGTATTGTCATCGACCTTCGATTACCAATATTCACTGTAGCAGAAGATATAATTTGTCAAATGCTAAAGATAATTTGAAATAAGTAATTCTTTCAGATTGTTTTTTTTACAAATAACTTCAGTCGGTAAATACCTTAATTTAAAAAAATCTATTATGACTTTTTTCATCCTAGAAATATGTCCCCATCTCTATACTCAAATTCGAAATTGTCGAGAAAAGGTAAAATGAAGACATTACTTGTAAAAAATACCGAAATATTAACCGCTTTTTATACCTATATCTATTCACTTCTTTCCTTTATATTTTTCATATTGAAGACTTTACGAGTTTTCGTGTTATTTGCCGCAAGATCACGAACTGGAAATATCCGTGTGGGATTATGACCGCATATCTGCACATGACTTAATAGGAACGACAAAAATAGACTTGGAAAACAGATTTTACTCGAAACTCCGAGCGACTTGCGGCATCGCTAACGTTTATTACAAGTAAGTTTTATTAATTCAAGAGCGCGCTAGTCCCAGCGTCGAACTTCATACAACGATAAAATACATCCACTTTTTGTAGCATTATCTCATATTTATATTATTTAATATACAGGTCGATATGGAGGGATCCCAAGAGACCATCAGATATTTTAATAGAAATATGTACGAAGAACGGTGTCGGGAGAGTTGTTATAGGTACCAACACCGTTAGTATTGGCGATCAGATTTTCAGCCAGCCAATAAGTATGATGGATATTATCGTATTATCTTCCTTTTGTATATAAATATTCAATTACTGATATTATTTGTAGTCGGAGTAAATACAGAAATAGTTCAAAATATCTGTTTATACATTTTGAAAAATTGGTCCAGAATGCCGATGGTTGGGTTCACTTTAGTCCCTGAACACGTTGAAACGAGATCACTCTATCGGTCAAAGGGTAGAATGGAACAGGTGAAAAACAATTTTCATAATTTCATAGTCCAAAATACTTGCAGATATAATATATACAATTATTTGGTATTAGGAAGAATAATCAACTCATTTGTTTTGGACAATTACTTATGTTTGAAATCTAAGATGATTGAATGTAAATCTGTTTAAAGCTATTACTTTATAGGGTAAACTACAAATGTGGTTGGATATATTTGATCATGGAGACAATATTC
>OX155980.1:33575786-33605049 GCA_944548615.1 Micropterix aruncella
ATATATATATATATATATATATATATATATATATATATATATATATATATATATATATATATAATTTTATATATATATAAATATTTATTTAGTATTGTACATTATGATGCTGTATACAGATCAACATTGCGGATTCAGTTGCTCTGCATAGTCGTGTTTTAATATGATAAGATTGAAAATAAACTCGCGTTTTCAAATCGCTCTCGAATAATATTTTGGTGTTATCGGGTATCTACTAGACACCGCAATATACACATATATCACTCTTTATTATTTTGTGGGAAGGAGGGGGGGGGGGGGGCGGTAAGGGGAGGTTTGATATAAGGGGTTATATTAAGAGGTTAGATCTTTAAATAGCAGTATTCCAAATTGGCAAATAAAGACGCGGTTCTGCTCACCAGAATGTGGCCCGAGAAAGATGGTTTTAACAAATTTGAATTTAAATTCAAATTTCTTTATTAAATTTATAAAAGTAAATTTATTGTAATTACAAAGCCATCCTAACTAGGCCTCGCCTATTTTAAGGTAGGCTTAATCTATATGTATGTATTGTAGCTTACTTAATATGGGGCATCAATTACTTATTATTATATGTAGGGCCGGCTCATCCATATAGGCAACCTAGGGCGCAAAATTGAGTTTTTTTTTATTTGGAGATTTAAAACATAAACTAAATAAAGTATAGTACTTCTGCCCTACTAGCTTAGGTAGACAAATTACTAGGCAATGAAATGTGAAGGTTATTATATTTAGGTTGTCTTAAAAAATAGGAAACTCGCTGTGTGTGGCGGAGTGCAAAGTGTAGGGTCGTAGTTTGTGACTAAGAAATTAAAGACTTATGTAGTGCATGTAGAAACATAGTGAATTGTAGAAAGTGACTTTAGGACCCGTAGTTCAGAAAACAATCTAATATCAAAAAATATCAAGTACTATTTGTGTATTTTTTACACGGCCCGGTGGCATAGTGGCTAGGTGGACTGATGTTACTTTGTAAGGTTACGGGTTCGATTCCCTGCTGAGTTACCATTTTTCGTTAGGATAAAACTAACGGAATTGCATTTCAATTATGTCGATCTAATGCAATAACAAGACACATACATACACCTATGTTATGAACACACATACATATAAACACTTCATATTAGGGTTGGTTGGAAGAGATTGTCGTATCACAATAAACCTGGTTTTTGTAAAATTTCAAAATAAAGAGTATAAACAAACAAACAAAAACAGAAAGACTATCTGTAAGTCAACTGTAAATAATGCTATTGTAAAACCTATAAACCTATATATACCTAATGTAAAACTGTGTGTTATGAAGCTTTTCTAATACTGATTTAGATTTCTAATTATTAATCCATACGTTGTCAAAACAAAAGACAAAATGCAAAGCCAACTACTTTTTCAAGTAACGTAATAAATTGAAGTTTGTGGATAATTAATTATATGTATTTTATCTAAAATTGATATTTGTTTTATTTACATACATATCCCAGTCATTAATCAAAGGTTATTAAAATGAAAATCTTGGTTATAACAATTTAACCCATAGTCAAAAGTGATTATGTTAGGTTTACCTTTACTCCGTGATTAGTCCTAGAAAGTCGGGGAGCAATGTAAGAAAAATGTTTCTGTGCCATACTGTTTCGCCTATTTGGGATTAGGTATTGTCTGTTTGCTGTTACTCTTGTTTATGGTGTGTTGCATATAGATGATGATTCTAATGGTCATGATAGTAGACAGGGTCATTATCATATGCATATATTATATACCTCTGACTTAGATATCTAGTTAGATCTATTTCACGTAGCTTATTGACCTAGCGTAACAGATTTACCAGAGAGTTAAAAGCCTTACGAAACCTACATAAATAATTTAATAGTCATTGAAAAATGCACACTGGATGTTTTTTAAATGCATATAAATACTTAACAATTAATTGTTGGATTCCAAAACACTAAAAACTGTTTATTATGCTTTATGTGAATCGTTTATTACTTACGGCATAATTGGATGGGGTGGATGTGGTAAAACCCTGCTAGAGCCATGGCAAGTTGCGCAGAAATTTATATTAAAAATTATTCTACGTAGACCATATCGCCATCCCACTAATGAACTGTATAAGGAAGCTAAAGTTCTTGATTGTAGGCAACTTTTTCTAAAAACTTCCCTCTTAAGGCTATTTTTGGACAATAACTCAAATTTAGGAATAATTCAGAACCGGCGACCAACGAGACAAGTTGTAGAAAATAGCTTAATAATACCCAAAAGGAAAACATCATTTGGTCAAAGACATTACTCTTTCATTGCGCCGAGATTTTACAATCTGATCAATATGGAAAAAAAATGAATTTGACATTTAGGGAATTCAAAAATAAATTAAAGAAATGGTTATCGAATCATGACAGACTAACCATACATCAAATGTTAGAAATAATAGTATAATATAACTTAGGTGCACAAATTATTAACATATTTTTAAACTTATATGTTAAGTATATTTTAACATTGAACTAACTACCAAAAAATATTTGACTTTGACAATGAATTATACTTTTAGACTAGGTATTTTTATATTAAATCCTATATTACTTAACATAATATTAAATATTATTGACTGTTTCTTTCTTTTCTCACATATAACTTTATTTATAATATTTAATCGAATTTTATATTATATTTATTGCCGATTTAATAATGGAATTGCATTTTATTTATTATATATTTTTAATATTTTTTTATTATTATTATTTTTTATTTAATTCTGAATACCACATTTTAGGGCAATTTAGTGTCATTAGCTTTTTACTAAAACTTGTACATTTGTAGGCAACCAAGCAATCAAGCAAACTTGATTGTAATATTGGAGTCCTGTCCACCCTAGAACGGGCTAGTCCCAGTTGGGTGACAGAAACAAATAAGCAAAAGGTTAAGGTTTTGCCATTCGGTTCCTGTTATTTTTGTAAGCTAATCAATGTTTTATAGTAATTAATTCTTAAATAAATAAATAAATAAAAATATGAAATTAATATATTTTACAACAAAAAACATTAAGAAAAGTTGAGAATCATATTGAGATTCAAGAAAAGTATTGAATACTTCAGCAATGCTGAAGGAAGACTTCCTGGAAGTTTCAATTAGGAAATTCTTTTTCAATTAAGATAATTTTAGTTTAATGTGTTCTCTGTCGCAATGTGAATATAAAATGCCTACTGTATTAATAACTCTGCTTAAAAATTTAAATTACTAATGTGTATTATTGTGACGTATAGATTTGTTACGCTAAATCATTTCGTGTTAATTTACTTTTTCATTTGAGTAATTCAATATTAAAAGATTGAGCTAAATCAACTATTACCTATTTATTATATTATTATTTATTATAGATGGTTAACAAATCCCAAAAAGACACAAAAAACTGACGTCCACTTTAGGTCAGTAACCGGAGAGGGGGCTTTCAATTGGAGGATGATATTTGATTTTATCTATTCGCCATCTGAAAGAAAAGTAAGTTCCTATAATAATAATGGAAATAATTATCTAACATAATAAATAGTACACCAAAATTAAATTTTGTTGCAAATAAACTCCACAATATGGGACACTAGGTTTTATTCTTTTAGTGGATTTATCCAATTCAATCATGAATGTAGACACTGTATTACTCCCGTTTCTCTTTAACAGATAATCGTGCCTAAAAAGAAAGTCATAAAAATGGCATTTGAAGAGAAGTATCAACCGGTTGTCAGTTTCCAAGTAATGGATATGGATTACATTACGGCTAATGATGTGTTAGGTGAGCTATACATTATCATTTTAATTTTCCGGCAGATTAAGTATTGTGAACGCGCAATTTTTATTTCGAGATAAAGACGGATATATACATTTTGACCACCAGGAGACGATTAAGAATATTTCCAGACTGAAGACTCTCTGTGAGTCTATGTGTACGTCTGTGTGTGTGTGTCTGTGTGTGTGTGTGTGTCTATGTGTCTGTGTATTCTTCCACGGTATCGCCCAAACACTTCATTCAATGGAGCTGAAATTTGGCATGCAGGCATCATTTAGTCATGGAAAGAGTTGAAAAGATTTTGGTTAAATTGGGTGCACTACAAGGCACGCCAGTCTAACTTCTATCTCGAAATATTGCAGCTAGAGAAATTCGGTACACAGATGCCTGGTTGGACCGAAATCAAGTTGTGAATTTTTAGTTGGAATATCTCGTATACAAACGACGTAAATAATATTTAAAATCCGACACTATTTCTTTGTTAAAATTGTATCATCTCCGCGTAAAAATGCGGGCGGCTAGCGCCATCTGTTACCCGCGAACCTGTCACTATTTATCCGCGATTGTGGTTCGTGTCTTCGCTTAGATGCCGTCGACCGATTTCGAAGCTTTTTTACTGGATTTTCGGTTGGTTACGTTAGGCTAAATGCCTTGTTTAGGCCTTGTCTGCTTGCTGGGAAAGTCTTGAGGTGACGCAGCCGATTGTTTATAGAACGTTATCAGTCTTGGATGTACAATTACATAGTATCAAATCAGATCGTCCTATTGAGAAGCCATGCTTAACTGGGGCACGAAACATTGTTCTTCTATTAGCCATATATTTTGTTTGTAATTTTGTTAAATAGGAGCATTGGAATTAAATATAACAAAGTTACCAATTGGTGCGCCGACACCTGGAAGATGCAACTTAGATATTCTTCGCTCGTCGAATTGTGTTAACATTTTCAAAATCGGCACCATTCGAGGTTGGTGGCCTTTCCAAGGATACAACAAGGAGAAAGGGGTTTACGACATAAGAGTGAGTTTATTTTATTTTAATGTACTCAATCAGACCTTACATTTGACATTAAATACCTCGTACTTACGTTAATTTATTGACATTTGGAGATATGGACATTTAGACAACTATTTACTTAATATTTTGACAGTTAGGTTACCCTACGGTATAAACTCAGCATAACATAACGATTCTAATAATATAAGCTTTTTCTAAATCGGTTTCAACGTTTAAAAGTTATGGTAGAATAAAGAAACGTAAAACATAATTAGATGAACCCTGAACACATTACACTCCTTTTTGTTGAGCAGTCATGTAAACAGAAATTATTCTTGTAAACTTAACAATTTTGCTGAATTGTTAACTAGCTTTGCAACAAGTTCTAATCATTGTACTTTCGGAAATTTCAGTAATTTTAAGCGTTATGGGGATAGTGGTGATGAAAGTTTTTTTATTCTTCTTTTAAAAGAGCTTATAAGCAGCATTATTCCTTTGCTTTTGCTAGATATGTAGGTACGGTACGATATTTTTACTATCTTTCATATTATTATCCCTTGAGCAACCTATTCAAGATACGTTTTACTTATTGACAAAACTTTTAACCCTCAAAAATATAACAGAGCCATTACTATGAAACTGACAGAATGTTATCTTAATTAAATAGCGATAGACTATATACATTCGAATTGATCGGTCGCAACTTCGTAAGCCACGTCGACTATTTTTGATGGTTTTCACGCTAGGATTTATGATTTTTTTCTTCTCTCACGTCGGTCTTTAAAAATGACTACTGGGAAAGGAGACACTTCAGCATCAGCCATAGTACATACACGTGCGGTCATGAGAGCGGTCCCGGTTTTACAGTCCGCGGTTTTGGATGGGACATTTATGTGGAAACCCACCGACCGCATTGATCAGCAGCTCGTGTCATGAGTCTGATTTTTGAACTGATATAGAAAATATCGTATACGAATTATCACAAACAAAATACCTTAGAAAAACAAACACCGGCGAAAATGAGAATTCCGAGTTAAAATCTTTCTCTGCGCAGACCCACATTTTACGGCTGGCAACGTTCGTAAGCTCTACGATCGGGATATGATGTCTTTCTAGCGTAATGGTGTATAAAAGAGGCAAATAGATCCCGTCGAAATTTGTCGCACCGAATCCGCCTGTGGGTTTGTTAGTGTTGCCGACGTAAACACTAAGCAATTAAAATCTGTGAAGCTTTAGCAGCGCAAATTCGAAAATGATTGACAAAATCTACGAACTACCTGGCGTTTAGGTAGGTAGCGTCAATCTCTCTAGCTTCGCGGACGGGTGTGGGACTAAGTAAGGGCTATTAGCCCAAAAAAAAATACTAGCTGGTTGTCCCTGAGAGCCAATTTTCGGATATCAAAAAGGGTTCTTTTGGGATCGGGTTATAAACAGGTAATAATAAAAAATTCGGATTTTATGCATAGCAAACAGATCGTCATGAACGGGTTTATATTGTATTAATAATAATGACATACGTGCGGGACCTAGGTTGAAAACCTCTGATCGCCTTCCTCCCTCACCCACAGCTTTCTAAACTTAAGGGTTGACCCAGCGGCGGTCACGCAGGAAAAATAAAATACTTCGTCGTAAAATATTCTCAATTTATTTTGAATACGCTAGAAATTCTACTAGTACATTATCTTTGCAAAATAATAAATATCTATAATAATAAAAAATCTACTTTATTCTTTGTAGGGAAAAGTAGACTTGGAGTTTTCCATACTTACTAAAGAAGAGGCTGATTTCTTTCCTGCTGGAAAAGGAAGAGAAGGTCCTCAGATGCTGCCGCAACCAATGTGAGTACATAGAAGATTTTCGTAGTTAACTTTGGTTTCCATACTAAATCATAATAATATCACTATATTTATAGATCTCGGAGATTAAGGGAAAGTTTTTAATTATTTATTTAAATAAAATATAATTAATAAAAATTTCTAAGCCAATCTAACTAGGCCATGCTTGTATAATATTATTGTTTGTGTAGTGGGCTTACTGATTTTAACGTAATAGTAATAATAATATATAATATTAAAAATAAAGTAATACAAGGTTTAGCCAGTGCCCGCAAAGCACATATAAATATGTTTTGATATTCGTTTGACATTTGTACTTTTTTTTTGAACTGAAAATCTTTTTTTTTTTCAACTTTTTTTGGAATCATACCGCTTACCCGACTCACCCCTCAGGAGTCTGTTTCAATGCGTAAGACTAGGTCTGTGCCCGCAGGGCATATTTTAGAACTTTTGAACATTTGAGCATTTTTGATATTTTGTTTTTTTTTATGAATCACGCCGCTTAATTTACTCCTCAGCTTGTTCAAATCCCTATATTTCAAATTTTAAGACAATCGTTTAAGCTGTCTAACCTGGGAGTTAGCGAACACAGAAATATAGAATCTTAAAATTATTATATTGATAACTGACTACAATAATAATAAATAAATATTTGTAATTAATAATGTAAAATAATATTTTTTTAATAAAAACTTTTTAAAATTTACCTGAATGCATTTAATTTTATTCATGTAGGTATTATAATTTTCACAAATATTAATTTGACTTATGGACTAGATTCGAGCAAGCGAATTCTATGGTTATGATGATAATGCCGAATTTCCGCTAATTGGCCGAATTTATCGACGGTTCTATTTCATTAAAAATTAATGATATCCATCAGGCGCAGGTAGAGTGGTTCTTTTTAGACAGTCTTTAGAAAAGCAGGCAGTTTCTTTTATAGAAAGGTTAAAAAAGATAAGTTTAATTGCATATATTTTTAATTTAAGATTTATACACTATTATATATGATTGAAATTGTTTAAATTTTGAAAATTTTAGTTTTAAAATACCTGTTGCAGCATTTTTTATATAATTAAAAAAAGGTGTTTTCCACAGTTATTTTTTAAACGTCATTTTGACGCTACTCAATATACGTCTAAGTCTAGATCTTATTGGGATGTGTCAAACAGTTTTAATTTTTTTCCTAAAAAAAATTCTGCACTGAAAATATTAAATGTCTGAATTCTCAACTGGTTGGTTACGGTTCGAGATCTTCGCTTAGCGGGATATGTATAAAACATAACTTTAAAAATAAAACTACATAAAAATAGTTTTTCATTTTGAGATCAGCTGGGCGCCGGACAAGTAAGTTCGATAACTATGAGAAATTTAACGTCGATTGCTTTAAAACTGCCCGAATTATTGAATGGTAACTTATGCCCGAACAGACAGAGGACTAAAACTCACTTATAGGATTGATACCCTTTGACACGGAGCCGTAATATAACGTAGATACAAACCAATGCAATAATTAGCCAATTTTTTAGGTGATAATGACTTAATTTAATGAACTGTCGATGGGAACCCTATTTCTAAGATTTGTTGGGTAATTAGAATTGAAAAGTAAATGTATATTTTTCATTGCTGTGTTGCGAAATTCGATATAAATATGCAATCATTTGCAGTACAACATCTAAAAATAAATAGAGACTTCTATTTCTATGTTTTTACTTTCCAGACCTACTAACCGTCGAGGAGGGAAAGTTTTGTAAAAGCACATTTTTTTCTCGAGATGTAGTCGGAAATATCCAATTTGTGCCCTACTGAGATGATTAAGACCATTTCCAAATTGAAGTCGGTCTGTGACTGTGTGTCTGTTTGTGTGTCTTTTTGTGTGTATTCCTCCACCATGGCCCAAACAGGCAAACTGATTGAGTAGAAATTTATCATGCAGGCATCATTTGGTGATGGCAAAAATTGAAAAGGTTGTGGTTGAAATCAGTCCACCAAAGGGCTCACAAGTCATATATAAATCTCGAAATATTAGATTTAGTGACTTAAAATTTGGTACACAGATGCCTCGTTGAGTCAAAAACTAATTTACCGCTTGAAGTTTATAACACCCGACGTTTCAGCGATGTTGCAACCGCCGCTGTCTAGGGTAGACCTCAGTCTATCATATACAACGGCGATTGCAACATCGTCGAAACGTCGGGTGTTAAAAACTTCACGCGGTAAATTCGTTTTTATCTTATTCATTCTGTCAACCTTACAATGTTCAAATAGGGATGGTGGCTGAGGGGCGGGTTCACGAGAGAGTGCCTATTTCTTTTGATTTTCAGTAACATAAACAAAAGTAGTTCTATTGAAAAACTGTTCCGGTCTGATTTCATAACGTGCATTTCATTACGTGCATTTTCCAAAGTGGACTCCAAAATGAAGAAAGTTTTCTAGGTACGAATTGGTTTTTTTTTATATATTAAGGAAACCAATACAAATATACGAAACCAGTAAAATAAATTTTTGACGCTCCCCCCGTACATGAGGGTGCTTATATGCCTGTACTAATTAATAGCGGCTGTTCGTTACGCTTACTCCAAGATAAGGCAAGCTTATTGAAAGCTATATGCTATTAGATTGCGCACGCCATTAGAACGATTTGGCAATCTTTCTGTGCCGGCGAAATGCAGTTAGCGCTAATAGCATTTACGTCCAAACTAATAGCAATGTCTTTGGCCATCTATAATAACATTGCAAATTAATGTTTTTTTTATAAAGGACCTGTTGTATTACCTTTTTTAAAGGTTTTACAACGATAACAATAAAAACAATGAATTATTAGAGCCATCTATCGCATTTTTTTATAGGCTGATTACATCACAGAAATAAGTTATAGAATTCCATCTATTAGTCTATCTTAAATTAGAGTACGTAATTATTACGTATTGAAACCAGTATACCAAGTTAAAAGTTGACATCTTTATGTAAATAATTTTTGAATATTAAGGGTTATAATTTGATTATAAGTCGTTATATATATAAGGGTTATAAGTCGTTCGCTATTAAATTATTATTTTATATCGTATAGGCGTATTTAGAGTGAGTGCCATTTAGGCGCTTCGCCGTACTGTTCAAATTTCAAAATATTTTATTGATTTCAAATTATCAGTAGATACAATAGTCAGTAGACAATGTTATACCACGAAATTCGCCACATTTAACATAATAATCAATTTTTGGAACTATGAGTGCCATCTACACGTTGCACTTCGTAGTAAATACTGGTTTCCAAATCGTGTTACGTCATTGAGCAATCTAATACGCTATATAATTAATGGTATATGCCATGCAGGCAAAGCGATAACGCCTGCAAAATCGAATCAGGAAAGCAAAAACAAAAGAATTGGATATCAATTTTCTCATTTCTTGCAAGATTAACAGGGAGAAAATTGATATTGGCGCAGACTAAAAGAATGTAGCTAGAAATGCCTTAAGGATAGCGACGACGTGAATTCAAGAGGTAAACAGTTATTCAAGACTGTTAAGTGAAAAATAAAATGGGCGACCTATTTGAATTATATGTGGCCCGAGTCGGATTATTATTGTATTAATTATTTTCTTCGCCAGGTATAGTATTCCACCCTTTAATATTTATTACTTCTGAAAATAGAAAATGTTGATTACGAAAGTTAGAGGGGTTCATCCACCACTGCGTCCATCCTATTCCCGCGGTCACCGAGTTCGTACATTTTTGGTATATTTATCCCGCTCGCTCAGCTTCAGACTTCGGCTGCTTAAGTAATTTATATTGTTTACGTGTTTTAATACTAATTTGATTAACTATATATATATATATTGTAAGCTTCCTGTTGTTGGTACCTATACTTAGTAAATTATATTAGGAGTATTAGTTAGGTTATTTTTATACTTTAGATATCGGTTACCTTTTATTTCTTATTAAAAATAGCTTAAAAATAATAACCGCTCCTTCGCTTCACTTTTTTTGCATATGCTAAAAGTAGCACGTGACCGTGGCTTTTTTTAACACTCATAAACCCTTTAGGTAGTTGAGGACGACCAATACTATTCAATACTATTCTAAGTTTTATAATAGAGCAAGAATTCGGCTTTATTTTAATATGAGTAAGATTAGACTTTACCTAAATATTTATTTACAGTTTCGGCCGTAACAAAAAAACCTTCAATAATTATGTTTTTTTGCAAAGTTTCCAAAGCTTTATACTAGACTTTTCATCGTGTATGTGATTTTCCAAAATGGGCAAAATTAAATAAAGAGGAGTCATCAAGTACCTGGACGTACCAGATCTATAGCGATATGCAAGAGATATTGAGAGGATGCAAAGTATTGAAGATTAAGAGATACACAGAAAAACATTAGAAAAAAATGTGTCCTGACAATGGCTTGTCAAAGATTGATGTTCCAGAAAGTAGTATTGCAAATTATCGCCGAAGAATTGGGGTTTTCCAAGGTGTCTGCAAGATGGTTGCTGAGGTTTCTGACTATCGAACAAAAGCACGCTCGTCTTAAGCATCCAAGCTTTTTGAACAGAGTTGTTACTACGGATAAAACCTTGGTTGACCATGGTATTTTAGAGACCAAACAACAGATAAACAATGGAGACGGCGCGGGTCTCCGCCCTCAAATAAGTCTGAGGTGATTCTGTTAAACAACAAGGTGATAGCCTTTGTGATTTGAATTTAAAGGGCGTAATCTTGGAATAGTATCAAGTATTAAGAGGGACTTTATCAATAAATATTGGAATAGGTCTAATACTAAACTATGAATATAACGCTAGTCTCCTACACCATTTTTGCTAAGAAGTGTAAAAACTACGCTCCAAAAAACCTTTTTTTTCCATTAGGATAATGCACGTATTCACACAGCGTCACAAGCAATGGCTGAAATTCTCAAATGTGGCTTAAAATTTCTGCCACATTCTCCATATTTATCTAATTTGGCTCCATCCGACTTCTCTCTCTCCAAATCTTAAGACACACCTAAATGGAAAAAGAATTTTAACAAAATTTGAAAAGTGGAATCACCAAATATGATGTTGGAATCACCATGGAAGATCTTATAAAATCAGGGGTGAATACGTTGGAAAATAAAGATATTTGTTAAAATAAAGTATTTCGTGTCTTGGTTAGGGCGTCAACTTTACAAACCAGCCTTGGGAAATACACACTTTTATTTGAGAATAATTATAAAGTTAAATATATAAGTGATATAACACGCAGAATAAGTGATTTTGGTTACAATTGCAACCAGGGGGCGTAATCTTGAAAAATTTAGCATGCCAAATTTGTCTATGGTCTATTTGATTTACATGGGCCATCGACAAATTTAGAATGCTATTTTTTTCAAGAATAGGCCCCCAGGGGCGAACAACCGACTAGTTAAATAAAAATCAAAAACATACCTTCAAATTTGTTAAAAAATTTATATACCTCAGCTTATTATTTACCAGAGACAGCAATACTAGCGAAGAGGTGAAAGTATATTTAATGGCTAGAAATACGTATTACTTCAGGCTCCAATCTCAAATGAAATCCTGTCTGCTATCCCGAAACATAAAAGCAACTCTCTATAAAGATACTCATTAGCTTAGTCTTAACCTACGCTTCAAAAGGATTGACCCTTACTAAAGCCGATTAAAATACAAAACAGGAAAAGAAAATCAGGATAGAGTAAAATGTAAGAAGTTTATTAATGAATCTCAAAGCCTCAAAATGAGTTATAGGACCTACGGTGATGATGATGTGTGTATTGTGAAGTACTATTCAAATTACGGCAGATATGCAGTTTAGGGGAATAGTCTGCATTAAAGATGTTTGCATTGAACATCACCCGACTATATTGATCACACTGATTCCGAATCTATACCATATAAATTAATTTGTCTGGACTCTTTAAATAAACGAAATACCAGGGTTTAAAGTTTAATAATATTATGTAAATGGGCCGAAATCTAGTTAAATCTGCTATTGAGCGAAATTGACTTTTTCTCTCGCTATAGCATAAAATATAAGTTCAGATACTTGTCGGTCTGCCGGTGTAATATAGAATGAAGCAAAATATACCCCACAAGAATAAGAAAGAAATCAAATAACAAACACAGAGACTTAAATGTCAGTCGTAATTAATTACTTTTATTGATCAAATTTTCTCTATGGCTTCTTATGATACCGAGTTATTGTCAGTGGAAGTTTTCGTAATTTATTGAAAGAATATTTTCTGTGTGATTAAAAAAGTGTTTCAAATATGTGTAATTAGCCTATCGAATCACAATTTTTGCTCCAGGCTCAATTGTTTAGCGACGCTACGAATTTCACTTTCCCGCCCACCAACCGACCTGAAGGAAAAGTATTGTGAACGCACTAAAAAAAAATATGAGATGAAGAAGGAAATATCCATTTTGAGCCTCCTGAGACGATTAGGACCATTTCCAGATTAAGTCTGTTTTTGTGTCGATCTGTGTGTTTGCGTATGTATTCCTCCACGATAGCGCCCAAACGCTTAATCCGATTGAGCTGAAATTTGGTATGCAAGCATTATTTAGTCATGGCTAACGTTGAAAAGGTTTGGCTAACGAGAAATTGGTCCACGTCCACTAGTTATATAGCATAATCGAAATATTGGACTTAGAGTTTTGCGATTTGATATACAGAGAGATGCCTTGTTGGGCCGAAATTACATTGTAAAATATTGTTTTGGTTGGAATATTTTATATCCCAGCTGCACTAATAATATTTATATAAATTTGTATGTGGCGAATACGTTGATGCGTTCCCAATCCTAAATGAAATAGTTACAATATTTAAATTGTTATAATAATTAAAATAGTTGTATTACAAAATCACATTAAAACTTCACCGGGCAGTATATTTGCATAAATGATTGAACCGAACGTGTTCAATGCGTTGCAATCTCATTATCCGCGCTCGTCACCGACCATCCCTTTCAAAAAGGTTACTCTTTCATTACTCCACAAAATCCTTTTATTAGTCCTTTCATTAGCCGAGAATGTCTTGGGGTGACACGACCTTTTTTTTTCTACTATATCAAATAAAATGTAGTTACATTAAAGGAAAAATTACCTTTTAATTTGCTAGTGAAATAAATTATACGACTTGATGTGGTTTGAAACAGGTTTATCGATTCTTATTGTTTTATTTATTTACCTACTTTTACTATATATTTTTTAATTTCTTTAATTTTTCCTTGCTTTTTTAAGTCATTTTTGTAATATTCATTAAGTAATGTTTTTATAGCACAATAAAGTTATTCTATTCTATTCTATATATGCGCGCACTGCTTGCGGTTCGGTTTAAAAGTAAAGCCAACCCTTAACAGCAATGGGCAAAAATATTTTTTTTTAATATCAATTATAGTTTTGATGACAGTCTCTTGGACTGATGCTGATTTCTTCCACTAGGAGGCGTGGAAGTCAGCGAGCTTGCGCCCGTTTCAATATGACCAATTTAAATTCTATTTGTACAATGATATTAGCAGTATAAAGATGTACATTTGGAAAATCTACCAACTAGATCGTACATCGTACAACATTGGCTACGTACCATATTTTTTTTAAAAATCCTGATATATGTTGAAATAGGTAGGTATATGTTCAAATATATGTATAATATGTTTGCATTTTTTTTAAAAACTTATAAGATCACGTTGTGTGATCTTCTGAACATTGTTTAAGATTTAACATGATTTCGATAATGTGACCAAAGAATAGATCATTTCCATATATGATACTGTGAAAACATCGGGGTTTTCAAAGTATAAAATAATTCATGGTTTCACAATAATGAGACCAAAGAATATATGATTTATATATTACGTACATAGTCCATATATTACGGACACGGACACGGACAGAGCTGGGTTTGAATGATATTAGGATTTCAGCAGGTTTATATTTTTCTATTATTTTCCTCGATTACATTATTTTGGTTTGAATATTCTAAACCATTTATATTACGAGTAATTTTATTTTTAGTTTCAGCTGGCTTTTGCCTAAATATTATTTTTAATGGTCTTTGCGCAACGGAAATTGGTCGTAAAAGAAACGACTCGATCCATTGGTTAATCCAAATTATAGTTCCCGCCGCAATATGTATTTGCCGCCGCGTGTGCTATATTTTATTTGCATCGAACATTTTCATATGGCTACCAAAGCGATTTTATATCAAACCGAAATCACAAACTTTTCAGGTTGAAATTCCAAAAAAAAAACTATTTTGTCTTATTTAGTTGGATTGTTAAAAAAAATAAAGCTTAATCATAAATCCCTTAATCCAATTTCCCACCTGCTTCTCCGATTTAATAAAGTGTCTGTGTTGTCTTCTAAAGTGGTTTCACGAGTTACCTCTATTTGTCGCATTCAGCTTTCCAATACACTTTACGTCGTCTAGTCTCCCACAGGAGCGAGGCGCCGGGAGACTGTCTGTTACGAGTCTCACAAGGCACGTTTTCTAAAAGTGACGGATAACTTTCGGTATCGGTTTGCCGTCAAACTGTAAGTTTGCTTCACAAGCGTGTACGTTTCAACATGTGACCGATACCGGTGGATCAAACCGATTGGTTACAATTTACCGACAACAATAGGCTACATTTATACAAAATACGATATTAAATTATTTAGTGAAATTCGGCCGATTACTTATTTTATTTTATTTTATTTTAATTTTCTTAAGGCTAACTTACAGCCAATAATTTTGTAGTGAACAATAATAGGAAGCTTAGAGCCATTTACAAGTTACCACTGATAATGACAATAATAATAACGTGAATTTATAACTGATATTAAGTATAAAAAAGATTTAATAAGAAGATACTAAATTGTACATTAGAAAACATGTTGACATAAACAAGACTGTAATAAAAGAAGGAAATGCTAAGCCTGGTCATCACAAAATCGCCCTACAACCTGCTTCCTTATAGTATCTATATTCGTGAAAAAGGGGTCAATATCAAAGTCAGCATTCAGGGTGTTGAAAGTTTCGCATACCCTTATAAAATAAGAATTACGCCTGTATTTGGTTTTAAAGCTAGGTACAAGAAGGAGTGCCCTATTTCTAAGTGCCCGGCTAGGAGTGCGGAGAGATATTTTAGATAGTAGTTCAGGACAATCAATCGAGCCATTTAAAATTCGTAGTAAAAGTGAGATATCAGCTATGTTTCTTCGCAAAGCCAATGGCAGCAAATGATGGCGGATACAACGAGAATAGTAGTCTGGATCACGTATACGGTATGGGGAAACTGGTACCGATACCGATTATATATTTGGACATGAACATGTCTATTGCAAATTCGGTTCAGTTGCATACAAAATTGGATTGGTAGCCGGGTTGAAAGATTCCGATATAATGAAAATCTTCCCAAATTTTTTGACGTGATATCTCGGCGAGTAATAAATCGACGCCACCAACCGACTAAATTCAGATAGATTTTACATAGTCTAATGTGGTTATTGCGGTTGCTGTCTCAATATCTGGGTGTGGCGGGCAAAAAAGAAAGATAAATTTATAACCAGTTGTATGCATTAGAAGAAACAGCTTAAGTTTTATTATAACGGATTAAAATTATTGAAAGCTGTTTCTTCAAACACTCATTTTTAATTATTTTAAACATAATATGGAAATACATAAAAATGGTCATACCAAGTAATGGTGCGAAGTAAACAATGGCCCATATGCTGATGACCATGCTACGCGCATACCCAACTAGGCCAATATAGCCTGTATATGGGCATACGACTTATCGTCTGCCTTGGGTGAAGAAGCATAACTGACGTAGGTACTAATATACATACATACACGATGTTATAACAGGTTGTAAGGTGGCCGAAAGGTCGGGTGCCGCCAAATTCACGCTGTAAAACACGTTTTAAATATTTTATTTAAATAAATTATTGTCTACCGCAAAAAAAGTCTTAGCCACCCAGTCTATTTTAGATGCGTATCTCTTGCCTTAAAAAGCTAGCCATGGGAATGAAACTCATGACGGCATGTTTTCAACCATCGAAAATTTCTTTATAGGGGGTGTTGCACGAATACTTATTTATTGTATTAATGTGGCTTATTCAATGAAGGCGATTTTTTCGCATATAATTACATATTTGCATAAATACGGAGATTGGCCGCCCGCGAGTTGTCGCAACGGAAAATCCTCCGATCAGTGGTATTAGCATTCCAGCGGTTAAGTCATGAAATTGCAAGTGGCAACTTAAATGGATGCCCTTCAACCGCCCGACCCCCCCCTTCTCTGTACTGAAATTGAGCCAACTGCTTACTAAACTACTAACTAAACAATGTGTACTAAACGATCATGTTTTTGTTTCAGCCGCCCGGATACCGCCTTTTCATTTTTCAGCAATCCCTTCAAGACTCTAAAATTGATGTGTATCCGACGAGGACTAAAATTTATCATCATGACGACATTATCTGCAGCCTTCGGATATGTAGTATATTTTGTGGTGAAAGTGGCTGCGTCTGAATACATCGCTAATAAAGTTTTTGGTTTCTATGAAAAGGTAAGATTTGTAAAATAGTAAAAGGGCCTTCTACTGTACAGAAATGACACTCTCCTGTGCGTCTAAGGCGCGAAGTAACTTCAATTGCGTTTAGCGTTGAAAATGTTGCCCAGGGCTGCCATTGCTGATATATAACATAGATATTCAATGTTTTGTTTTTAGCCCTAGTTTTATTTCTATAAAAACTGTACCCGCGTCTCCGCCCGATTCAAAGTCTGACAAATATTGACATTTTGTTGCATCGTTTTTTCTTTCCCCTCACACCAACCGACCAGGAGGGAAAGTATTGTGAACGCGTAAAAAAATGTTTCTAGATGAAGATATATATTTTGGCCAACCAGAGACGATTAAGACCATTTCCAGATTGAAGTATGCTGTGTGTCTGTATGTCTGTGTGAATTCCTCCACGATAGCTCTCAAACTCTCAATTCGATTGAGCTGAAGTTCGGTATGCAGGTATCAATTCAATTCAATTCAATTCTCTATTGAGAAATCACACAGTATTACAGTAATAATATTTTTTTAAATGTATGCAGATTTACAACAAATAAAACCGGTTACGGATTTCAATAAAATTACATAAATTACGTTTTTTTTAACTACTTAATAAAACTAACGTACCTTTAATTTATTTTTTTTCAATTTTAGAAGTACATAAGAGTCGATTATGCAGGGTGTGTGTATGTGTTTGTGGGAGTGTGTTGAGCGTGTAAGTGTGGAGTGTGAGCGGGTATGATATTAGTAATGGCGTATATATAAAATATAATAATAAAAAAATACGTGTGGCACTCGGGGACTGCCGCGGTAAAGCTATTGCATAGCATTTTTAATAACTTATGCAATTATAATTATTATTTTTTTTTATTTTTTCTTATATCAGATAACTGCGGTCTATCGGAAAACGTTGAAATTATTTCGAATCATCTGCGGCTTCGGAATAATTTAAACGTCTTCCGATAGAGTGCCGCGCACGATTTTTTTATTCGGTAAAGCAAAAAAACGGATTATTAAAAAAAAATCGTAGATAAAAAGATAGATAATTAAATTATCTTTAAAATGGTGCAGGTTTCATAATAATACGCCAGATAGTATTTGCGTTGTAGTCGTTTTTGTGTTCGGTTAGACCTAATTTCACAAATTAATTACACTATGTAATATAAACAAAATCTAAAATATTCAAACCTAAGAATATTAGGAAAATGTTCTTGTTTAACATATATTTTTTTCGAATCGTAAGCAGTACTCGTTTAGACGTAATTATCAGTTTAAAATCATTAATTTTCGTTTAGAAATTTCTTCATTCGGTCGCCGCGCTGGCCTAGGCCCGCGATAAAAGCTATGCAATAGCTTAATAATAATAATAATCAATAAAAATAGCTATAAACCAAGTCAGCTTATTGTATCGGTTAGGGTTTGATTTACGGAGTATTTGTAAGTGATTATGGAATTATTAAACATATCAATACCATTTAAATGGGTATTATAAAGCTCACAACAGCGTGTGAGTACTCCATTCCTTGATGCATTAGTTTTAAAGCGCGGCAATCGAAACAGGTCAAATTGGCGTGTGGTCCTCATTGGGGCGTTAATATTGATCGCTCCCACCAGGTCAGAGCAATCGAATATACCGTTCATTATTTTATAGAGGCACATTCAAGTTGCGCCGATAACATAGCGAATTTATTTTAAATAGTAAGGCCGCCTCATTAGTAGTATTACAATAACTTTTTGTCTTGAAATTTAAGTATCGAACGAACTTATTTTGGATATTTTGCAGTCTGTTAATGTGGACCTGATAATAGGGAGACCATATTGGAGAAGCAAACTCAAGGTGAGATCGAACAAACGCATTGTATAATACCTTCAATATAAATGGATCGGTGAATGGTTTCGATGCGCGAATTATGAAGCCAAGCATTCTACTAGATTTTTCGGCAATAGCTGCAATATGAGCCCGAAAGCTTAATCTGTCATCTAAAACTACACCCAGGTCCTTAATAGAAGTGCACGTCGCGATAGGAATGTCATCGATCTGATATGAATAGTTAATCTTGTTTCTATTTCGCGTAAAGCTTATGTGGAAACATTTAGCTACATTCATTTTTATCCTGTTTTGGTTACAATATATTTCCAAAGAGTCGAGATCCTTCTGGAGGAGAACACAATCGTTTTCAGATTTAATAATTTTATATATCTTTAAGTCATCTGCATACATCAGGAATTTTGAATGTTTGAAGCATTCACCGATGTCGCTAACGTACAGAATAAAAAGTATAGGTCCTAAATGTGGTCCCTGTTGGATACCAGAAGATAATAGACTTAGAGACTTGAAATTTGGTACACAGATGCATTTTTACGCTGAAATGATATTGTGAAATTTTGACTGGAATATCTCATATAATAAACTGCACTAACAGTATGTGAATTCCACCATACATGTGTATGGCGGAATCAAATATTTAAATTTGCGGCACCGCGCGTTTGAGATTCAATTTTTGAAATAAGCGCCGACGACTGTTCGATATTTAAATATTCATTGCGAAATTTAAATATTCAAAATTCGATTTTCAAACGGCGAATTTTACGGTGACGCGAATAATGGGATGACGCGCATTCGAAATTTAAGAAGTGTCGCACTACTCATATTTCAAAGTAGAAATATTGGACTTAAAATCATGTTGGTAGGTCGACCTTGTTGGAATATCTTAAATAGGAGTTGCACTAATAATGTTTAAATTTCGCCTTTCATTTTACTCAAACATTAACGCCATCTGTTAACGCTTGGCGTAACCCCGCCCTTAGCCGAGAAACGAACCGCGCCACCCGAGGCCGTTGCAACGGAACCCAACCGGAGTTATCCGCCGGCTGAGAGGTTGGTCATAGATTTTATTTAAAAAATATTATTCAGATGAAATCAGTCCTTGGCTAGTTGCAGGGAAAGTATTGGTTTGAAACAAACGTTTTTTTTGAGCAGATAGGAAGTAGGTGTGATGGAGAATGTTTTAAATTGATACACAATAATGTCGCCTCAAGCGATGATGGGGGTAGAAACAAATAGAAGTGCAATGAACATCGTGAGTACAATGAACTCACAGGTGATCGACAGATTGCCACCCGCCAGTTGCTATCATTTTTTTTCAAGAATAATATTGTTGCCATGTCAAAAAACATACTGAAATGCTACGCTTAACAGTGAGCGGGAATAGCGCAGCAGCAGGCTGTGCGTACAGGAGCATTTAGGTAGGTCTCGAAACTTGAGATGTATCGAAACTCCAGTGCTCGCTATAGATCTTTTGAAGAACTATCCAAAGAGGTACGTAGGTAAGAGAACATAAAATGCACTGCTTGCATCGCTATAGCTAATGTTGGTTAGGAAAGGTACATAAAGAAGAAGTTTAAGAGCTTGAGAAATGGATCTTTACCGCGTAGGAAAGTTTATATGTAGTGGTCATGGAGAAATGTGGTAAGACAATGGTAGATGCAATGAAGACACGTGCTGTGCATGACGAAAACTACGAAACCGTTTTCATATTCATAACGTAATACAAATGTAAAATTCTTGGGAAACATATCTAAATATCTATATAAAAAACAGCAGCAAGAAGAGACAAGTAATAAGTAGTTAGGTAGAATACCTAACTACTTAATACATGGAAAATATTACACAGTTCTAAAACATGTACTGCTCTTTTACAACATAGTTTACCACTGTAAATTATTACTAAGAGAGTTTTTAAATTAATTTTCCGATTAGTTCTGCATATACATTCGCTATGCAATTATTACGTGGTGTCATAAAATCAATGAGAGGTAGAAGTGGATAGCGTAAACATGAACTAGCTACCCATTTATCTTACTCTGATATAAGCGCTGCTTGGCAGAGGGGAGAGGGGTATTTAATAGTACTCGTATACAACAAACAAGTGTCGCCGCCCTGTACGGCTGGGTTATGCACAAAGCAATCACTTTTTGCGAAAGCGATTCCGAGGCGACCGTATTCCTATTTGATCACTTTAAACGCATTCGTAATCGGTTATATTGAAGTGGCTATATTGTACCTGGCTATATTGAAGTGATTACAATTACGCTCATTGCGATTTATATATACACATTTTAATAGTTGCCTGGTAAAAAGGCATGCCTTGCCAATTTATAGCCGTCGAAAGGCTTGCATTTATGGCAAATATCTAACTTCACATTTACCCTGGCCCTTTCTTATTTACGATTTCACTAAAACCCAACTTACCCATCTGGATTCGCTGGTGACATCTAGTCTGAAATCCTAGTTGTCCTTAGCCAAAACAGCTGACCCCTCGACTCTCTTCAGGTGCAACCACAATTTTGGTCTAGGTCACAAAACTGCCCTCTTTGCTCTACGCCAACTCCAGAATAACAAAAAATTCGATTGTGTCCAATTCCAAGCCTGATTCGATTGTGTCCAATTCCAATCTACAAGCCTGCTTAGACTTCCACAAAAAGTTCCTTACTGGAATCAGCCAGAATGGCACTGGTCTGGGGTATGGCAGTACAGATATGAGCAATGTGGGCTTGAAATAAATCTATTGGGATTAGACTACAACTGCAATAAACTGGCTCATGCTATTGGCCTCTAATGCCAGAATGATTGGACACCAATTGGGGACTTTTGCATTCCTCCTCCAATGCACTGGAAGGTAATGCTCTGGAGAGATGCTTGAATTTTATTTAAATGCACTTCAACATACATTTTCGGACCCAGTAACCTTGCTCGTTGAAGCTATTCAGAGGATAGTTCATGTCCCCTTTGTAGTAATACCCCTTACACAGCTAGACATATTCTAGCTGGCTGCGAGGTGGCCTTAGATCGAGGACTGTACACTTACCGCCACGGAAAAGTCCTTGCTGTTATTCACGAGCTTCTCAGTGGCTCATGCCAACAAGGGTCTGACAGTACCCTCCAAACCCACAATACGGCTCTAAAGGCAAAACACATTCCACAACAAAACCTTTCTCAATAATCGAGAAAGTTTCAGATTGGATTCTGGAGCTCGATTCGGTCTCTAAGCAGTAAAATTTTCCTAAAAGTCTCGGATGCACAGCCCTCCGTCCAGATATAACTCTTTACTCTCTATCTCAGAAGATGTCCCTTATTGTAGAATTAACTTTTCCATGGGAATCAAATATCCCAAAAGACCACGACTACAAAATAAATAAATACCATGATCTTACAAATGTCGTCACCTAGATCGGCTTCACTGTTCACCTTCACTCGGTTGGAATTTGGCTGCTATCCAAATCTCTGTTTCACCTCTTGTGTGTGTGTTTGTGTGTGAATAAGAAGTGGTTTAAAGGACATAGTTTCTATGGGTAAAAGCTAGCAAATGACCCCCCCCCCCACCCTCAATCCCCCAAAATATTGTGTCGGTTTATTGGACAAACACCCGTACATCTATATCTTCTATATTCTATCTTCTATATACATATAACTGAAAATGTAATTGTACTAAATCGCTAATCTTGAAAAGTGTTTGTATTAAGTGGTTAATCTTAGGAAGTTCTTCACCGATTGCTTTGAAATTTTAACAAAACGTTGCATTCCAGTTGCATTGAGTCGTGTTTTATAACAATTGATGTATTGATAAAATAACTAATAATTAATTAAAAAAACAATTTTCAATTATTTTGTGTGACATTGCGTTAGAAGTATGCAGAAAACGCGAGAGAAGAAGTGTTCCATATCCAAGTAACATTCTAAACGCTGCCAAATTTTCAAAATTTCGAACGCTGGTAAAGCCAAATGTAGCTATCAATGATATATTTTTTCTCGCTTAGCATTTCAATGTTTTCATTAGGATTGAATTATTTCGTGAAACATTGCGTAGGAATTGAGTCGTTTATCTAAGCGTTTATTTCTTGAGTATCAGAAAGTTTATTTCATTAGACACTTTACTTAAATCATTTAAAGGGCCAGAAATGCAGTGGGTGTGTGGACTCGTTGGTACAAATGAATGATGCATTGATATTATCATCAAAAGTCCCAAGGGTAATCACTGAAGTCGGCAGGAATCGACTTGAGGGAGAACTTATTCTCACATGGGCACTTATGTGTGGCCTGCTCCACCAGAGTGAGCTCACCTAGCAGTCTGGTTATACTTGCCCCTGTGGGGATAGCCACCAATATTTTCTACAAAGAGGTCGGTAAACATTTTAAGCTATTGCATAGCTTTTATCGCGGGCCTAGGCCAGCGCGGCGACCGAATGAAGAAATTTCTTAACGAAAATTAATGATTTTAAACTGACAATTACGTCTAAACGAGTACTGCTTACGATTCAAAAAAAATATATGTTAAACAAGAACATTTTCCTAATATTCTTAGCTTTGAATATTTTAGATTTTATTTATATTACATAGTGTAATTCATTTCTGAAATTAAGTCTAACCGAACACAAAAACGACTACTACGCAAATAATATTTGGCGTATTATTATGAAACCTGCACCATTTTAAAGATAATTTAATTATCTATCTTTTAAGCTATTGCATAGCTTTTATCGCGGGCCTAGGCCAGCGCGGCGACCGAATAAAGAAATTTCTTAACGAAAATTAATGATTTTAAACTGATAATTACGTCTAAACGAGTACTGCTTACGATTCGAAAAAAATATATGTTAAACAAGAACATTTTCCTAATATTCTTAAGGCCTGGGCACATAGCCGACGGGGCGGGACGGCGACGCGACGCCAGCGTGACGTGATAGTTGTAATGTATTGAACTATAGAAAAGATGACACACAGCGCAGTCCCGCTCGGCGCGACGTTTGACGTCGCGTCACGTCGCCGCCGCGCCGGGCGCGATTACAAACGGAGCGCGGCGGGACGGTGATCGACGGGGCGCTGGCGGGGCGCTAGCACAGAGCTAAGCTTTGTATTGTATGGGATACGTATTTAGTAGTCACACAGAGAACGCGACGTCAGTGCGTCGCGCTCGGCGGGACGGTGCGTTTGTGTTTTTTTACAACTTTGACTGACGAAATCTTATTATTAAAAATGCATAACGACATTATCGAACGTCTTATAGAATGCGTTAGAAGAAACGTATTTCTATATTATTTATTTTTTCCTTTATTAAATTGTGTAATTCTTCAAAACATTCTTGCGACATTTTAAAGTAGGTATAGAACCTATCTTCATGGGATTCAAGTTCCCGGCAGAGTCTATGATATTCACCATATTGATGTCGCTTTTGGTTCACATCATGCACCCATATCCGTTTACGGTGTTTTTTTTTAGCTAACGCAAACAAAAGCAAGGCCGTTTCGACGTCTGAATCGCTTGACATTTTGTTTCAAAATGCTCGAGAAATCACGCCGAGGACGGCAGGACGGGCGGCCGGCGCGACGCCAAACTTGAGCGTCGCGCCCGCAGTGTGACATGTACGGCGCGCTGCTGCCCCGTCGGCGTCGCGTCGCCGTCACGCCCCGTCGGCTATGTGCCCAGGCCTTTAGCTTTGAATATTTTAGATTTTGTTTATATTACATAGTGTAATTAATTTGTGAAATTATGTCTAACCGAACACAAAAACGACTACTACGCAAATACTATCTGGCGTATTATTATGAAACCTGCACCATTTTAAAGATAATTTAATTATCTATCTTTTTATCTACGAATTTTTTCGAATAGTCAAAGAATAAAAGAATAATATCCGGTTTTATTGCTTTATTGAATAACATTCGTGCGCGGCGCTCTATCGGAATTACTCCGAATCATTTGATTCCCCAGCCCCAAATAATTCGGTTTTTTTGCTTTATTGAATAAAAAATTCGTGCGCGGCGCTCTATCGAAAGACGTTTAAATTATTCCGAATCATTTGCTTCCGGAGCCGCAAATGATTCGGAATAATTTCAACGTTTTCCGATAGAGCGCAGTTATCTGATATCAGAAAAAATAAAATAAATAAAGAATTATAATTGCATAAGTTGTTAAAAATGCTATGCAATAGCTTTACCGTGGCAGTCCCCGAGTGCCAAACGTATTTTTATCTACGATTTTTTCCGAATAATCCGTTTTTTTGCTTTATCGAATAAAAAATTCGTGCGCGGCGCTCTATCGGAAGACGTTTAAATTATTCTGAATCATTTGCTTTCGCAGCCGCAAATGATTCGGAATAATTTCATCGTTTTCCGATAGAGCGCAGTTATCTGATATCAGAAAAATAAAATAAATAAAATAAATAAATAATTATAATTGCATAAGCTGTTAAAAATGCTATGCAATAGCTTTACCGAGGCAGTCCCCGAGTGCCACGCGTATTTTTTTTTTTAAATTGTATTTATCAGTTTTGTACAATACAACATTTAAAACTCCTTAAAACCATAGAGCTTTTATGTTTGAGCTTTTATTAAATACCTAAGTAAAACAACAATTAATTGATTTAGTTTGGCCTTGAAATGTAACTCTCAATAGAGTTAAACTCTCATTTTACCTCAATTTAACTCTTTAGATAATCTATATTTTTTAGGGTTCCGATCGAAACATTAAAATGCTGATAAAAAATCTCTTTAACGCAGACGAAGCTACGGGTAGCTAGTGGTATCTAGACGAAGCTACGGGTAGCTAGACGAAGCTACGGGTATCTATATGGATAAATACAAAATCACACATATTTCATAAAAAAAAACCGTAAATACAATAGTTCACTTTCTGTAACGGTAGTCGTGTTATTAATTCTTTTTAATATATTTACTTGTTTTAATTTTCATAAAAGATGTATGACGACGATGTATGACGTATGGCGTCTATCTTATCAATGCTTACCTCCTGATGCAATGCTACCCACGGCTGATGCTAGTCTCAACTATTATGCTTTCATCATTTCTTTATTTGGAAGTGATCGTAGTAACATCAATTATACCTACCACTGCTTAATTATTATCGTAATTTTAATCAGTGATCTATGCTCGTGATGTCATCGTGCGAGTATAACCTAGCAACATTTCATTTCAATGAGTGGCACACCCAGTTGAGCCATAAGTGCTGGGGTTATTTATTACCTCCACTAGAAAGTCATATTTAATTATTGGGTGAGTCGTTGGCTGTCGAACATTTTATTAACAAGGGCTTGGCATCGTAAATTTGTTCAATAGCTGGTTATTCTGAAAATTCGACCGAATGGTTATTACTTTGTAGGCGTTGACAAATTAGGTAGGCCGCGTAGCCAAAAATTATATGCTGAAGCCAAGGGAATATCATATTTTTAAAAATATGCGTAATTGCGTCCGTCGACCTCAAAACAAAGGGCGGCAATTTTTAAAGTATATGCTAATTTTCTTATTTTGTGGTATTAAAAATTATAAAGCCACTATAACGCTAATTTTACTTTCCTGACCCCAAGAGAAAGTGCTATGAACGCGGTAAAAAAAAACGAGATGAAGACAAAAATATCTATTTTGATCCCCCCTGCGACGATTAAGAGCGTTTAAAAATTTAAGTCCGTCTGTGAGTCTGTGTGTGTGTGTTTTTTTTGTATGTGTGTTACTCTGTAAGTGTATTCCTCTATGATAGCTCACAAACGCTTCATCCGATTGAGCTGAAATTTGGCATGCAGGCATCATTCGGTCATGGCAAGCGTTAAAAATATTGTAGTTGAAATAGGTTCCCAAGGGCGCGCTAGTCATATTTCAATATCTAAACATTGTAGTTAGAAACTTCAAATTCGGTACACAGATGCCTTGTTGGAACGACAATACGTTGTAAAATCTTGGTTTGAATATTTAGTATGCAAGCGACGCAAATTATTTTAAGAAAATACTGCTTTAATACCACAGAAAATACTAGAAAGATCTTACGAATTGTCACGCGGAGGAAGGTTGGGTTGGCGCGGGGGGCAGAAGGGAAGGGGAGTGGTTGACGGGGGGGGGGGGGGGGTTTGTCTACTTGCCACGAATGTTTTGGGGGAACAACCGATTTTTCTTTCCTGGCAAGGAAAGTATTGTTGGGTGTGTGTGTCTGTGTGTGTGTGTATGGCTGTGTGTATGTATGTATTCCTCCACGATAGCGCTCAAACGCTTCATCCGATCATTGGCATCACTGGCTGGCATGGCATCATTTGGTCATGGCAAGAGTTCTAAAGATTACAGTTGAAATCGGTCCACCAGAAAACGCTACTTATTGGAAAAGTCTTGGGGAGACATAACCAAATTTTGTATAATACTCTAAATTGACAATTTATCGAGAATCACTGAATTTTTATTTTTGGAGCCATAATAACCCTCTGCATAGGCAATAATACTTATATTTAATACATACAATACATATAATGTAGTGTTCATATGTATAGCTCCGTAAAGCCATTGGGGTAGGGTGATTCCAGAGTCAAAAACAATTTGTACATGTTTTTTTATTCACAAAAACTCGTAAGCGGTACCGGTATTACCGTAATTTTTAACCATATTTTAACTTATTTCGACGACATGACTGTTAAACAAAGTATGTTATTAGCTAGTATTCTGATTATTCACAATGTCTAAGAACCTATATAACTACCATAAAATATGTGCGACTCTTGAGTGTACAAAATGAAGGTTTGCTGTACCTTGGACCAATCAACTTTTATGCTTTGGTACTCTGATACAGCGGTCGAAGCCACGCCCCCCCCCCCTTTGTCCTATCGTTTTGCAATATATTACGTAATGATTATAAATAATAAACGAAATATGCTGATATATCATATTTAATTTATTTACTATATATTCGAATTATCTTTCCTTATATTTAATTACCTACAGTCCCCCATGATATCACAAGGTACATAGCAACCGTCATAATAGAAGTTTTCACAGTTCAATTAAGCAGCACTTTTAGAGGTTTTGTAAGCCTTAAATGATGCGTATCAAGAGAGAATTTAAAACCGAAGTAACCAAGTATGGATAATTGAAGTGGATCAGCCTATTAACCACTCACAATAATAAGATGGATAATAATGCCCTTTTAGACATACACAAAAAAATATACTGAAAATCTGGCCCGAAGTACAATATATACCTTCCCTATATTTAGAATGTGATAATTTATGAATTTGTCAAATGTCTCTTCCTTTTTCATTTCCATCAAAATATTACGTATCCGATTTAATCTATTCCGGAAGTTCTCGTCTGATTGATGAGATTTCAACTCCTCCACTGTTCACCCAGTTATATGTTACATCTATTGCAAAACCGATGAACTAATGTTTCCTTATTTCCTCGGGGAGATAAATGCCTTTAATCACAAAATATATATTCGGACAGAAGCGTCACTGACGATATATTGCTGTAAATGTGCTTGTGGCAATGTATGCGGTATAGGAAGGGTGGGTGGGGGAGGGGGGGGGGGGGTGGTAGCCTGGCGAGGCAATTATTTTCTGGGCAGCTTGAAATATGTCGTCTGCGTCATAGTTAAATAAATACCTACGACATATTTTGCTACAACGGAGACGTTGAAAACAGCACTTTAAAACTGGATGTCGTCTTTTCGAATGGCATGATAAAAATAAAGTAAAAACCTACAAATCTGAAATGTTTATAAAATAATCGAAATATTATTGTACTAGACTAAAGAAACAATGATTTGATCTAATTAATATGAGTCAAATTGTTTTTATTATTATTATGTCTCAAAATTGTTTTCTATTGAAGATATATATTTGATGAATTTTGAACTGCTTGGTTGTCGTAGGTGATATTACACTATCTAGCATGATCTAGCGTGATATATGTATTAGTAAATATATTAGTTTTTAATTTTTGAGTGTAGTTCCTTGCAGGTAAGTAAGTTCTATAACTATTCAAATTTAATGTCGATTGCTTTGAAACTGGCCGAGATAATCGATGGTAACATACATCCGGACAGATGGAAAAATACAAGTCACGAATAGGATTTCATTTGTACCAAGTGATATGTAACCCTAACAAAATGTCGGTACTTACTAAGCTACAAAAACAACAAACGAATCGAACAATTAGCCTCAGTTTTTCGTGATAATGATTAATAATGACCTGTTCCTGTATGACCGTAATGTATGACTGTACTGACCTGTACGTGTACATTATATTGACAAAATTGTTGGGTAATTAGAAT
>OX155980.1:33605249-33626058 GCA_944548615.1 Micropterix aruncella
AACTTTTTCCACATCCACGTCCGCCATATTGGATCGGACATTTTGTTTAGAATAATTTGGATTTCGGATTCGTAATCAGCTACACTAAAACCAGCGTGTACCAATTTTCGTCAAGATCTGACACTTTTTCCACAGCCATGTCCGCCATATTGGATCTACCATTTTGTTTACAATAATTTAGATTTCGGCTTCATGATCAGCGACGTTTAAAACCCCGTATACCAATTTTTATTCCCATCAAATGTCATTTGAGATTTTGACCAGGATTTCGGCACTCAACCACTGTGCGACGAGGTATTAAACTCTACGCGGACGGCCTTTGATCGTAGCTTTAGGTGACTGTAACGTTCGCTCGACCGCCTGGCATGATAATGGTCGAGGAGCTGATTGGAGCTTTCAATCTCCATATAATCAATGCTCCGGGACAGCCTCGGACTTTCTGTTGCCCCGGTGGGACCAGTACCGTTGATCTGACTCTTTGTACGGTAGGCCTGACTCGCGATGTGTCGGGGACTGGATGGTCCACGATCAGGCCTCATCTTTCGATTATCGCCTCATCACGTTATCTATGGGGCGGCGTTTCTATTCCCCCCCCCCCCCACCCAGTGCAACAATGACGCCACAGAACCGGTACCGTTGACCCGGACCATTTTTAGTGTGCCCTCTCCCAAAACCTAAGTTGCTTTGCTTCTTTCGCTACTGCCTCAGTAGAACGGTTAAGTAATGACTTTAATGAGTCCATCTTATCTACGTGTAACTCAGGTATATGCCGGAAAATGCCGGAGGTGGTTTTCGCTCCTCTTGGTGGTCTCCAGAACTATCTGACTTCAAGCGCCGTTTCCGTAAATCTTACCGAAATTTGGGGGCCTCCCGTATGGGGACCCTCTGTCGCCCGGAGTGCATATCACGCTGACATCCGCCGAGCGAAGTCGGACGCCTGGAGGAGTTGGGTCACCGAAGTGGGAAACTCGAAACCATGGGAGATGAAGAATTGTCCACTTCATGGTCCAAAATATCTACTATGGGATGTCCCCAGGGCTATGTCCTCGACCCAACACTTTGGAACGTCTTGTTCGACGATCTGCTGGGTCTACCTATCCGTGAGGACTGCACTATCTGTGCCTACGCGGATGATGCATTGCTATTTGTGAGTAGAAACAGTCGGTCCGAAATCGAGGGAAGAATGGCTGCGTCACTAGACCCTTATTCTTCAATGGGGCCAGCAAAATAGACTATCTTTTTCGCCGAACAAGACGCAGGCACTTTTGATGAAGGGCCGACTATTGCGAAATCCAGTTATTCGCCTGGCAGGTTCTTCCGTTTCGTTTTTCCCCTAAGTACGGTATTTTGGAGTTATTCTTGAAGCCTCTGGATCGTTCACTGCGCACGCTAACGCTGTCTCCGAAAAGGCACGAGATATTTTCTTTGCTTTGCGAAGTGTGACCCGCACTAACTGGGGTATTCGTTTTCCGGCGGTGAGAACCATCTATCGAGGTCTTTTCGTACTCCAGATTACATACGCTGCTCGTGCTTGGGCTACCGATACATTTTCTAACGCTGGAAGAAACGCTCTCCTTCGGGTCCAGCGCCCCCCCCCCCCTTGATTGCGATGTGCGCGGCTTACCATACAACTTCGACGGTGGCGCTCCAGTTATCGCCGTGGTACTTCCGTCCGTAGGGGTCGCGTAGTGGAGTACCACTCCGTTATTGTCGACCCAGAAACTACGAGGTTGGCGGATTGTATACGCGCCCTCCATTCAGAGAGTTTTAGAGTATGGCAGGAGAGGTGGGATACCAGTTCCAAATGCCGCTTAACTCACTGTTTCATCCCGGAAGTCGACATCAGGATGCGAAACAGTAGTTTCTTACGGTTTGACTACCACACTAAACAAAATAATTGTAGTAGGATATTGTCATTTTGCATTTGAGCTTTTCATGCACTTACGTTGTATAATTTCAAGCTATATAAAATCAATACAACATAAAATAATGAAAAATGAACATTTTCCTAAAGCTGGCAACTCTTTTCCAGCGCGGAAAATGAGCGGGGGCCAAGTCGGCAGATATTCAGCGGTCTGGGCGGGCTCTGGGCGGACGCACTCGCAGCATTCATATGACCTCTCGCGTTTCTACCGCCTTCTCAAAGCTACCTTTGAAGTAAATTTGAATCGGGAAACGAAAATTAGTTTGTTTCCGCCGCGAATTTTCACTTTGCAGAGGAGTGATCGTCAACCGTCAAAACGATTGCTGAGCAGATATATTTAATCTTAACCTACGCTGGCATACTTCTAGAAATCGCCAGAAATTACTTCAGAAAGAGGAGGAGATTTGAAGGTAGGATTTATAATAACTTTACGTTATGCTGGCGATATTTTTTAAACGAGTGTTAAATAAATTGTGCTGTGAAGTGATAGAAAAAGCAAAAGCGTTTATCTAACAAAACAGGTTATTTAATCATTAGTTTCTGTAATTAAATTTATTATAATCATGTGCAAACTCGGCGTGCAGCGCGAATGCGAATTATTACATTTTTTTGCTTCTATTAGATCTTTTCGTTATGGTATTCTTGTGGTTCAATAGGTAATAGTGATACTTTCATCACTGTGAAAAACCATTCCAATGTGATGACTAATGACTTTTAGTTTTTGATGATTATTTGTTGCACAACATGACAAAAAAATGTTTTCATTCGCCATAAATAAAAGCTGATGCAATTTACCTAGTGAAAAATACTGATTAAGACACAAGAGCAGATCCAACGAGCTTGTTTGAAGGAACGTTCACATGCTTGCTGATTTTCGAATCGTTGACTCATTTTACGAAGTTATCTTGTGGTTATTTCGTAAAAAGGTGATGACACAAAAATTGCATCTGCAATATGTACTATTATTATTTTTTTTTTGCGAAAATTTCACAGAGAGAGGGTTTTTAGTATCCAAAAATACTTACAATAGAAGAGCCTACTAAAGTACAACCTATATTTGTACTTAATTTTTTTTAGGATGTAACTTTAATTTGATTACTTATCATTTTACTGACTACATTTGATATTACGATGAATAACTTTTAGTACCTATCTATTCGAATTATTGACTATTTCAATTATTAGGCTTGTATTTGGATTATTTACCTTTTTACTGACCATTTTGGTTATTACGAAGGGCAACTTTTAGTAGGTACACATTCGAATTATTGATTATATTAATTTATAAGGTTTATATTTTAATTTGTAATAAGATTTACGGTGAATAACTTTGTGAAGGTTTCAGTTAATTGACTATATTAACTATTAATTTAATTTTGTTATTTTTTTTTTACAATCTAATAGATTCTTGACAACCTACCTGTGTATATTGTTTAGTCGAGAGTAGTAACGAGACTTACTGCCTAATACAAATATTTTGACACGTCCAGGAGCGGTTTTTAGCCCTTAATTAGACACAATGAAAATGTAATGTAATGTAATAATTACCTTTCTAAAATCTCTAAAAATCAACCCTACCATGAAATATTTGTATGTACATATGCCTGAGTGTACTGACAAAAACACTGAAAAAAATGCCGGTTGTAATCAACTATATTGCGTGTGGTGCCTGTGAGAGTTAAATGTAGGGTAGAATATACAATGTACTCTATTACGTTTCTTTGTGAACTAATATCGGAAATAGTTCGTGCGAACGACACCGAGCAGCGAGTTAGAGCGGAATGATATATGAACTATCGTATCTTTTCCTGTAAAAAATCTATCCGTCGAACATAAAACCATCTGTATTAGTCTGAAAACATTTCGTACGGGTCTATTTTATGCCGATATACGTTCGATTGGTAGTTTTATACTGGATAAGTGACAACCGTCCATTTTATATTCCGCTCTAACGTATTACCCTGTCACGCTGACGTGACCTAATTTCGAGTTTAGTTCATGAAGAAATGCAATCAATCCCAATACGAATGTAGTAAAGGAAAATGTTGTTCACAATAATCTATATAATGTTGTGACATCACAGATAGTAGCCGACGAGCTGCTTAGATAGTAAATATGGTATCTCATTAAATGCAATTTTACAATAAATGTATATAGTCTAAAGTATGTATTTGCTGGATTCATGGGTGCTTTTATTTTAATAAAATGCATTCGTGGTTTTAAACTGTCACTGAAATGTTCTTAAGAGGACCGTAAACTGTTTTATCATTTAAAAATGCTTTTAATATTGATTTGCACAATAGATATTCTTCAATGAACCTTAATTTGACACATACTTTTTTAATAAAATATTCTCATTTTAAATATACAAATCTAAGTTAAAATATCAACTTGCATAAAAGTTGCCAGCCGCAATCTGATACCAACTCAGTTGTCGGTACTAAAAATATATCCGGGCCGGAAGGCCCGGATTTTTCGTAGTACGTCTTAGGCAGTACATTTGATTCATTAGAATAATTCAGTTAATTTTATCACAAAATCTAATCTATTCTAACGGTGGTGACCCAGCCATGAATTGAACCAAAAAATACAATGTATGATCAGGTGACTTGAGCTACCCGAGTTGTCGCGTTCTTACATCTTTGGAAACGAAGTTTTCCGTCTCTCAAGTGGTTTCTCGAATAAAATTCAATTGGCTCTTTGACAATTTATCGCAGTTCTTTCGCCCACCGCGCGTTGGTAAGACGGGAGTGACAGTAAATTGATCAAAGTCACATCGGTAAATATAGGAGTGTTCGCCTGCAGAAAGTTGCAGAAAATTTGTCATGTGTTAACCGAGAATACAAAGTGCATTCATTGCCGAAGCATACGGTCTGTGCGGGACGGCCGCGCAGCCAACCGACATAAAGTTTGACGCCTTCATTAGGTAGGTACTCCCCAAGTAGTTTTATTTATTTATTTATTTTATATTATTTATTCAATAAAATATGTTGAATTATTTAAACATAATGATTCTGCGTCACTCTTAACTAGGCAGCAATTGTTCAAAGTAAGTTACGAATTTTATACGAAATTAGCTGTGGGTCGCGGTTTCTCATTTCGATTTATAAATAATTTAGGGTACTTCAGCATACATGTAAAATATTTTTTTTTTGTAATATTTTCGTGGGGTATTAGTATATACTGGTTTTCGCCGACACCTGATCTAGGTAAGGCATGCACAGTTCGTCTCTTCTTGGTAATGCTCGATTCTTGTCGGGGGGCCGCCCTCGCCCCCGACCCACCTCGTCGCATCGCCCGCCCACGCTATTACTTCGTTTTCGCTTAGCGTTTAGTTTGTTCAGCTCCTAAGCCTCGTAACGTGATGCTTAATGGCCTTATAACCTTCTTCAAGAATTGGGCTGACAAATGCAAACATATTTTTTCAAATCCGATGATTTTTAGAGATTGACGAGTTTAAATAAAAATAAAACAAACAAATACTTCACCTTAATTATTAGTAGGTATAGATGTAATTTTTGATAATGTAATTTTTTGGAAGAGATAATTTCAAATTAATTAATTTCATAAGATGAGATCAAAATGGTGACAAATTTGTTATAGTAAAATAAAAATAAATAATTATAATTAAAAAATCTATTCAATCACTAAATAATAAAAATAGTCTAAAATAAAATGAGTTTTATTTAAATTCGTTTTTTTATTTTACTGAGTAGTAGTATCCTAACCTAGGTATCTATCTATCTATCTATTTACTATTATTATGATTTCGATTTTTATTTATGGTTTCGATTTTAATATTTTTACTCGATAATTTTATGATTATAATTTCAAATACTTTTTGATGATATTTTAATTTATTTTTCTAAGATGTTTATGAGAAAGACATAGTTTAGAATTTGGATATTTTTATGTGTGCACAGGTAAGATATTTTATGGTACACCTGCCTTAGTACAGGCCTAGGCCTAGTTAGGCGGTGTTGACATAGTGACCAAGATGCTGTAGTGTACTCTTTTTTTCGCTACTGGTCCTAACACATTTTTTTTGTGATGTTGCAGGAAATTATTTTTCGTGCTTTACCTTTAATAAATAAATAAATAAATAAATAAATAGTTATACAAAATATATTATGTAATCAAAATTTAATAATGAATTCAATCTTGTATACATATAGATAAATTATATTTTGTCAGAGATGTGAGGGTGTGTAAATACCGCAATAATAATATTATTAATAAAAATTTAATAGCATAGGTATTTAGTCCATGGCATGGTCCAGTAATCAGCACTAAAAAAATAAAAAAAAACAGATCTATCACAAAAAAAACTGCTATGCACGCGCTTAGAGTGAAACAGTTAACTTTATATGAGCACCCGATGGGGATGCCGGCAAATTGGTAATGGAGGAGGCAACGAGGGCAAATAAACTCGTCCCCCGCTGGAGCCCCTCTTTCTTCGGTTGTCGATACATAGGCATTTTTTGGATCAGTTACACTGCGGTTGCATGGCCGATATAATAATTATCTTCGAATATTTTGGCGATCAAAAGATGAAGAATCGCACCTTGAAAACTCCCCCTGAACGCTTATTATTCCTTTAAACTTCTGTCTAAAATACCATAATAATTACCTCCGTAAACTTGCGCTATTAAAATAAGAAGAAGTGGAAATATCGCGATCGCCGCTATTAAACCGTCTCCTTATAGCCCAGACAAATAGGAACAAATTTCGACGTTTGATGGAAATAACTGGTAATACTCGTAGTTTGAAACTTGGCATAGATGTTCATCGAGGTGTTTGTTCTATTAAACATAATAAAAATCCTCTACTCTGTCTGTTGCGCTCGAGCCGCCATTTTAGAAAAATGGCGCTTCGAGCCCAGTTTTTGCTTATATCTCGCTAAATTAAGCGATATCGAATTTATGCTTCATGTAAAAAATAAATCTTATAAAATTCTCTACAAAAATGTTGTATAAATTTTTTCATATCATCTATTATTAATATGAAAACAGTCTAGTCAAGTAACAAACAGTTGACAATTAAGCTGGATATTTGGCGCCACCTTTATTTTTTACATGAAGCATAATTCTGATATCGCTTAAGTTAGCGAGATATAAGAAAAAACTGAATCGAAACGCCATTTTTTCAAGATGGCAGCTTAAGCGCAACTTATAGAGAAGTGAACTTTTAGTATGTTTAACAGTACACCTCAATAACCATCTATGCCAAGTTTCAAACTATTGCCAATTATTTCTGATAAAATTCCTTTTTTGTCTTGGCTACTACTGTTTTTTGTTAATTCATAAGTATTTTAAAAAAATGGTCATATTACTTAATAAAATGTAACTATATTACGTTCTACTTTTAAATTAAACTAAAACTAATTCTAGGTGTAATCCCTTCCCTTCCTCCTTCTTGGGAAAAGTTCCGTGGCATAATTGAAATTCTTAAAGTGGTCCATGATGACTATGAGCCACAATGTTAAGAACCCCTGCAATATAGCGTCATTTTAACGTCCGTAGCTGCGTCAAAACACTGATTCGTTGAAACACTTTCGTGGTCGGTACTTGGATGGGTGACCGGCTGAGTGAGTACTCCCACTTGATGTTATAAAAGCCGGCCGCCTGTGAGATGATTATTAATAGACATTAAGGTGGGCCGTTACCGTAAGGGCTGCATAAAGGCTGTATAAAAGCTGAAAAAATAGGGTGTATGAGCAGCACAAAAGAATAGTAGGCCGCTTCGCTGCCGTTTTAGGGCTGATGCACGAAAGCGTAAAGCTGCACTTCCACTTGGCGAGTCGGGTCGAGCCGGGGCGGAACGCAAAAAAATGCATAAGTATCTACGTTGACTACGAATGCGCGAGATTATTCGGAGCATTTACGAATAATCCAAAGCTGATGAACGTGACGAATCGTGACGTACGACATAACATTTCATCATTAATGTTATCTGAATATTTTTAACTGTAACTGAAACGCGTCATCGGAAAGGCGTTGTAATATAATAGGCTAAATGCTTTGCAGCGTCTAATTTTCAGCTTGCCTATATTTTTAAGCTATTGCATAGCTTTTATCGCGGGCCTAGGCCAGCGCGGCGACCGAATGAAGAAATTTCTTGGCGAAAATTAATTATTTTAAACTGATAATTACGTCTAAACGAGTACTGCTTACGATTCTAAAGAAATATATGTTAAACAAGAACATTTTCCTAATATTCTTATCTTTGATATTTTAGATTTTGTTTATATTACATAGTGTAATTAATTTGTGAAATTAGGTCTAACCGAACACAAAAACGCCTACTACGCAAATACTATCTGGCGTATTATTATGAAACCTGCACCATTTTAAAGATAATTTAATTATCTATCTTTTAAGCTATTGCATAGCTTTTATCGCGGGCCTAGTAGGCCAGCGCGGCGACCGAATGAAGAAATTTCTTAACGAATATTAATGATTTTAAACTGATAATTACGTCTAAACGAGTACTGCTTACGATTCTAAAGAAATATATGTTAAACAAGAACATTTTCCTAATATTCTTAGCTTTGAATATTTTAGATTTTAGTTATATTACATAGTGTAATTAATTTGTGAAATTAGGTCTAACCGAACACAAAAACGACTACTACGCAAATACTATCTGGCGTATTATTATAAAACCTGCACCATTTTAAAGATAATTTAATTATCTGTCTTTTTATCTACGATTTTTTTCGAATAATTCGTTTTTTTTGCTTTATTGAATAAAAAATTCGTGCGCAGCGCTCTATCGAAAGACGTTTAAATTATTCCGAATCATTTGCTTCCGCAGCCGCAAATGATTCGGAATAATTTCAACGTTTTCCTATGGAGCGCAGTTATCTGATATCAGAAAAAATAAAATAAAGGAATAATTATAATTGCATAAGTTGTTAAAAATGCTATGCAATAGCTTTACCGTGGCAGTCCCCGAGTGCCACACGTATTTTTTTTTCTTAAACGTATAGAAGAGTGTATTCATAACCCATAGCAATAACCATTTGCGGAAGGTACGGAACCTACGGCACGTAAGTGAAATTCGCACTTAACCGGTTTCATTTTGGTATTACAAATGGAGCACCGCACCGCACTTTTTAAGCAGTGCACCACATGTACCTACACGTTTGATCATCGACCCAACGCATCCCAACCTTATTGCCTCATTCCGGCCAAAAATCATGAAAGCCAAGCTCATGAAATCATGAAAGCCAAGCTATATGAAATGCGATACTACGAATTCAACAAATTGGTCAGATCGAGGTTAGCTAATGGTTCAGCTCTCACCGGATCAAAGGAAACAATACGCCGATCAACGACGGAAGGTTCACGATACTTACACGCTCAAATATAGGTTGTTATTGAAACTCATGAATTGAACAATGCACAAGAGGGAGTCGCTGCTAAATTCATGCCAAAACGTGATGTACCTTTTCAAATAACGAAGAAAAATACGAGGAACGAGTTAATGAAATACCGGCACTAGTCGCTCCAAGATAAAAGCGACCGACCACGGAAACCAGGAAAAATTGAGCAAATAGACGCCACATTCCGTACTAGCGCGCTCGCTTAGTCGCCATACTCTGTCGAAGAGGAGCGAATATATTTTTAAAAGCAAACAAACAAATCAAGTATCACGTAAATATTTCTGTATTACTTAGTTATGATTGTATTATTATTATTATTAACATTAGATACTAGAAGCTCATATTATTATTATTATCTTCAACAATCTGATCATTATCTACAATTATTTAAATTTCATTTAATTATTAATATGATTTTTATTTATTTATTTATTTATTTAAGAATTAATTACTATAAAACATTGATTTTCTTACAAAAAAACAGGAACCGAATGGCAACACCTTAACCATTTGCTTATTTGATTCTGTCACCCAACTGGGACTAGCCCGTTCTAGGGTGGACAGGACTCTAATATTACAATCAAGTTTGCTTGAGCTTGATTGCTTACAGATGTACAAGTTTTAGTAAAAACCCAATAACACTAAAATGCCCTAAACTGTGGTCTTCAAAAAAAAAATGATAATTATTATTATTAAGAATCTTAAAAGATAATATAATAAATATACTGCAATTCCATTATATAATCGGCAATAATATAAAATTCGATTGAATAATATAAATAAAATTATACGTGAGAAAAGAAAGAAACACTCATTAATATTTAATATATGTTAAGTAATAAAGGATTTAATATAAAAATATCCAGTCAAAAAAGTACAATTCATTGTCAAAATCATATATAACAACAAAGTCAAATAATTTTTGGTAGTTAGTTCAATGTTAAAATATATTCAACATACATGTTTAAAAATATGTTTAAATTTGTGCACCTAAGTTTTATTAAACTATTATTTCTAACATTTGATGTATGGTTAGTCTGTCATGATTCGATAACCATTTCTTTAATTTATTTTTGAATTATTAGGCTACTAAACATTTTATAACAATTTTTTAATAAGGGCATTTGCCTATTTAGGGGTCTTAGAGATTAAACATATTAAGTATGTATTTTTTTGTTTACCCTAAATAAATGATTTCAAATGGCACATTTGCCCGTACTCGCGTCCTATTTTGCTTGCTTGTTTGTGTGTAATTTCCAATTTATTATTACACCTAAACTAGTACACTTAAAAGATATATGAATATGACTTTATTTTCTTCATACAATTTTCATTCATCGTATCTGTGCTTTTAATAGCGGATCAATCACGTATTACAATTACAATTAATTTACGCTTACAATTAATTTACAATTTACAATTACGTCTACAATTAGTTTAGAATTAATCACGAATTAAAAAAAATCGCGAAACGCTTGTTTTCCGCACTGTTACCAACTGGAAAGAGCCCAATGGTGTTATTTTGTAGGAGCAGAAGCGATACGATTACTATGCAGATCTCGTCATTTTAATGACCTAATCATAACAACTGTTAAATTCATTTTGAAAACGGAACTACGAAGATTCTGCATTCTTGGACATATGTACCGTCTGCCCTTTATTAAGTCATCCTGAGTTTACATTTTTGATCTATTTCGTGAACTTTAATAGACTATCCGACAACTATTTTTAGTCTCGCCACTCGTAGAATCTCGCTGATATATTATCGTTTCTAGCTAATTCCATATGTGCGAAGAAGATAAAAGTAATATCATTATTGTGTATAAAAACTATTATTATAATTTACTATCGATTTTGACATCCTTTTACCTTGCGGGTGTTTATATAAATTATAGGGCCAGGGTTAATCTTCATATATCGCTCTCATGAATGTCTCGAGTTACACTAGATGAATTAAAAAGCAGTTAATTAATAAAAACTTGACACCATTTTAATTATGTAGCGTCGACTATGTGAAGTCGGAGAGGAGTGTTCAAGTCTCGCACGGAACATTATCGAGCATTTGTAAACTTTTAGAATGGTTAGAAAAAGAGATAAGAATTTTCGCCAGTGTTCGTTATTGTCAAAATTAATATTATAATTAAATGAATATTGACTTACGCGTCATTTTTGGGTAGCAAACACAAGCGTTAGCACACATACCTACCTAGCAAACACATGCCTTAAACCTACACACCCTGTAGTTATCCTATCATGCGAAGTGAACTGCACTTTATAAAGCCAACTGGATACTTGCCAGTACGGATCTAGCAATAATTGGAACAAGGTTAACATTGCGCACAAATAAAAAGCCTCTTTGGCTAGTAGGGTGTTCTAAATAACTTATATTTACTTACGTAGCCGAATATAGTATATCAATAAATATTCAAGAAATCTTTATAAATTACTACAAACATAGGACATCCCCTTGGCTTTTTATTATATACTATCTAATCATGGCCATGCTTCGCTGTAACTCAGTCTGATATAAAATAGTGGAAAGTCGAAATGAACCGAATGATTGACCGGTGCTGAAAAACGTTTGTCGCGCGTATTCTAATGCAACGTTGTGTCAAAATTTCAAGTCAATCGACTGACTACTTTTCGATCTTGGCGAGCATAGACATAGTTTTATATATAAAGATATTTTCGGAGCAAATAAATAGATTTTCATAAAACAAAAAGTTTCTAATGTAAAAAATATCAGCAAAACCAGAAGTATAATCCAAATTAATCATCTCAATAACCAGGAAGGGTTTACTGTTCACCCACCCATTATGGAATTGGCGCTGTGTTTTAGCAAAACTTCTGTCACATACGACGGCTGATTCAAAAGTAATGATAAAGCCTTCATGTTATTTTCTACGTAGTTAAAAACAAGGTTAGACATATATCACGCAGCGTTATCTTATAATAGGCTTTTTAGTTTTAGCAAATATATTCTGATATATTTGATATAAAATGGGGGCGATTTGACGTTTATTCAGCACCAGGGGAAGAGCAGGAGCACGGTTTCCGCTACACGCCAGCGCGGCAGCCTGTATTTATTTTTTTATAGTATTATCATATTTACAGCATGTCATATTCTATGTACACTGAACTAGCTAAGAATCAAAGTCGCCTAAAATGCCTGCCTGCCTATTCTAAGACAGACTTTATTATTGATCATTCCCACTCATTTCATATTCTTTTTTATATAGTTAGGCTAATAAAAAGATTGATCTAGCCATTTAAGTTCCAAATTGATACCAGCATTAGCTGCACAGAAAGTGTCTTTCCATGTATGCCTGTCAAAAATAATGACTGTGTCATCGGCAAAAGAAATCATCATCCCCACCAGTTTGCATAATGTAATGAGAAATAAAATAACGCCGATAACATTACCATTTGGAAGGCTCAAAGTCAGGCCTGCCGGTTTGCTTGTTGCCCTTAAGCCCTTAAACCAGTTGGGTGTGACATGTTGGATTCCAACATCTCCTAACCTCCTAACGATCTTATCGAGCGAAACCGTATGAAATGCCTTTGCACGATCAAAGAAAAGAGCTTTACATTTTTTTACCGTCATCCACGTCGCAATTAATAGTACACCACGAAATTTACCATTCTGTCTTTGAATGATTTCAGTAGCGCGTTTAACTCAGATGATTTTGACTTTATTCTAGACAGCTGCGCACTCTTAATGTCTCTGAACAGGTAATTACATAGTTTGACTGCGAGTTTTATCGATTTTCACTCATTTGATTTTCAATCACCCTATTGCTAATGTTCTTACAACATCATACCATCTTTAGGTTGACGATCTTTAAATCTTTTACTTATGATATTACAGATGATGTTATCTTAGCCATCGCTATAATGAACTCCGATTTACGCCAAATATCTGGATCCAATTGATGGATCCAGATCTCGTCCGTAGGTCATGCCAAAAAACCAGAATCCGCTTGGTATATTTCGACATGTCGAGTCGTCTCTGGTTAATACAATTTTATTTTTTGAATATAATTTTATTTTATCAACATTATCTGTCAATATTCTCGGCACCCAAAGTGCGGAGATTTTTTCCATGTAATATTTACTAGTAAGCACAACATAAAGGTATAAACTAAGTCCCAAAACTTGGTCACATATATATTTGTATTATATTTAGATACACACACAACTAGCGCGCTCGCCCATCCGCGGTTCTATACTGTCATGCCGGGCTTGTTCGGCTTGAGATAATGGACTGGGTTTGAAACAATTCCGTTTGAACTTCGGTTTGAAACAATTCGGTTCAGACAATGGATGTTTTAACAAGACTCGGCACCCAATGCGTCACATAAAGCGCCTGTGAACCAAGAATGGTTACAAAACAAAGTTACAAATTCTATTTCGCACACCGAATGGCCATCGAAATCACCCGATGCAAACCCGTTGGATTTTTGTCTTTGGTACATTTTGGGGGCCAAGGTCGGCGCAAAAAATACAATACTGTGGACGCGTGCAAAAATACAATACCGGGGAGCTAATGGGCCCTTGCTGAGTTGGCCACGAAGACCCATTCTGTTCAGGGTTGGTCACACTCACGGGTCAACATCTCTCCGACGGCCTCCACGCATGAAGTGCGAGCCTGGGTAGGACTCTGGCCTTATGGTTAGTTTCCCCTGGGAATCAAGCTTTTGGCGCTCTTGGACGGTCTGCGCACCGTGCGACATAAGCCAATCGATTGCGCACTCTGACTAATAGTCGGGGGAGTCTGGAAGCAGTACTGTTTCCTATAGAGCGGGGCACTTGAAACGACCATCGTCTACCCGATTCCGGGTGAACATCCGGGTAAAGGATGCCGTGGTCCACGATAGATTCGGTTTACACCGTTTCACCGCTTCGTACGGGAGAGGACCGCCCAAGCGACCTCGAACTCGTAACCAATCGAGAGACTGGAGTAATCTGGTCGCAATTGGAAGTAAGAGCGTGAGTGTGTGCCCGCTGGGTAATATACCTGGTTATCTCGCGGATAAGGCGTTGGCCTCTTATGGGCATGTGGTGGACTGTTTGACGGTGGAGCTTGACGGTGGACTGTTTTGTCCAAGTCTTCTGCGCTCACTTCACGGGAACGAACAATCGTTAAAACTGCCTGAGGTGACGGGTTCGCCGTTGTAGTTGACAACTCTATTTGAGGACGCGTTGAAGAAAGCCATTGTTTGAAAATGGGCCAAAATAACAGAAGATCATATTCGTGGCGCATGAGATGCGTCCAAGGACCGTTTTATGGCTATAATCAATGAAAAATGTGGACACATTGAAAGTGACTAAAACCCTAAAATTATTTAATTTGTTTTCAAGCACTTTTTTTTTGTTGGAAAAAATAGTAAAAAAAAAGCGTTTCAAAGTTACTTCCAACGGTACGATTTTTAAAACATCATATAACCTGCTAATAAAAATAATGGTATTTTGCATAAAAAATATAATAAACATTTTCACTTTGAAGGGTAGTACACATGTAATACAATCTTGGACTTATTGTCTTTCAGATTGAAGAGGCTTTGTTTTCGTCAATTGTTTTAAATTGGTGAGAAGGTTTCGATTTTTTCGGTCGTTATTACTCATTTTCACTGCTTAATTCTTATAGTTATTAATTATTAAGGATTTTAATAAAATGAGACTTTATTCAAAAAGTAGTTTAGACGTTTATTTACCTAGGTATATATTTTCTGTTTATATTTAAGACGTAGATTTTTCTTTCGTGGATTTAAATCGTCTCTTTTCAAAATAGGATATCTTAAAGGGATAAAGATTCGTGTCGAGGGAATGGTAAATAAATAAAAAATATGGAAACATCCTTTCACTTTCATGTTGTTTATCGTTTAAAGTGATATCTCATTCTCAATTTACCTGAAATGATTACATATAACATATATTATCCTTGGGGACCGTTAAGCTGCACTTAGAATAAGTGGCAGAAAGACGTTAAACCTAATGATATTGCGATATATACGATGGATTTATTAATAAACATGGTAAAATCCAGGTGATTCAGGTTGAGAATATTTTAGCAAAACGTTCGGGGCAAGATGACTACTCTCTTCATAATTCTAATTTTTGAAGACTACGATATAACCTGTCTAACCTAACTTGGCTTCATGGTGAAATTAACGATGAAATCGATGAAATTTTCAATAAATCCTATTATGTGTGTATATAGAACGTGGAACGAAAATGGGTTTTTTTATAATATAGGACCGTTTGAAAGTAATAATCAATACAAAATGTGGATATATTGAAAATGACTGGAATCCAAAAAAAAATTTTTCAAGCATTTTTGACATTGGTTTCAATTTAAAAAATATTTTTATAGTTTTTTAATAGTGGGGTAAAATTTGCCTTTTAGGTTTAAAATGAATAATACAATTTTTGGTTACAATACTACAAAGTCTTGAAGTGCCGCAATGACCTTGCATTTTGTAAAAAAAAAAATTTTTTTGATAAATATTTTTTTTATAATTTCTCATACAGATAATGTTACAACAGATGATTTAAAATATAATATACATATTAGAATTGGAAAAAAAATATAAATCACAAAATATATTAATAATAAAAATATATTTTGTAATGTCAAATTTTGTATTTCTTATGTTGTATTTTATATTTTTTACGTTTACAAATGTTACAGATGCAAAAAAAAATTCTAACTCATTGTTATAATAAACTGTCTTTTTGTATTAAATTTTGCCATATTCTGACGTGAGCTAATTTTTGCTCTTATGTATTGCTCTCCTGCGGTTGAACCACAGACATTTTAGGTCGATTCGGTCACCAGTTTAACTGCTCTTTCCAGTGGTTATCGTTAACCGAGTCCAGTTTACTATTAGCTTCATCTCCAGACGCTTTTCGTATAAAGTTTTTGAGAGAGCCACTGTAAACATGTTTTAACAAGGGGGGTTCAGTTACTTCATTTTCAGGGAATAAGATCATGTGGATATAGTCCTTTGCATCGAAGGTATTTTTTGGAATTTTAAACTTTCTGAATCCGCCTATAATTTATGTTATTGTTTTTAAAACACGTCGTAAACCAAGTTCTCTTTGAATTTTGCGTTCATTACATAGCATGGACCAATGAGATTTTATGGAGCAACAAAGTACCCATTTCTTTGAATAATCTGGTATATGACGTTCTTGAGATTGTCATAGGATAGTTTAAATAAGAAATAAGGTTAAACAGATATTTGGAGCCATAAGTACATGAAGGTTTTAACTTAACATTAAACCACACAGGCACATACACTTTCACCATGTGCTCAGCCAGAGTCTTAAGATTTCCAGTTGGATTTTCATTTGTAACATACAATTTAAGCACGCGGTTGGCTAATTTAAACTACCGGGAGTAATCAAGTTTTCCAGGGTTTCTTAAAGATACATATACTGAGCAATTTCCACTTTATGCAGCGATACACATATCCAATAAATATTTCTGATCTGTACTTGAATCAGTTTTGTCCTCCAAAAGAGGGAAGTTGGTAAGAAAGTAATCATTAGAAGATTAGCACAGTTTTCTATATGCTGACCTATTACGCCTTTAAACTCACTGGTTCCCTTCGTTTTACTAACTAAAGGTCATTACTAAAACGATGTCGCAATGGTAGCGAATTACCATAGAACGAATAAATTGACGATTGTCAAAGTCTTCCTATTTTCTATTCCATCAAAGAAATCACACCATTATTATAACCAGTGTTAACAACACAGCCAACAGCAGTAAACTTCGAAAGTTGTTTGTTGTGTACTCTATCTTCAGGAAACATCAGTATACTGTTTGCTATGTATTTTGCGGTGCCAGATGTAGGTGTTATGTGGCCTAAAACAAAAAGTTTGGTTCCTATGTTAGTCGAACGTGCTCTTCTGAAATAACTTTTTTGTACAACTTAGTTCCTATCTTTTCTTGAACAATTGTTTTGTCTTTTCTTCCATCAAATTTTTTTCTCTATTTTCGGTCATTTAATTATACCGACTGTCATTAATGAGATATATTCGATTTTGATCTCGCTCGTCTAATATTCGTCCTTTCACCAATTATATTGGTTTTGTCTTCTTCTGTGATTACACTCAAGATCTGAAAAACAGCACTAATTATAGCTGCAGCAGATCTATTTAATATTCCGATACGGTCAGTAAAAGAAGCTTCAGCTGGGAATTTCATACGTATTTGATTGCATTTCTCTTCTTTCAGTTTCGAAAGGCCTGGTAGATTAATGTCTTCTTGTATATTTAAAGGACTTGGCAGATTTATCTCTTTTTGTATATTGGAACGACTTTTTATTTTTACCCACAAGGCATATGCCTTTTTGTGGAACCCATCTTGTTGTCTATTGGCACCATCTTCTAGGTGAGCATTTGTAGCATCACGCAGTCAAACACTCAGGCGGTCACCCATCCCAGTATTGACCGCGCCCGCCGCTGCTTAACTTCGGTAACAAACGGTTGGTTTGGCTCTTCTCTTAAAGAACACTATGGTTCTTCAGCGCGGTCATTGTCGTCAGTAACCGTTTCGGATACACTAGTATTTTTTGTCCGATCTTTATTTAACCTAACTATTCTCTGTCGTTTTTTTCTTGTATCTTTCTATTCATATTAAAACACTTAGTTGAAACTTTTTATTTCATAATAGACACGGAAAAAAAAAAGAAACTTTAACGTACTTGCGGCACCTCAAGACTAAATCCAAGACTTTTCATATTTTTTATTTACTTTATCTACATATTAAAAATCAAAAGTTGTTTTTTTTCTTTCCACCCTAGTGGCCATTCTTCAATGAAACAAAATCGAGGAGCTGGGACTCTTATAGCTATTAAAACTACTATACACGAATACATAATATCAAACCACCACGACGACACATTTCTATTGTTAGGTGAATATAAATTGCTAAAGATCTAATAGGATGATGTAGACAACAATGGGGTACGCATTCGAAATGCAGATTACTTTATTTCAATTAACTCTAAGCTGGTAGATTTTTTTCGCTTTTTTATACCTAACAATACAACAGTTTACGTAATAATAACAACATATTTTAAAATTAATTTCTGTAAAACACCCAAATAAGTGTTGAACAGCCATTTCAAATTTTAGTCGTCGTTCACACACATCACCCACCTTGATCTATTTTCCGATTACAACGGCGACACAACTTATATATGAAAATTGAACAATGAAGTTATATAGAAAAGAAGATTATGCCAAGGTAAACGAACCACTCGGTAAATACGATTTTGATGAGGAATTTGATAAAAATAATATTAATATATGTTTGGAACTTTTTTATATCATTCTAAAATCACTTATAACGATAACATTCCCACAAAGAAAATTATTAACACTGATTTTCCCATATGGTACAGTAAGGACCTATACACACACAATTAAACAGAAATCAAGTTTTCATTAAAAATGGAAATCACCAAAATCCGCTATATCACAAATTATGTTCTATCCTTCGCGCTAGGCAATATAAGGCAACAAAGGGGCATTTTAATATATATTAATAAGACACAGAAAAATGTACAGGGCCAAAATACAAAAGTCTTTTGGCGGTTTGTAAAAACAAACAAAAGCGTCCTGCCTATCACCAGACGATGCAATACAATGACCAGTAATATAAAAGATATCGTAAAACTATTTTCCGATTATTTTAATTCGGTTTATTAAGATTCCTCTGTCAATAATGACTATGACAATGAAATAATAAAGCTTTTCAATCAAATGATGTGCATATAGCAGAGTTGCATTTATTTGACGCTTCAACATTGTCTTATCTCCAGAAAACAGACCCCAGTAAAGAGACAGGATACGAGTATTACAAAATTCCTCCTTTCTTCATTAAGCTATGTACCCCTACATTATGCAAGCAGCTGATCATTTTTTTCAATAAATCCTACCATTTGAAAAACCGATTTGGAGACGGCTACATCATTATAAAATGAAATTTACTTAGAAATTAAATTTACTTAAAATTAAATTTACTTATATCATTAAAAATATATATATATATATTTTAAATTTATTTTTTAAATTTCCTTACAATATATATATGTATATATATATATATATATATATATATATATATATATATATATATATATATATATATATATATATATATATATATATATATATATATATATATATATATATATATATATATATATATATATATATATATATATATATATATATATATATATATATATATATATATATATATATATATATATATATATATATATTATATATATATATATATATATATTTTAATTTATTTTTTAAATTTCCTTACAATATTTATATGTATATATATATATATATACATATATATATATATATATATATATATATATATATATATATATATATATATATATATATATATATATATATATATATATATATATATATATATATATATATATATAATATATATATATATATTATATATATATATATATATATATAAATATATATATATATATATATATATATATATATATATATATATATATATATATATATTTATATATATATATATATATATATATATATATATAATATATATATATATATATATATATATATATATATATATATATATATATATATATATATATATATATATATATATATATATATATATATATATATATATATATATATATATATATATATATATATATATATATATATATATATATATATATATATATATATATATATATATATATATATATATATATATATATATATATATATATATATATATATATATATATATATATATATATATATATATATGTACATATATATATATATATATATATATATATATATATATGTATATATATATATATATATATATATATATATATATATATATAATATATATATATATATATATATATATATATATATATATATATATATATATATATATATATATATATATATATATATATATATATATATATATATATATATATATATATATATATATATATATATATATATATATATATATATATATATATATATATATATATATATATATATATATATATATATATATATATATATATATATATATATATATATATATATATATATATATATATATATATATATGTATATATATATATATATATATATATATATATATATATATATATATATATATATATATATATATATATATATATATATATATATATATATATATATATATATATATATATATATATATATATAGGTATATTTGATAAGGTTTGTAAAGAAATCCGTTTATAGGATGATGTTTTTATTTAAAATAAAATTAGTAAAAGCTACTTCAACAGTAGCGTAGGAAATCCCAGCTTGTATTGGGAAATGCTTATGTTTGAATGAGATATACTTACGGATGTGCACGACTTTCGACGGTGCAATGTAAGTTTAAA
>OX155980.1:33626258-33658206 GCA_944548615.1 Micropterix aruncella
TTTTCTGTTACAGAAACCATCCTCCTATACTTATTACATCCAAGGGCATACAATAATTCGGCTGCAATAACTAAGAACATCATAAGTTATCAATTGCGGAAACAGGTGCTGCTGCCCTAAGTATTTAAAGAGGACATTAACTATCGTTAAAATGTTTCTGGTCCACCAGGACCCCAGATAAGTAACTTTTCATGAATCTAATTTTATAGATTTAAGCGTTACTAGTTGTAAAATTGGCCCAACTTAAACCTACTCCTCTTTCCGCAAGTGAGAGGCATTCATCATTCTCGTTAACACCTAAAGCATTCCCGAAACCGATCAAGGGAATCCTTCGTCCCAATGTAAGTGGCTTTTATAATTATTTACTTTATAATCATCTTATTGATCAATTCTAAAAAGAATATATACACAAAACTATCAAATATTTCAATATATATATATGTATATATATATATATATATATATATATATATATATATATATATATATATATATATATATATATATATATTATATATATATATATATATATATATATATATATATATATATATATATATATATATATATATATATATATATATATATATATATAAATATATATTGCCACCGAAGCAAACTACAAAACATTTTTATCATTTGGATCGATATAAATACCATATGTTCATTCAATAAAGTAGATAAAACGGAAAACCCGCCAATCATTTGTTCACATTACATTAGCACGATGAGTGTAATGTTTACTTAATAATGAAACGTTATTACTATCTAATACACTCAAATTTTCTTTTTGGTGCCATTTGACACTCGCCGAATATTTCGAATATAAGATTTCGTGGTTGGCTACATAATTTTAATTTGCATGAACAACAAAAGAGAATATATAAATTTGTACTAACACTAAACTTTTAGACTTTTCCTTTAAAATAAAAACTTTCATGAGTCCGTTCGTCGTCATCCATCCGTTCGCACCTGCCTACCAAAACTCTAGCAATCTAATTGCTTTTGGCGGTTGAAAAGCAAGAATCGTTTTGTATATTATGCTCTCGCTAATGCTATCGAAATGTAACGAAGTATAATGACCCGTTTCTCGCTACACATACAAAATATTACAGAAGTCGGACTGATTAAAAGAGGTTGCGTTTGGGTTAACATTTCGTCTCAAATTAATTAACAATAGTAGCTGAATGACGAAACATTTTTTTTTGAAATCGCTAATCTTTTAAAAGTTACTTGGCTTTCAGTACCTGTAAGACTAATAATACTTAAGTAGTCATTAATACTAATTTGGGATAAGATTACAAAATTATAAAAATATTTTAGAGGTACCAATGCGTTTGCTCGGCGTTACATGATACAGTGTTACGTGTACTTGTTCGTGTTCTGAACATGGCCGTGGCCATCCGGAACGGACTGTCAAGAAGTTAATAGTTATCTTATAGATGGCAGTGTTTATATAAAAAATATTATACGTTTGTTTGAAAAAAAAACAATTCTTCCACAATACTTACATATAAAATATATTATCATATTCTATGGGCACAAAACGAAGAAATAGAGAAACGTTGTATTTTGCGAGATAAGCAGCACAAATCGATTATACCTACATCACAAAACTTAGTGTACAAAGTTTATTATAGCAGTTTTAATTGAGTCCTCCTCTAGAAACATTTAACGATAGCAATTTTCCATTTTCACTAAGACATTATTAGAAGCGAGATTTCACCAAGCGAATCGCAACGAGAGACCGAATATGGAATCGCCGCAAAATATTACTAATTTAGCGACCGAGTGGCGATACAAATTGACTTTCATAATACGAATTAACGAAGCGCAGTGGTTCTTGCCGCTAGAGTGAGACGTTCGCCTACTCTTTGATATCGCCTATTCGCCTATTGCATTAAAAAAATGGATTCATTAGAAACATTGGTTTCATTAGAAACATTGGTTTCATTAGAAATATTGGTTTCATTAGAAATATTAGAAACATTAGTTTCATTAGAAACATTTTGGTAACCAAAAGGAAGAATTCCGGTGGCGATTGGTTCCTGCAGCAGTCCTGGTGAAACATGGCCCAAAGCATATGACTTGTCATAGTCTGAAAAGGATTCCCTGTTTCCTATGTTTAATTCCCCTGGGTTTAATTTATTTACTTACTTTTTTATCTATTTCTTTTATTTGTTTATTTTCCCGTTGCTTTCGTAAGGGCTGCCACTTTAGAACACTACTGATGCATACGCGCACTGCGCTCAGTTTCAACTTCAAACGAGCCGTATGTACGATGCCGAAATGCTTCCGTATGCATGGTGCATAATACAATACGAAGGCTACGAGCAAATATAAAATTCCTGATGTTTTTCTTATAAATTATAGTCTATTTGACAGTCTCGTTTTATACGGTTAGCTTAACAATTAGTGCTTTATACGATTATCTTATCTTTATAGGGTAAACTTATGTCCTTTATTAAAATTAAAATTACATTTATAGGGTTACAGTACATAAATTTACATAATACTGTACTTAATTATTTGTAGCATATGAATTACTCAACCCATTCATACACTTGCACATATCCATATCTAACACGCGGGAATTCTTTTCACCATTTCTGTCACGTCCTCTCCATTAAGACCATCATACAGTTTTCTTCAGCCCTTTTGAAGAGTTTCAGCTTTCACTTGCTTGGTATAATTCCCAGACTTGCACACACTAATAAATTACGTGTTCCATATTTACTGCCTTCAAGGCTTCATTAGTGTTTTTGTTTAGCAAGTTTCAGAGGCGTTCCGGATAACCCGGGTTTCGGTTGAATATATACATGCCACGCAAAGGCGAAATTCGCGACGCTGACGCTCCTGCGCTATTCGCTCAGGTTTGCGCACCTTAATATAGTAACGTTTATTGTGTTTACGGAAAACTCTCGCTATTACTTAGCGTAAATAACGCATCTGCACCCATAGGCGCCGCCAGGATTACTTTCAGGGAGGTGCATCTGCATCTACACACTATACTACTACCTAATAAAATAGAAAAGAGTAGAGGAGGGTACTAAATTTAATGACAAGGTGATGACCAAATTTGGACAGCAAACAGTAACTTAATTTTTAAAAACGGGGGGGGGGGGGGTTGGGGTGCAAGTGCACCGGCGCTCATGCCTGCACCTATGCTCCTTAGCCAAATTAATGTTTTTCACATATATTAGCGAAACTTGACTCCTTTGCTAAGCAATTTTAACGTAAGCGATTTATTTCAGTTTAATTTTCATAATTTTCCGTTTCGATTCGTATGATGTATTTGTAGACAAAACGCTTTTTGTTGGGAAGTCGTCGACGATCCTATGCGTAGTAATATTTTACTTACTTTCACCTATCTTTTTTTATAATTTTAATAAAAACATACAGCATAGCATACTACTAAAATATAAACCACATATAACGATAGCAAAGTCAATGTTTCAAGTTATTTATGTTTTAAGTTATTTACAATATTAAAAAGGAATACAAAATATGCTACATAATAAAAATAAAATAGAAAAAAATTTATATAAGTAAGTACGCTATGTGTGTATATGTGAGTGTTGATTCATGTGCGTTATGTATGTTTGTGTGATTGTATGATGATGTATGTATGTATGATGAGAGTTTATTTGTGTGTGTGTGTGTGTGTGTGTGTGTGTGTCTTTGCATATGTAGGATAATGGGAGTTCATGTAGAGATGGGGCATGCTAACTCAATTAAATCTGATTTGATCTCCAGCTTTTTACGGACCTCCTTGACAAAGGACCTACTAATGTCGTTGTTAAATAAGTTAATTTCGGTAAAGCCTACGTTGTATGTATCCATAATTTGTGTTACTCTTAGGCATGTGAAAAGTAAATGGACCGCGCATGTGATATGGACTGTTCCACCCAGAATGAACTAGTATGTATATATATAAAAGCGACATATCTGTTGCTACTCGCTGGTCCTTCAAGGTCTCTAGACCATAACTTTTCATTTCTTCAGTGTATAACAATCTGGAGGAAAATGAGTGGAAATTTAGATGACGTATACACCGTTTTGGAATCCGCTCTATCCTTAGATTGTATGTGAGTTACTACGGAGACCAAATGTTAGAGGAACATTTAATAGGCTACGTACGTATGTAACAAAAGCCGTCCCCATAGAATGTATACTTTTAAGGGGTTTACAAATTTCATAATAAAACCGAGGGTATAATAAATCCCATTGACGCAGTCGTCATCTATTTGCTTATCCAATAGATGTTTGTGATCTAAGATGACTCCTACTTCACAGACTCGATCTAATTCCAGGATTTTACCATTGACAATTGTATATTTACGGTGAATCAAATTATTATTTCGCGAGAATCAGATTTTATGGCATTTAGCTACATTTACTGAAAGTTTTAGGCTGTTCATAAAAATTATTGAAACGGTTCAGATCTTCCTGAATCAGTAGACAATCGTCATACTTCTTCACTGCCATAACGATTTTCAAATCATCTGCACACAGGAGATAGATAGTCGAAGTGATTGAAGAGTGCCGATACCGTTGATATACCCATTAAAAAGTAATTTCCTAAATGGGATCCCTGTGAAAAACCAAAATTAATACAAAAAAAACTATATCTAAATCCACCAACGTCAACGGACTGCCTGATTCTATCCACCTTAACGTGCTGCTGTCGTATTAAGATATTTATTTAAGCACCGACATACAAGATATTCTAGTTGCTTGCCATACATGCCCTGTTTTCATATGGGTCGATAGCTTTCGACATCGTTTTAATCTCGCGATTTATACATTGAGGTGACGACGTGGGCAGTTTTCCATTTCTCGGGATAAACGCCGATTTGTACAGATTCGGTAAAAGTGTATAATAATGGCGGAATAATTTCCGGAGAGCACCGTTTGATAAAGAGCGACGATAGGCCGCCCGCGCCTGACGCTTTACGGACGTCTAAACGATCAATATAACTTTTAATATGTGTAAATTTAATTTCTACGTAAGCGAGAGTAACAGCACATAGATTATCGCCAGGGGCGTGGGGAGAAGCGGTAGCGCAACCCCGTAGCCCTCCCATCCACGCACCGCTCGCTGAAAGAACCGGTTCTTAAATCGAACTGATATAATCGGTGGATAAGTCGCTCACAGTATGACAGTCGGATTAGGAAGGGCTCGAGAAGGACATAATTTTGAGTAGACCCTAATTCCTTCTGCCGCTGATCTATTAAATATTATTTATGTAAGCAGTAGAGTAAGTATTGCGGTGTCGACTACAACGGGCGAACCCGTCACTTCAGTCCGGTATAAGGATACGGTGGTAAATGGTTTCGTGCAGCTTGGGCCACAAGATCCATTTTGTTCTCGGATCGGCTCAACTCAACATTCAGCTCCTATTCAGAAGCCTTCTCGAGTGGAAGGCTACCCCTGGTAAGACTCCCGTGTCTCAGGCCTCAGAGCTAGTGGACCGGTTTCTCTCGGCGGAATTGCATCCCGGCGCCACTGGACGGTTTGCGCACCGGTCGGCGAAGCCAATCGGTTGCGCATTTTGACTAATTGCTGAAGGGGTCTGGAGACTATAGAAATACACTGTTTCTTAAGCAGCAGGGGTGGATGTTTAACCTGTTGTCATGCCACTCTTGAAATGACCTTGGGCCACTCGATCCCGTGTGGCATACGGGCAAAGGACGCCCAGGTCCGCCATAAATTCAAATTGAATTACTGCTGTAATACAACTAGAGGCGACTTTGGACCCGTAACCAGTCGGGAGGACGGAGGTATCGTGAAAGTCCATACGGATATTCTACTAAAACTGGTAGTTAGGGGGCGAGGCTGCCCACTAAGTACCTTTCCTGGTGCCTCGTCGTAAGGCGTTGGCCTCTAACGGGCTTGTTGGAGGAGCCAGACAGTAGATTTTCTTGTCTTTAATTCTTCTACTTTCATCCCACGGCTGAAAGAATGATCACATGTCGTTATAACAGTTGGTCGGTGTCGACTCCAACGGGCGAACCCGCCACCCCAGGCTGGTATAACGATATGTAATCTTTCTTTCAGCCGCGGGATAAGCAGTCTTTCGGACGGCACAAACATACCGTCCAGACAGCTTTATTTTACTTTCCCGGTCCACCAACCGACGAGGAGGGAAAGTATTGTGAACGCGCTAGGTTTTTTTTCGCGATGAAGTCGGAAATATCCATTTTGAGCCCGCCCTGAGACGATTAAGATCATTTCCAGATTAAAGTCTGTTTTTGTGTCTGTCTGACTGTATGTCTGTCTAACTGTGAGTATGTCTGTCTGTGTGTGTGTATTCCTCCACGATAGCGCCCAAACCCTTAATCTGATTGAGCTGAAATGTATCTTGCAGGCATCATTTGGTTATAGCAAGAGATATATTGGACTTAGAGACTTGAAATTTGGTACACAGATGCCTTGTTGGGCCGAAACCACGTTGTGGGTTGGAATATCTCATATACAAAGTACACTAATAATGTTTATTGTACATAAGAATCAATAATAATAATAATTCCGCCATACATTTAAATGAAATATTAACGCTTCGGGCAGCGCGGTTTGTTTCTTGGCTAAGGACCAACAGATAGAATGGAATCCAACCGGGTTTTGTCGCCGACCGAGAAAGGGCGCTCATTGATTTTATTTAAGAAATTAATATTCAGATAAAATCAGTCCTTGGCTACTTGCCGAGGAAGTCTTATGGTGACTTTTTAAACCGATTAAAAAAAAGCGTACTTTTTATAAAGTGCCGTGTTCTCAATATTAACAATAATAGACTTGTGAGGCCGGTCTTCCGGCAGCAAGACAGTATCGGTCAACGTGACAGAGCAACCGGAAATCGTTTGGGCGAGATCGAGGATTCTGCTGTTTGAATTAACGAATCCATTGAATTTATTTAGACTGCGTAAAATCAAATAATTAAAGGCGCGTCTATTTACGGGATTCGTCGCCTTGTCAGCTATCAAATTCTCATGGGATGCATTTATATACCAATTCATGCAAATTCCACTTGTGGCAATTTCAAGTATTCCATTTATGGCATTTTCGTGTCCCCTAAGATCAAAAAAATGTCTGCGGGAAGAAGAGACATAATTTTGAAAACATTTCCGAAAAATACATTATAGGTAGCAAACGTAGAATTTGGTGGAATATATACCCAACAGTTTATTTTATTTTCGAATGAGATCGTAACCCCTTTACTCTTACACACTTTACTCTCCCATCGACTCTGCCTTCTGCAGATGTTATCAATTTTAAAAGCGATAATAAACCCTCCACCGTCCATCTAGTTGCCACTCGCACCGTGCTCTCTGTCTTGCCGGTAAACATTATAATTACTAAAACTATCAATAGTCCAGTCAATGAGTGCTCAAAATAGGGGAAATGGAAGGAATGGTTTTGTGAGAAATGGAAGGATCACAATTTTTGACTTATGGACTTCGTTTGGACTTGTTAGGAGGTAAACATACTAAAGGTCCCCCTCCTAGGCGGCGAGGGGGGGGAGGGGGGAGAGGGGAGCAAGTAGAAGGTCTCTTTTTTCGATTTTTCTCTTTTATCTCTGATAATATGCTTCCTAGCTTCAAGTTTTTCTGTACATAGTTTAGGAGATATACGCGCTCAACATTTGGTAATTTAAAAAAAAAAATACCTGACGTTTTTTCCTTTATTTTACTAGCTAACTCTATCGCCCTTCGGATTGGGAAAATGTTAAACGGGAAAAAGTTTTAGAACATAAAATTTTCTTCAACAATAAATTTTTATATTTTATTTTCAACTGTTCTAAAGTTAGCACAATTTTACCATTTTGTAGATTCCGAGATTTTAGAGAAAAATTAACTTTCGCATTTTATATTAAAATTAACTTTTAAACAGCCTAATTGTATCTGCTAATCACCGCTAGTTAACCACGATTATCAATTAAAAAGATATACATCTCAATCAGGAAACAGTCATAACTGTAAAGCAATAAAACCTTCTATCATATGTCTACAAGAAAAGTCGTCTCATTAACGTGCTGAAGATCACACTACAGACACCTGGAGTTCGAACCCCTCAAACACAGAACGATGTAGACATCCTCATTGTAGACACGACTGTGGAGTTGTCACCACTGTTAGTGTAATTGGTGAGGATGTCGACCGAATAATCATGTTAATGGCCAAAACGCCTACTGACCAGGATATAATTTTCTACAAGCCTAGACGTGGAAACATAAAACTTCCATTTTTTTCTATCCAGAAGCTTCAGATCCAGGGGTTCAAAGACATATTATTCCTACAAGCCTTCACTGGTTGCGATACCATCGTAGCAGCCTTCCCACAGAATAAGCTGGGATTTATCTCCAAATGAGGAAGAATGTTCGGCTACTGTCTTTGGCATTCCCCCAAACAAGGATGGCATATGACAGCCTCGAGTAGAAATATGCATGATACATGCTCAAAGCCGCAATCTCCCCGCTGAGAAATTTAATTCTTTGTGTAGCAAATACCGCAGACTATAGACTTTTAAATAAATTATTGATGTGGGTTTCTCACTTTAGATTATGTCTACGGTCACTCCTAGAAACTTTATGTCTGTGAGAAAATCAATGGTTGTATTGTTAATATTTGCAGAAACTTGATTTTTAGGCTAACCTTTTTAGGAATTTTAGACAGCCGAATTGAATTCCTACGGTTTTCGAAGCATTTATTATAAAATTATTACCTCGGAACCATTTAGTTGTTATTTGTAAACAGTCTTTAATTATTGTGTCGGGGAGAACATTTACATTTTTATCTTTTACCATATTTGATATAAATATTAATATCTTTGTGGATGTATTTTATGTGAGCATTATGTACTAAATTATAGAAGTTTATACCGAACCTACCTAAGCGTATATACAATGTATCCATACTACATCATTGCCCTGCGTGACCTGCACCACGCACAATGGCAAATGCAATTTCAAATCCCCTCTCACTCCCTTACTCTCTCTCTCTCCGCCCTATTAAATATACGTATGGAGATGACGAATTTCATTTACCTCGACATCGCGCACCGTGTTTCCGCGATTCTGGTCTCTTACTGCCACCACATGCTAATTTGGAATTTATCTAGAAATCCTCGACCAGCCCACCGGCATACTGGTGACCCCGAAGTGATTTGAACAACCAACCTTCTGATTCCGAGGACGGTTGATCGTCCGATCGACGGTTGTCGAGGTCACCAAAAAAGCGTATGATTGACAGATAAAGATGCTATTTAAATCTGTTTATTTATTAACCCTTCAGGCCTCGGCCCCTCAGCCGATTGACAAGTTGATGTCCCAAAAAATTTTTGTAAAAATTAGTAAAAAAATTGAATTATGACACTGTCTCACCAAAAACATTAATTACTGCCAAGCCACTGTACCCATAATCAAAATGAAACATATTAACATAATAAAATAAAAAAAATTAAATTAAAATAAAATTAAAACGGGCCCATCACGCTGAATCAGTTTGTGGCCGATATCGGCCAATCGGGGCTTGAGGGGTTAACTGGTAACTTATAAGATTAGACTAGGCACACGGGGCGCCGCCTCGGCAGTGCGGTAGTGAACGCGAGAAAGATGTCCGCTGGTGGCGCGTATTCGTTACAGAGTGTCTGAACTCTGAAGTGCGGAGGCTATCGCTGAACCGAAGCGAGAAGCAGGGCAATCGCTAGTTAGATCATCGCGTACAGCTGAGCGATAATTAATTTGGTGTGTAAGTCGGTTCGGCACAAATACCTGATAAAGTCCTTATAAAAGTCTTTGATAAAACTTCCTTAGAAAAAAACATTCGAAACTTGTCCCGGTAAAGACTGGGTAAAGACCGGGGCAGTCCCAGTAAAGATCGGGACAAGTTTTGTAAATTATTAATGTTACAAGTACCTACATAACAATATTTGAAAATCAAAATGTCAATAGACCTCTTAGATGCTATATATTACTTAAAGATGCAAAAACTGCTATGGAGAAATTGTCGACATAATTTTAAGCTTATTGGTACATATTACATAGATTGTAACTCAGCAGGAAAACCATCGAAGCCATCGCATCAGATTATGCCAAACATGTATCTGCTCCGTGGCGGAGGCAAGAACGGATGCGGAGAGGCGTGCGCAGGTGGCGGCGTCGACGAAGGCGGTGGCGACAAAGAAATCGATAAAAAGGACGACAAAACCGAAAGCAAAATCCATGTCATCGACATGAAGCAGCCGCAACGAGATAAGGAAATCGCTAAAAGCACTCTACACATAGCGGTAAGTCTGATTTCTTTCAATAGAGAAGTATATTTAAAAAATCTAAACAATTATAAAACCAAACCCGTTTATCTGTCAAAAAGCGTTTATCTGTCTGCCCATTTTATCAAGTGGACTTGTGTCTTTCGATGAAGGTTTTTCTCTAATGCCATCAATATATCTAAACAGAGGCTCAAAAGTGGAAAGTTAAAGGTTAAGTAGAGGAAGTGGAAATTACACCCAAAACCTGTAAAGCAACACAAACTATAGCTGCAGAAGATTTCTCTGATATTCCAATAGGGTCAGCAATGGAGCTACAGATGGAATTTGAATAAACATTTGAGTGTTTTTCTCTTCTTTCAGTTTTGAAGTGCCTTGTAGATTTATCTCCTTTTGTATATTTGAAGGACCTGGTAATTTATCTCTTTTTGTATATTTGGAGGAAATGTTTGGTTTGCCTCTCGTAAAAACACCGCTGTTCTTCAGCGCTATCATTGTCGTCGGTAACCGTTTCTGATACACTAGTATTTTTTGTCCGTTCTTGATTAAACTTAACTATTCTCTGTAGTCCTTTACTTTTTCTTCCGCTCCTGTGATGATATGCTCCTGGATGCCAATGCAATAGTAAAACTGTTTTTGTATTTCTATTCATATTAAAACGCCTATTTGCAACGTTTTATTTCATAATCGAGACACGCAAAAAAAATCTTCAAAATGTAGGAATAAAATCAATTTTATGAACCTTCATCGCCCTTGCGGCACCTCAAGACGTAATGTAATATTTTTCATAATTTTAATTTATTTTATCTACACCGAAGTGCAACTTTTTGCGCTATTACAAATCAAAAATCAAAGGTTGGCTTTATCGTTTCACCCTGAAGTCCAACTAAATAAACGCAGATCGCGTGTTGGGTCTAATCCCTTGTGGACGCACAGAGATGGGTACCACTCGAGGATGATATCACACTTGGAGTCGCAATTTAATGTCCTGATTATTTAAATAGCAAATAGTCCGACTACAGTGGATAAAAGAGTCTCTACATTTATTTATCAATGGATAAATCAAAATATGTCAGTGAGACAAAGTACATACATACTACACGTTAGAAATTTACTTTTGTAAATTTCAAGTAAAAATCTTGAAACCCACTTCTTAAAACCTATGAGACTTTATTTCATGTTTCTGTAACCTATAATACCTAACCTAACAATTTGTGTATTCTCAACAATTTATAGATTTGCGAGTTCTCAGCATAACTATAATTCTATTAATTGGTAAACCGTGATTTCTTCTTCTTCTTTTTTCCTTTTTGGCAATCCACCCAATAAAAACCGTGATTTGTACGTGAAACAAAACAACAAATGTTTTTTTATTCCATTTTTTGCTGAATAAATTGTCTTTATAATATTTTTTGTTGTACAGAAGATTTTCCTACGCAAACAAGTGGGTTAAAAGTTATTCAATTCTTTTTTTTTATGTTATGTTATGAACAATTTTAAAATAGTTGCACATAAGGTTAGGTTCTTTTGGTGTAGTTTTCTTGTAGAATCTTCTTATTCACTTTCTTCTTAGTTAGGCAACGTATCGGCTTTTATCCAATCACATTGGAATTAAGATACCAATGTAATGAATAATAACCTATGTTATTCTAATCATAAATAATATGATACCTATTTAAATGACGCTCTTGACTGTTTCTCAACAATAAAAACTAACGCTATATATTACTAGCCCATTTTTGCTGAAATATGTATTTCTCTGGATGTCCAGTCCAGACTAGCAGAATTGGTAACCCGGAAATAAGGAATTTCAAATAATACACACAGAAAAAATCATGGATATTCGCTGAATAAGGTAGGTACTCGTACATGTAATAATATCCGTACAGGTTAAGTTTCATGATAATTATTTTCTACTTGGGATTGCCGTGGGGCTGTGCGGATGACGCGTGGCCTTGTGGGCGGGGAAAGGGAGACGTCAATGTGCGAAAGAAACAGCTATACAAGACCCCGCAATTGTGCCAATATAACTTTGATGAAATCAGAGACGTCCCGTGGCCTTGATCATTAGCGTAGGTGAAAAATAGGCTCAACACCCTATTACATTGTTTATTTGGGTCCTTACCTACGTAGTTGCTGTTTTTGATACTGGCTAATTCAAACATGAACAACTTGGGTTTGAATTGGAATTTCAAATTTAAATCAATTTTATTTCAAGGTCATGTTATTCTTTTGAATCTGTTTTTTTTTGTCTTTCCGTCGTTTGTCTTTGCTTAAATATTTTCGTTTGTGCGACCATGGTGAAGTTAAAAATTTACATTATTTTCAAATATAAGATACTGTGCCGGTGTTTTCTATTACAGCTTCTTCAGTCTGGCTATACAGTTACTGTACTGTTAAAAATTTTAAACAATGATGGAGAAGTTCGTGCTTAAATAACCGAGCTGGTCAATCGCTCATAGCTACAGCTTCTGCATGACAACGTATAACCACAGATTTCACTGCAAACAGTCGCAAAGTTGCAGGAGTTGCGGTTGGAGATTCTTGGTCACCCACCGTACTTGCCGGACCTTGCTCAAATAGAGTTCCATATTTTTCTGAATTTAGATAACTTTTTACGAGGGAAAAAAAACAACTTTGAAGAGTTGGCGAAAAACGCATTCAAAGCATTCATTGGGTCCTGTCCACGAGAGTTTTACAGCAGAGGAATTAAGCAACTCTTATTAAAATGTTAACTCTGCATATGGGTCAATATTTCTATTAAATTAATATATATTTTTCATACAATTTTTTAGGTCTTAAATTTTGTTTATAGAACAACAACTTCATAGGTAAGGACCCGATATATTTTTTTTCGATGAGACTGTTAAAAATGCGTCAATACGGCAACTGTAGTAACAATATTTTAAATATATTAGGAATCCGAATTTCTTTTTTTTGAAAATCTTCCTAGGGCGCATAAAATTTTCTCTTTTATTACTTTTTTCAATTATTGTTACTTTTATAGTTTTTATAATAAGAGTGACAACTGAAATTGTGATTTTTTCCCCCCGATTTTTAAATACCAATTTTCTATCGAGACTACAAAATTAAATGTCACATTTTTGACAAATCTTCCAATAAACCTTATTCCGTTTATTAGGGTTTTAAAAATTTTTGCAAACGGAACTGTTTTGGTTAGACTTCGTTAGCTGTCTCTCTGTCTTTTCCAGATAATTAACAATCGTCATGAAATTTGGCGTAGTTTTAGAACTTAAGTGTCAGCTCAGTAGTCAAAAGTGACAAAATATTTTTTAATATAATCATTAAGAAAGGCCAAATTGGATCGAAAAAAATCGGTCCCTTGATTTCGGAGACATAGGTTAAACTTACGGACATACTTATACTTACGCATAAACAGAGAAGCCGATTATTTATATTATTTCCATCTGTGTATCCCAATATAAAATAAATCACACCTAAGCAAAAACAGACTATTATCGGTACTTTCACAGAAATTAGGCTAAAAATATATATGCAAAATTATGATGCCATCGATAATACATTATTATTTGTGTAACGAGTAATATTTATCAAATATTTTTTCTCACAACTCCACTCTTTTCAATTATTACTGCCAACGTGACTATGACTTCGGAGCGCAGTAATTAATTTTTTGCATTTTTCTTTCGAGATTGTTTTCCTGCCAGTGAAAGAAATGCAATCACGTGCCGACTGCTAGGGATTTTTTCATAATTTCATTAAACTATTGAATTAGAAATGTGAAAGTTCCAAGGTTTTTTACTTTGTTGTATGTTGTATGATATAATTTCGACGACTAGCGAGTATCACCTCATTTTAGTGTTAAATAGCTGGAAATTTAAGTAGATTATTATTTTATGATAGAATGTTAGATTATAATAGAATTCAATAGCATTACTTTCAATTCATGATGATCCGTAAATGAGTCCGCAATAATATTTACTTTAGAATAAAGTAACTACCTCCACCTTGTAATTATTAAATGTAAATACCATTGCAATATAAAGTTAAAAAAAATAATAAAATAAAATAAAAACCTAAGAGCGGATATATCATGCTCTTTCGGCAGGAAATATACGATTTCTGTTGGTACCATATCGATACAGGTTATTCCTAGTGGGGTGGTAAACCACAAACTATCATTTCTGAATCTCTTTCCGAGTTAGGAAGTAAATTGGAAAACTGTTTAATTAATTATGAAATATTAGGCTAAGAGAGTATTTTTGTAATTAAATGTATTTTTATGGACTTAATAAATAAATAAAATAAAATAAATAATAAAAACTTACAATAATGAAAACTTTATAAAGGAAATACATACTTTCCTGTATCAATAAAACGCTTTTATAGGTATGTAAATGATGTACACTAGTTTGCTTGTAATCACTAATTGGAAATATCACACCCATTTGTTTGCGTACGTTTATGAGGAAGCTAATATATTAAAGTAGGTTCACGTGTGTTTGTATAATTGCGGTTTTCCAGACTTGAACTAGGATAGGCTTGAGTTGCAATTCCAAATGCAAAAAATATATGTAAAGCGAACGTGGTTTTACCGTTTGTTTTTGCTCGGATATTTTCGGGTGAGCATTCATGAAAAAGTTATAAATTTGCGGTATTTTCGAATATGAAGCCCTGAGTGACATCCATGACATCTATTTGCGGTCTGGCACAACAGTTGCCGCAAATGTGTACTATCAAAAACTGCAATCAATGATGGATAATGTAGTGATTAAATAACTGAGCCTGGTCAATCGCTCTTTGCACGACAACACACGATCATACACTTCACAGTAAACAGTTGCAAATTAAAGGTGTTGTGACGGGAGATTCTTCGCCACAAAACGTACTCGCCGGATCTTGCTGCTTCAGATATACACTTTTTTATTTAAATATATTTTTACAGGGAAAACTCCAAAGAGGCGGTAAAAAACAAATATCATATTTATTTCATTAATTACTTAACGCATTTACAAAGCATAAATATGTCTCTTACTAATAATCATATAAATTTATATATATTTTTTTATTTATTCATATTATTTAAAAACAACCGAATACAGCTGATACGCGCGCTAGACTAGTCTTGCCGCTCAACTAAGTGTTAGGACTCATTTCAAGCAGCGAGCTCTCTAGTTTTTATGAACTTATTCTGTACATTTATGTACATTTGGCAAACTAAAAGAACATTTGTAATACCATTACTATTACTAATAACATATATATAATTACAAACTTTATTTTAACTTGCAATTTTCGTATGTAAGTTGTCCTGTTATACAATTCCGGGTCACTTTCTGATATACGATTAAGCTGAATTCTTGCATACTTATGTAACCTCGGTGACAATGCAATATTATGGTACCATCGAGCTGATTTGATGATGGCACCGGGTTGTAGGGACTGGAACTTCCTGATGGCAAATGGTAAGGCAGTCGAATTTAAGCTAGTATGTTGTGCTATCATGAGCACTTACCATTACACATGATGCCGAGGATCCGGAGATGGAGATGAAAGATTGCCACTGGAACTCCACGATGGAAAGTGCTAGGGTAGTCGAATTTGGGCTCGTTTGCTTTGTTGTCTTGAGTACTTTCCATTACACATGAGGACGAGGTTCTGAAGATGGAGCCAGAAGGTTACCACTGGAACTTCCTGATGGAAAGTGCGAATATAGTCGAGATTGGGCTTGTTTGCTTTGTTGCCTTGAGTACTTTCTATTACATATAATGACGAGGGTCTGAAGATGGAGCCGGAAGTTTGCCATTAGAACTCCCTGGTGGAAAGTGCTAAAATAGTCGAGTTTAGGCTTGTTCGTTTTGTTGACATGAGTATTATCCATTAGACATGATGACAAAGGTCAGATGATAGAGCACGGAGATTGCCACTGGAACTTTTTGATGGAAAGTAAAGCTTGTTTTAAAAAAATATATATTTTGATTCATAACAACTAACTATGAATATATCAATATACGAAATAATCTAAATAGAATACGGAAAATAGAATAATTAAAATTCTAAGAATTCATTAATTTCGGTCAACGATAATTTTACATCAGAGTCGTTAACCAACCATCATTAGAATAGCAAAATTACTTTAATAATAGGGGTTTATATTTCATGTTCATAATATTTATGCATTTGGTATAAAAATTCAGTTCTTCAATTTCCTTTATAGAGGTTGACTTTTAATTAACCGGCATCTTGAAGGGGGTGAATCAGTACGACCATATAAGCAACCTTTGATAAAAACTCGTAAGAAATTAAAACTTTCAAAACTTTTTAAAACATAGCTTTTAATATTATAATATTATTGACATAAAGATGTCAATTTTAAATTAATATACAGGTTTCAATACATAATAATTAGTCAGTTTATAGTTCAAATAGATTAATAGACGGCCATATTTCTGTGATGTCATCAGCCTATATAAAAATGCGATAGATGGCACTAATAATTTAATATTAATATTGTTAGCCTTGTTTAGATAATGGATGTTTTTAATCAAACAGTCCTCTGTGAAATCATTCATTATTAATGTTATTATAAATAACCAAAAAAACCTATTAGTTTCGCCGGACAATGCTACATTGTAACATTAGTATAATCTCTTATTATAAGCACTGCCATCTATTAGATACACATTAACCTTCTTGACAGTCCTCTCCGGATGACGACGGCCTTGTTCATAATGACCAGTGCACTTCGCGATACCTCAAAAATATTTTTATAACATAATAATAATCGAAAATAGTATTCTGGGATTATTATTTCTGAAGTCTATGATTTCAGTAGCGAGAGAGTGGTTGTTATGCTTCGTTACATTTCAAAGAGCGAGAGTGTTGATAATGCCGAATAAAAAACGATTCTCGCTTTTCAATCGCCAAAAGCAGTTCTCGTAATAGGGATTTAGGACGCTATCAAAATTTTCACCAAACAAATGCAAATATCATGGAAACTGGATTATTTATAGGAAAGTATCTATTCTATGTTATTCTGAAAATACAAAGATTGCGCTACAGAAACAAGCCTAAAGTTGTTATTATAAAGGAGTTAAAAATTATGTTTACCGCCTGAAGTTGGTGGAACCCGACATGTTTTGGCATTGTTGCAAACATCGTTGTTCATGGTGGACTCCCCATTCAATACAATTGACAATTTTGATGATTTTGAAATTTCAAAAACGCCTCAAATCAACAAAGAGTCAAATAACAATCAAATCCATTCGAAAATATGACCATTTTATAAGGATGATAATGTGTAGATTTGATCTACTTGTATTAATTTAACGAGTTATTCATGTTTTTCTGTATTGCAGGATTGGGTGACACTACTTCTGAGGCGTCGTTCGCAGTCGCCTGAGCTGAAAATGCTGGGTTCAGAAGGAGGTGAACTGCAGACTATGCTACCGCCGCTGTCTTCGTCAGCTCAGCAGCTTCCGCTCGAACAAGAGCCTAATCGAGTAGGAGATGTTTGCCTTCTTACTGACAGCCCTTTCAGGATTTTGAGGGTAAGCGAAAGAAAGTAATATGTTGGTTTATTCATGTGGAAACGCCTAATCAATACTAAGCAAACTTTAAAGTAAAAGGTACAATTACTTAGTATTGTTCAACTACAAATGTTATACGAATAGTTAGATAAACGTCATAAGATATAGAAGGTTTAGTAATCTCCTATACCATACTAGTAACATACAAAATATAACGTTAAAAACTTTCCAAAATAGCGTTATGATTTTTAGATTACGGTTTTTAAAACGACAACAAAAAGTAAAATAATTAAAAAACACGACTGCCCTCACAAAAAGTGAACTAATATGAACTAACAGTCGGGGGACTTTTAAAAATATGTTTTATAACAAACTGTTCACCAACTGCTAAAAAAAATCATACCAATTTACTCTCGGTGCTGAAGTAATAAAACAGTTTTTATATTTATGTGTGGTTTATGTATTTTCTACATAACTATATTTTCGGAATGTACTTAAATATACCTTTAATTTGATACTAAACACGATATATTTATCGTAATTTATTGACATTTGGCCATTTGAACAATTATTTACTTGACATTTGGACAGTTTAGGTACCCTACGCCACCCTGGAAGACATAACGCTTCTAACATTTGATACACTTCTAAATTGGCTCAAGCGTTTTAAAGTTATAATGGAATATAGAAACGGACGTAAGTACATAAATAAATACTCGTACATCTATACATGAACCCTAAATATCACACTGCTTTTATCGGCCAGTGGTGTTTTTACGTGTCCTTCTGTCAATTTATTTGTAAATAAGTTGAAACCTCTAAAATGTTTAGAAAACTTTCAAAATCTACCAGTTTTTCCCAACAAAATTCAAAATTTATGAGGACTTCGTCAGTAAAAAATAAAATTGGAAAAATAGAAATTTTGCTTAATATTTGTGAAATATTGCTGGTTGACTATTAAAGGTTTAAAACATTTTAAATATTATTCGCCTTATTGACTTTGAGCTAAAAAATGAGTAATCATTATGGTGGGAATTTTATATTATATATATTATATTTTATATTTATAGTATTTTATTTGAGATAAGTACGTACAATTATTCATACCCTTTAGTTTAAATACATTTTAATTTTATAAATCGATGGGCAAGACATGACGAAGTCATTTTGGAAAAAGTCTAAAAATAATATTGAAAATTTAAAAAAATTAATGGTATATTGTGTACACATTATCGCTTAAAGAATTGTAATTTTTAATTCCGAAGATAGATTCCAACAAATAAAATAAAAATGTAGCTGTTGGATGTGACAAAATGTAGCTGCTGGATGTGTTGGATGTGACATTGGCGAGTTTTCGTTCGACTTTCGCACCTAACGAACAAATCGTTCACTATGAGGCGCCAAGATCCACAATACACATAGGCTAATAAGTAAAAACTGAAAGTCAAAAGTTATAATTATTTGGTGAGACTATTTTTTCTGCAATATTAGTTATTTTGAGGAATTTTTAAAGCAGGTAATTTGAGTAAGTTACTTTGATGCAATTGTAAAGATATTAATTTGGAGATATTTTTTTTGTTTAAAGAGGAGTTTTTGGGGAATTGAATATGCCATCACTCATCCTTTCTTTGCCGAATCGTCACATACGCAGAATTAGAATTTAATTGTAAAAAAAGACTTGATCAGTTTTTATTCAAAACAAATGCCATGGTAATATTCAATCAAACAGCGAATGAGATACACGAAGACTGGATAAATATATATTATCATGTATTTGCCAAATTGATTCAGATACAAGAAACTTATTACCTAAGATGTAGATGTAAGAGCAGATAATTTTGAAAAATAAGTATTTATCTCTAATCATTCTAACTAAATTTTTCCATAGAATCGAAAGTTGACCACAAATCATTAGTCATGTTTTTTTTTAAATACTTTTTTTTAATGTAGATCCCTAAGGGTTAGGCCCTTGAACTTGGTCACGCATAGTTTTATGAATTATTAGAAATAGTGGCATTCCAGGCAACATGCAACTTTATAGTTATCCTCCGGAGGGCCATGGTGGGTTATGCTCAGTAATCGGGCACACGAATCAACGAATTTGGTGAATCATTTCTTTTACTTAAACTTTCAATTACTACACCAAGACATGCCCCGAGAAAGAATTACCAAGGCAGCTTGAAAAAATAGATCTAGAATTTATTTTACAGTAAACAAAATTTAAAAAAAATGTACCATATGCTAAATGCTTAAAATAGCATAACAACAGATGCATTGCCTTCAGAAGATGATAAAAAAATTAAAACTAAACTAATGTAACTATTTATGAAACTAACTCATTTTTCCTTAAGTGATTGATTGCAACTATTTTTTTGACATAATCCATTTTAACTTAGCATACGCGGCGACGTACAATGCAATACAAATAATACGAAATTGTTAAAACTTGTTTTCGAAATGAGAATAAATTTCGGAAAAACTATCACAGAAATAATCAATAAAATGTTGGAAAGAGTTTAAAAAAATTAAGAATAGAAAGTTATTAGGAATAGCCGACAATATAATCATAGTAACGAATGATTTCAAAATAAATGTAAAAAAATAAAAATACACAGGGACATAAATATTATACTGCATAGCTATTACATCATCGCTGATTATTTAAGTAATATTGTATTTATTTAAAATTATAATTTCTACTTTTATATATTTAAAAAAAATATTATCTTTTAAGATATTCAATGCCTGACGTTGTACATTTTAGAAGGTACGCACTCAAAGTATTTTGTAATACATAGGAAATATTAACATCTTTGATGTTTATATGGAGATCTCCTGAGATTTGGTGTTTATATGGCGTAGGCTGTTGTACAATTGGGACAATATAAGAGTATGAAATCGTATAAAATAGGTTTGAAAAAGAATTTACCGCTTGAAGTTTGTAGCACCCGATGTTTCGGCGATGTTTCAACCGCCGTTGTCGAGTCTACCCTGGATAACGGCTGTTGCAACATCGTCAAAACATCGGTTGCTACAAACATCAAGCGGTAAATTCGTTTTAAAACCTATTTATAAAATAAGAGTAGCTGAATTAGCCAAAAGTGGATCCACTGAGAGATATTGCAAGATTAATTTTATTTTACCTTCGTCACATGAGATTTCTGGATCTTTGGTCGGTTTCCTTACTCGCTCTGGTTATTGGTAATAATCATCAGCACAAGTATCACCGTATAATCTTGAACAAGAACATTAGTAGAATATATTTGCGTTTGTTTTTATTGATGACCCTCAGTATCGCCTTTCGCGCTTTATAAGAGAGTTTTTACAGAACAAACCCCAAGCTACGATGCCATATCGAATAACTGGCTCACAGACTGCGTAGATTTTTTAGCGTAATTAAATTAAACTGGACGTACTCACACAACATTTGAAACGTTTCATCTCTAGAAAAAATATTATTAAATAATTCTTTTTGGCTTACACCATCGTTGAAAATATTCCTCTGTCCATATATTTTCCTATTTTTAACCATTGATATTAAATCTAACTTTCTGCACTGGGATTACCACGTATCATACCTAGCTTATATAATACCCAGCTCATGCATTACATTAATCCTTGTGATACTGGTTGGGTATTCATTATCAATTTGGATTTATATAGATTGTCTGTTTGGTCAAATCACTAGGAACTTTAAATTATACCCACAAATACTTGTTATATGATTATTTGAACCTATTCAGCCAGAAGTAAGATCGCCGGCTCTGGATTTCCTAGAATTTTAGTAAATTATTCGTTTATTCATTTAGTTTATTCATCCTAAAGGTTGGTATTTATTTTGACTCAAATCTTTGATTTGAGGATCATATTAGCAAAAGAGTTAATTGGGGCTTCTCGCGTCTCAAACTGAGCGGACTGCAAACTACAAAGACTGCAAAAAACTTGTGCTAGTTTTTTTTTACTATACTTCCTCGACATCATGTCTCCCCATTCTCAAGTAAGCATATTTACTAAATATGAAGAAGCGGAGGAAAATGTGTCAAAGATAGTGATATTCAAAGAACCTAAGTATCTTTCCTCTAGGACGTGCTGGTCTGATGATGCGCATTCATATCTTACAAGATCAAGTATTCATCTTGCCATCGTTCCATAGCACACGAAGTCTAGCTTCCAGGGAAGTCTCTATTACTATTCAGCGATTGTGTTGAATCAACTGGAAACGGCTTTAGGCTCACTATCTTTACCTGATTTTAAAAAACTTATTAATTGATCTTTCCCGCATTTTATGTTTTTTTTTTATTTTTTTTTTTATTCTTCAAATATCTATTTATTTGTGTTTTATGTAATTATCCTTATATCACTAATTCATTTATATTTCCTATCTTATCGATGAAATGACTCCATAATATCAGAGTTTTTTGTCTGAGTGTTCATCTTATTGTTATTTATCTTATTTGCAATTTTTGTAGTGAGGTCATGACTTCATTTCATCAGTCTTTGTTTTTTTTAATTAATGAATATTTTTTCCTTTAACGATTGTAAGGTTTATGATTTTGTATTTATTATAATATATATAATACATATCACATAAAATTTACTGTATTTATTATTATGATTATATTTGTTTCTGCGTGTGTCCAATGGGGCAGAATACACTGCATTGAGCTTCCGTTATAATAATGCTCAATGGTGACGTAAGTTTGTACAGCGAAGCAGGCTAGAATTTCCAAACGTGTTATTCGTATAACACCCCATTCATTATAGTTCAAATATTCCCCTGCGTACATGCGAATATGCGATCGCTATCTGGGCCCCCATATACGAGTAGCTTTATTATTGACGTTGGTTACATTTTAATTTACAAAAAGCTTTTAATGACGGAGCTATTGGAAATAATAGGCTAGTTTATTGGTGACTTTCGTGGTGGATAGGTGGCTTTCGGGCCTCAACTTATTTGTAACCGATTAATAAATTATATTCTAAATGAAAGATCTCAATCCAAAGAAATGTGGTCTATATTGTGTAAAGAAAATGTTTCGGGGAAAAGACGAAACGTTGGATTTATTACTTAAGGTTCGTGATGTATCTACATCTTATATTTGTAAGCGTGTGCGTGGTGCAAGGGGGTAGGGGGGATGGGGTGGGGGCAAGGGTGGGAGGGGGAGGGGTTAATCTCTAATACACCCATATCGTAAGATTACATTATACTCCTTCATATTATTTTATTTGCACTTCAAAGCAAAACTTTTTCGGAATCATAAATTCAATAAAAATATTTCTGTAAGATTTCGACTTCCTAAACCACAACCCCGTCACGTATCTTGCTTATTTACCACCTCCACCTATTTTGCATTTTGGAAAGATACTTTTCTATATACCTACCCTTTTTACGTACAAACTGGATCATTATTTTCATAATTTAATTTCCCCAAATAATACATCGTTTTACACAACGTACGCAATAGTATTGATTTCGAGTAAAATTTAGAATTCTAGTTTGCACCGGATCTCCGCCTTTTAACATCCTAGGAATGCCGAAAAGTGATTTCTGGAAAATAAATGTGTGTGTATCGATGTGTCTGTATGTGTACTAGTACCAATATAGTTCATACAAATGTCAAGATTTAAAAAACTGTAGAGAGATTACATAATACACAAATAAATAGATGTTTGAAGATAGAATGAGGGAAAGATCAATAAATAATGATTTAAAGGAGCTTCTAAAAGTTTTTTTTGAAAATAAGGTAAAGATAGTGAGTCTAAAGCTTCTTCCAGTTGATTCAACATAATCTCTAAATAGTAATAGAGACTTCCCTGGAAGCTGGACTTCGTGTGCTATGGAACGATGGCAAGATGACTACGTGATCTTGAAAGATATAAATGCGCATCATCAGACCAGCACGTCCTAGAGGCAAGATACTTAGGTTCTTTGAATACCACTGTCTTTGACACATTTTCCTCTGCTGCTTCATATGTAGTAACTATGCTTGCTTAAAAATGGGAAGACATGATGTCGAGGAAGTATAGTGAAAAAAAACTAGCACAGGTTTTTTGCAGTATTTGTATTCTCCGCTCAGTTTGAGACGCGAGAGCCGCAGTTGACTCTTTTGCTAATATGATTCTCAAATCGAAGATTTTAGTCAAAATAAATAGCATTTTTTAAAGATGAATAAACTAAAGAAATAGACGAAGAATTTACTAAAATTCCAGGGAATCCAGAGCTGGCTATCTTATTTCTAGCTGAATAGGTTCAAATAATCATATAACAAGTATTAGTGGGTTTAATTTGAAGTTTCTAATGATTTGACCAAGCAGACAACCTCTATAAATCCAAATTGATAATGAATGCACAACCAGTATCACAAGGATCAATATGATCATATACACGGTAATCCCAGTGTAGAAAGTTAGACTTAATATCTGATGTAAAAAATAGGAAAATTTAAGGACAGGGGGATATTTATAACGATGGTGTAAACCAAATAGAATTATTTAATAATATTTTTTTAAAGATGAAACGTTTCAAATTTTCAATGAGTACTTCCAGTTTAATTTCATTACGCTAAAAAGTCTACGCAGTTTGTGAGCCGGCTTCTCGTAGCTACTCTTATTATATAAATAGGTTTAAAAACGAATTTACCGCTTGAAGTTTGTAGCACCCGATGTTTCCCTGGATAACGGCTGATCTTTTTCAAACCTTTTTATAATGTCAAACAGCCGCCATAGTCTTCGATTTCATACGCTTGTCTTGCCCCAATTGTACAACAGCATAATGACATTTATTCTTTTTCTTTATACTCTTTCCAACATTTTATTGATTATTTCTGCGACTGCTTTTCCGAAATTTACTCTTATTTCGAAAACAAATTTTAACAATTTCGTATTATATGAATTGTATTGTATGTACGTCGCCGCGTATTCTAAGTTAAAGGGGATTATGTCAACAAAATAGTTCGCATCATCCGATATTTTGTTTCAAGATGGAGTAGAAGGATCCCACTTTCCTAAGTTAAGAGTCATATATGGGTATAGGCAGGTCCGAATTTACGGGGGGTATAAGGGGATTGTATCCCCGGGACGTTGCTTGTTTTTATCGATGTTTTTCTGCATGTTTCAGATATAGAAGATTATTAAATAAAACTTAAATCACATGATGATTTACACTCCTTTCTTACTATACTTATAACATTTGTAGTGAAAACATAGGGTTTATAACATACCTTTTATTTTGATTAAACTATGGTATGTAGGTGTGTACCTTCTTTAACTATGGCTTTTTACGGGCTTCCTCAAGATACTTCTACAAATTCTACTGAAATAGATTTATATTGGATATCACAATGTTGGACAAATATCTAAAATGTTTTTTACGTTCCGTATATTGTACGAAAACAGGTAGTACTATCGTACGATATTGTACGATCTTGTATGCATTTTTTAAATATGCGTGTCATAATAAATAAAATGTATACACATTTTAACAAAACGTTATCTCATTGATGAAAACTGATGTTCAACTACTGAACATCAGTTTTCTTCGCGAGCGGAGAGTTCCGACCATCCGAAAGAGGTTCTTGCTATGAAACAATTTTGCACGAATTAACTAGAACTGTTTTAAGAAGTTGGTTGATATTTCCAATTTCATCTTTATTTTTTTTTTATTATTTCAACTCGGCCAAATAGATTTCATTAAAATGCGTCTAATTGTTTATAGTTTATGCTGAAAAATACTTTCCGTTAACTTCAAATCGATTTTTCTTTTGTATGTATTCATAACATTTGCCAATTTTGCAAAAATTGTGATAGTTACGAGTACATTCCCTGTAATCTTTACCTATCGTCAAATCTATTAAAAAAAATTCTTAAAAGAAAATTTCGAGAGACCCGGGATATAGTTTATCGCGTGCGTATTTGATTATTTCTTATAAACCGAGGTACAAAAAAATAAAAGCGGTAGTGTTACGAATATAACGAAATAAGCTCTTACAAATGATATCCGATTTTTTGGATTTAAAAAAAACTGATTACTTTATCGGTCCTTAAGAACTTGATACAGAAATATTTTCCCCTTTTTACTCTGGTTAACACGGGGGCAAGCACTTTCTAAAAATATACCAATTTTTCTGATTTGATAGCTCTTTCTATTTTTGTTATATTTATATTTTTTGTTATATACCTATCTTGTTTAATAGCTATTTGAATCGGTCTAGATAATTGATGGTGATACATTTATACTGACAGACGACTTCAGTTCAGTTTGGACGATTTGGTCGGAACGCTAAAAAGAGGAACAAATAATAGAGAAAATTAGTCTTGAAATTCTATTATTTTTTCGTTTTTTATGTATTATACAGGATGGGGAAAAAGATGCATAGCCCAGTTCGTCAAAAATTAAAAACAAATCGAAACAAATTCATTTAGAATAGAAAGACATACAAAAACATCAAAAATTACAATAAATGTTGAAAATTCCCCAATCTCTCTCGGTTACAGCGCTCTGTACGATTACCCATATTTCGGCCACGTTCCCCACTTCATTGAATTTATCCGTTGACTTGTTTGGCAGCGGCACTTACAGTAATTCGGGTTGAAATTCATTTTGAATTTTGCGTAAGAGTTTGTGCAAAAATAAACATGGACAACGAAAATTAGGTAAACTTTGAGCATTTTTGACATTCGTTTTTTGACACATGACAAACTGTCAAAGAGAACGAACAGCGTCTACTGGCGAGTTGCGCCCACTTTCATTTTGAAGAAGACAGATCACTGTTGCCAATCGCGCGATTGCCATTGCCTAATTGCGATTGCCACTTGCGTGATGCCTAACATTTTTTTTGCTACGTATTAGAACTTTGGGTTACGCGACTTTTGCTCGACCCCTTATTATTGTAAAACTCTGAATTGCTCTCCTCTAGATAGGTACGACATATATAAGGTCGTCAAATAAGAGCTATATCTATCTAATTTGAAATAAAATCGAAACAGTATGATATGTTGTGATTTTTTCTATTTCTTAAATATTTGTTTATGATATTTTCATTCAAATATAATTTATATTAAATGGCCGCCTAAATCTTTTCAAAAAATCGATTCTTGAACACCAATTTTAGTTAATTTCTATACAAATCAAAAGTAATTTCTCTAATGACAAGAAAATTGTCAGTAATTAAAGATCCTGCAAAGTTCCGATTTGTGGTTTATTAGGGTAAATAAATGATTTTTCATAAACCCAGAGAAAATCATGAATTTGGTGACGAGTTCACGTCGGCATTTCTTGAGATTACATGGTAACTAAAAAGAATTACTTTATTATACTTTGGCTCACTGCATCGGTACATTCAAAATTTGATTCACATCGTCGATATTTACAACACTCTACGCTTACGTATTTACCGGGTCGGATCCTTAACATCACAAACACTACTATTGTATGACGGCATTTTAAAAATTAAATTACGAATAGTAAACTCTACAGACCGATCATAGTTACCATAAATTTCAAGTAACTCAAATGTCATTTTAAAAAAATCAGAAAATTCATAGCCGCTCTGACATTTAAAAAATGTAAATATAATACGATTTTGATACATTGTCACGTTTAACTTCCATTAAAAAATCAACGTTTTGTGGATCCTGCATTGATCACCTCGGTCGCTGTCAACTCCTTTTCATTTGACATTCCCTCCGAGTGATGAAGTCATCGCATTTCGCCCTTGTTGGTTTAGAAGGTGTTTCTGATACTGTTTGCTGCCTTATTAACAAACACACACCCTCAGAGCAATCAACGTTCCGCTTTTTATTAACCTGGAGAATGCCCCGACAAAGACGGTATTTTTAATAGCACAGGATTGTATTAGTCTGGCGATGTTTGACATATTATTGCGTAAAAATATTATTTACAAAGTACTTCCCCACTTTAACCCTCCGTATATAGGAGAATAAATATGAAATGCCGTACTAGTTGGGGTTTGACATACTTCGAAAATAAAATCAACAAGGTCATACTTTATGGCATAATATATATAATTTATTGTAATAATTAATAATGAATAGGTGTAAAACACATATTTATTTATACATTTTAATAGACTTTTATTTTAAAAAAAACTCAAATTTTTCTTCAACTTATATTCTATTAAGTCTTTTCTTAAGAACTCATAGAAAGAGGTGTGTGTGATACCGAAAGGCACTTTACTCACTTGTCCCGCGCTCTGAGGCTGATGCCGGACTGAATGAATAGCATTGATCGGAACGGCAACGTCACATTTGCAGCTACTGATGCCCGGGCCACACTGCCTGGAAATGCCGTTAATAACGGCGATGATGGGCGATTTTGCCGCAGCTACACCTAAATTATCGCAATAATTAACGGCATTTCCCGGAAGTGTGGCCCGAGCGTGAGAAAATGAACTCGTGCGTTTTTATTGTTTAAGAATTATTACGAGTTTTTACCTGCTGTGGTGTGTTACCCACCTCCAACACGGAGGGTTAAAGTCACTTTATTCATCTATCTTGATCTATCAGGCCTTCGATCTTGCGGCTGCCTTCCGGCTGCCTTCCGGCTTTACGTCTTCCAGTCCTCGGGCGTCACTCCAATTTTTTTCTTACCGCCATAGACATGTTGACCTTGCTCCTTCACGACTGATGTTTAGGACTATTGACCGTTCTTTTCAAATTTCAGGCGGCTGAGAGCGGCAACGTCGACGACTTCTCTAGGCTGTTCAGTACCAATCCGAATCGTCTAGATGTTCGCGACGCTCGTGGACGAAGTGCCGCCCATCAGGCGTCGGGTCGAAATAAGGTTGCTATTATACGCTTCATACATAACCATGGTGGAGGTGAGCATACTACATACATCATTTCATATCGATATTGTATATATTCTTATGCACAGTCCGTACCCGTGGTTTTACCCGCATCGCAGTCTTTGTGATGTTAGCTCCCCTGGAGCTATGTATAATATATATTCATTTAATTTAATTCATTAATATACCTTCTAATTTAGAAGTAAAATAATAAAGAAACTTACTCAAAAATCCTCGATTTTGGAAACTCGACCAGATCGTCATTAGCCAGATTAAGGATTTGGTTTAGGCCTAATATAATATTTTGGGAATTTTATGAAACTGCCTGAAAATAAAAGTAGTTATTTCTGGTCATTTCAAGAAATTTAAACAGTCCAATATCGCTTTACGAAAGTAAAGGAGGCAGAGGGAAAATATTGTGAACGCACTTCTGGGTGTCTGTGTATCTGTGCGTGTGTATGTGTGTGTGTGTGTGTGTATTCCTCCACGATAGCGCCCAAACGCTTGAACCGATTGAGCTGAAATTTGGCGTGCAGGCATTATTTAGCCATGGCAAGAGTTAAAAAGTCGACAAGTCGATTATGGTTGAAATCGGTCCACCAGGGAGCACGCAAGTCATTCTTCAACCTCGAAATATTGGACTTAAAGACTTGAAATTCGGCACATGGATGTGTTTTGGGCCCAAACCAATTGAAATATTGGTTGGAATATCTCATATACAAGCGACCCAAATTTTTTTTTAACTCCTCCATATTTAAGAAAATCCTGTCAGTCTAAGTCATTCTGTGAATATTATTAATAAATAACCATCGTAATATAGGTACATAATAAAACAAATTGTAAATGAATGTCTATATCACGTTAAAAATTTAAATAATAGTTATAGAAAGAAAAATAATAATAGTTATGGACATTGCAATAAATAGCGAAATAATCAGATTGAAACAATTATAGGTGGAAAAATAGTCAAAAAAATCAAATTGAAATAGGCAGAGGATACAATTATGCATAAAATGTGCATGTTACAAATTATAATATAATTTTGAGTATACTCGAATTAAAAAAGAATCAAAACACAACACACAAAACAAAATTACTGTTTAATATACCCCCATGGTAAAATTGTCCCAGTATAAAATGGACACAGTCATTAAAAAAAGGGTTTAAATAATACGTGTGGCACTCGGGGACTGCCGCGGTAAAGCTATTGCATAGCATTTTTAACACCTTATGCAATTATAATTATTTATTTATTTTATTTATTTTATTTTTTCTGATATCAGATAACTGCGCTCTATCGGAAAACGTTGAAATTATTCCGAATCATTTGCGGCTGCGGAATCAAATGATTCGGAATAATTTAAACGTCTTCCGATAGATCGCCGCGCATGAATTTTTTAATCTATTAAAGCAAAAAAAGCGGATTATTCGAAAAAATCGTAGATAAAAAGATAGATAATCAAATTATCTTTAAAATGGTGCAGGTTTCATAATAATACGCCAGATAGTATTTGCGTAGTAGTCGTTTTTGTGTTCGGTTAGACCTAATTTCACAAATTAATTACACTATGTAATATAAACAAAATCTAAAATATTCAAAGCTAAGAATATTAGGAAAATGTTCTTGTTTAACATATATTTTTTTCGAATCGTAAGCAGTACTCGTTTAGACGTAATTATCAGTTTAAAATCATTAATTTTCGTTAAGAAATTTCTTCATTCGGTCGCCGCGCTGGCCTAGGCCCGCGATAAAATCTATGCAATAGCTTAAAAAAACAAATTAAATTTTGGTAAGGTATTATATGACTTGGGGGGGGGGGGGGGAGGGGTAATTGGTCTTCCGTATACAGTGCTACTGATGTAGACTATGCTGCTGCAAAGTATTTTGTCCAAACTGAAACCTCCATTGTCGATAATAACACATGCAACCAATTCCATGTAACCTGATAACCCACATGTATTCCGGATAACCCACAAAAATAAAAAAAAAGCCATGTATTATACCGATAGACTTCTGTTTTGAATTCGTCGACGAGATATATATATTTCTTTTAATACTTTATTTATTTACTTTTTGTACAGTTAGCCCCATTGTTATAAATGTTATAAGTAACTCGGATAAACTGAACACCGAAATTCAGCTAATGCTCAGTGCCCACCTAACTAGGACTAAAATGACCCGTATCTAGGCGGGTTAGAGTAAATATTTAAAATAAGTAATACAACTTATATATCTAGGTATATATTTTATAACAATTATAAAGAAATATTTGTAAAAAAATCGACTGAGAATAACTAATTAGAAACAAAAACAACAGCATGATTTTTGACCATATAATATGAAAGAAATATAAACGCAATAGAATAATTAAAAATGGAACTGAATAAATATATTTAGATCCTTTAGATTGTGCATTCAAGCTAATATTCGCATTTATAACTCTTTATTCTGCAGAATTAAATGTGCAAGATAATTATGGAAACACACCACTTCACCTCGCAGTGGAAAATGATGCATTGGAGGCCATCAGTTTGTTACTAGAACTGTAAGTTATAAATATCTATATACATAATATGCTTTAAAATGTTTATTGTGATTACTTTTACAAATTTAATGATATGATAGAGTATTAAGTGCTAACCTTCTATAAAATATTCCAATTCTCATATATATATATATATATATATATATATATATATATATATATATATATATATATATATATATATATATATATATATATATATATATATATATATATATATATATATATATATATATATATATATATATATATATATATATATATATATATATATATATAAATATATATATATATATATATATATATATATATATATATATATATATATATATATATATATATATATATATATATATATATATATATATATATATATATATATATATATATATATATATATATATATATATATATATATATATATATATATATATATATATATATATATATATATATATATATATATATATATATATATGTATATATATATATATATATATATATATTCGTTTAAAGGATGACACTTTGATGAAAAAATAAAAATAATAAAAGCTACTTACATAGCTGGAAGGTTTTCCCGGACTGGACTGGGAAATGCTTATTGTTTAAACGAGATGTATTCTTGGATGAGTACCACTTTCGACGGTACACTGTAGGTTTAATGGGATCCCTTTATCGCTAGCGAACGATCACCCTTCATCCACATCTCAAAAACAAAGCGTATCCTTTTGCAAACCAAAATAAAATGTCTTTATTAAAGACAAATTTAAGCAAAAACAATGAAAAAAATCACAATCAATCGTCTCTTAAATGCGGAATGAC
>OX155980.1:33658406-33696135 GCA_944548615.1 Micropterix aruncella
GTGGATGAAGGGTGATCGTTCGCTAGCGATAAAGGGATCCCATTAAACCTACAGTGTACCGTCGAAAGTGGTACTCATCCAAGAATACATCTCGTTTAAACAATAAGCATTTCCCAGTCCAGTCCGGGAAAACCTTCCAGCTATGTAAGTAGCTTTTATTATTTTTATTTTTTCATCAAAGTGTCATCCTTTAAACGAATTCTTTAAAAAAAGATTTTACAAAAAACCAATCAAATATTAACAATATTATACAATTTTATCTTATGTTTTGAACTCTTGTAAATATCATATAGCCTTAAGTATAAACTTCTCGACCAGAAATTACGATTTATATCTTATTTCATGGGAACGAGCAAATGAAGTATTTTATTTTTATTTTCATTTAATAGCTGGCTGATAGCGAGCCCAGCAATCGTATATCGTCCCTTTAAAGAGTGGATATATTCGAATTTCAAATCGAATTTTCGAAATGTCATTCCGCATTTAAGAGACGATTGATTGTGATTTTTTTCATTGTTTTTGCTTAAATTTGTCTTTAATAAAGACATTTTATTTTGGTTTGCAAAAGGATACGCTTTGTTTTTGAGATGTGGATGAAGGGTGATCGTTCGCTAGCGATAAAGGGATCCCATTAAACCTACAGTGTACCGTCGAAAGTGGTACTCATCCAAGAATACATCTCGTTTAAACAATAAGCATTTCCCAGTCCAGTCCGGGAAAACCTTCCAGCTATGTAAGTAGCTTTTATTATTTTTATTTTTTCATCAAAGTGTCATCCTTTAAACGAATTCTTTAAAAAAAGATTTTACAAAAAACCAATCAAATATATATATATATATATATATATATATATATATATATATATATCTATATATATATATATATATATATATATATATATATATATATATATATATATATATATATATATATATATATATATATATATATATATATATATATATATATATATATATATATATATATATATATATATATATATATATATATATATATATATATATATATATATATATATTAAATGTCTTTATTCAGCATCTTACCTGATCCGTCATGCATAGTGTCTTTAAAAAGAATATTTTGAGTTACTGACTGATTTGTGGTTTGCTTTCTATTCGTTTTTCATAATTCGAGAATCGCTTATTCGATCAAATCGATCTGTTTATTCCGTCTCAAATGTATACTTTTATCTATTGATGTTCCTTTGTAACTTTATCAGAGATTTCATCAAAGCTTTTTATACGTTTATTTGGAAAGTTTATTAACAAACTTAATATTGAGGAAAACAATAATTTTCTCGCTTAGGCACGTGACTACAAACTTGCTCAACTTGAAGAACCAAGCCCCAATCCATCTAGCTACAGAAATGAACAAAGTGGCAGCTCTCCAAGTGATAAGCAAATATAAGGATCAGATCGACATACAGCAAGGTGGTGAACACGGAAGGTCTGCCCTGCATTTGGCGGCTATCTGTGACCATGAAGAGTGCGCTCGCATTTTAGTAAGTTTTTAGTGCTATTGATGATAATTTAAGACTATCCTTAATTTTTATTTCTTTGATGCTGTCACAATCTGGGCCTCGTTTCTCGATAGTCACTTATTCACCAGTACACTGTCGCAAAAAATCATAAATTCTCTGTGGTTGATTTTCAATTTTTAGAAGTTGATATTAGTGAAAATGACTTTCTCCCAGCGAAGTGGCACTCTCCTTCGGTCTGATTTGTTATTAAATCAACCACTCACATCACATCAACCGTCACTTAACACGTCGAACTATTTTGTCAGTTACTATCAGTTCATTATGATATATTTCGGAAGGCATCGATTAAAATGGGATAACTTCTTTGAGATTTATGATACTTATTAAATTAATGGAACTGGCATTTATCCCAACACATGCACTCCATTTTATGAATTTTGCAATAGTTATATCCAAAACCCTTAAAAAATATAATATAAATCATGATAATCCTGCCATGACAGTTTACTTTTGTCTAATATTAAAATTCCCTATTTTTCCGACCCATACATTGACCTTTTAACCAATTTCCATTTTTTTTTCAAATTTCAATCATTATGGACCCTATTTTCAGTTACGAATATTTTTGACAGCATTAACTGTTTACACTAGTATTAAATTATATTCGATACAAAACTGTACTACTAATTTTACTTTCCTGACGACCTATCGGAAAGGAAAGTATTGTGATCGCGCTAAAAAAAAATTTTGAGATGAAGATGGGAATATATATTTTGAGACTCCCTGAGACGATTGAGACTATTTCCAGACCGATCTCTGTCTGTATGTATGTCTGTATGTCTGTATGTATGTATTCTTCCACGATAGCGCCCAGACGCTTAATCGGATTGAGCTGAAATTTGGTATATAAGCTTCTGTTAACCGTCGGAGGAACCCATTAGTTTTTGGAGTCCCTACGCCCTACGGTTGTGGTACCTCCCATACAAATTTGGGGTTCCCGGCGAAAAAATTGTTTCCGCGATAGCGCCCAGACGCTTAATCTGTCTAAGTTAAAATTTGGCATAGAAGCTTCTGTTAACCATCGGAAGAACCTATTAGTTTTTGGGGTACTTACGACCAACGTTTGGGGTACCTGCCATACAAATTTGGGGTACTAGAGTAAAAAATGTCGCTGTTTTTTCGCACCTCCCCGGATACTAGTCAGGAAAGTCTTGGGGTGACACAACCGATTTTTTAACTATAGCCACGTCTACATGTGAAAATGTAAACTTGTGTCTTGTTACTTTAGAGAAAAGGGCCGTGATGTCACCAGTATGTATTAATTACATATTATAATTACGCGGGTATTGATCGGGCTTGATTATGAACCGATAAAGAAAATGACGACATATCTCACGTTCACGTTCGAATCTCAAATGAAAATAAATATTGTATACGACATTTTCGCTATCGTTTTAAAAATGACCTCCCTTATCCGCACACTCGGTAACCCGAAATTACACCCTACATTAAGGTTCGAATAAGTTTCGTCTTCAGATTAGATAAAAATCATTGAATCGGCTACAGCGTGACAACTGCTCAAGACATTTAGAGTAGTTTCATCTGCTTCATTGAACTTTCTGCAGAGAGAATCGGCCCTCTTTACATTGGTATGAGGTGCTTGTTGAGAGCAATATTATGACCAGTCCTGACTCAGACTTCTGATTTGGGATTTGACTCTTTTGAGTAGTTTAAATAGTAGAATTACCGACTCCTATAGAATGAAAACCGCGTTTAACAATGTTTAACTGAGTTTAACAATAGTAATCCTTTGCACTCTATAACAGAAAAATAATCAATATCCGAAAGTTAAATATAAGAGGTGCTTTTCCTCGGAGATGCTATCTCAAATTGAAAAGTTTATGAACATTTTTACTCGTTTTTTTATGTAGAATAAAAAAATAATTTTGAAGAAATCAAGAACACACACAATTTAGAATACATTTTGTAAGACGCACATAACAAATTTGTGGTTTATACTGCTTTTACACAAATCAATAGTCTCTATTTTCCCTATACAGATACTTGATCATGTTGTGTCTAAGAGTGTGCGTGTGAACATCAAGGTGTCCGTCCGATTATGTAGTAAAATCTTGTTGCACTTCGCTTCAGTGCAGAGAGACAAGGTGCAGTCCCCTTATTCTCCACATTAATCCGGACCTGACTCAAATCAAATCAAATCAAATTTCTTTATTAATTACAAACAATTCTAACTAGGCCTCGCCTGAACTTAGGTAGGCTTAATCTATTTGCGTGTATAGTAGTTTACTTATTGTGAGGTATTAATTCTTTATTATTCTATGCAATGAAGAAAAATATATGCAATGAATAACATATACTATATTTAAGTAGATAAATATATAAATACATCTAATAGTAGGTAATAATATGAAAAATTAAATATATACATACATAATCAATTACATACAAATATTCATATTTATAAATATACATACAAATATTTTTATAGATATATATTAAACAATACGATATAGATTTAGAAGATACGTGAGTTATTTTAATATATATTAATATTTTCTCTGTTTTTCGGCCGACCCATAGTTAAAAGTGACTTAGTTAGGTTTTTATTTACTGCGTGATTAGTCTTAGATCTAAGCCCTGCTTTGTTGATTTTGTTGTAAAGTCGAGGAGCAATAAAAGAAAAATGTTTCTGTGCAAAACTTGTTCGCCTATTAGGGATAAGGTGCTGTCTGTTTGCTGTTAGTCTCGTAACTTTATGGTGTGTTGCAAATAAATTATGTTTCTCATGGTCATGATAGTAGAGTAGGATTACCTCAGCGAATATCTGACGAACGTCTAGCACTTTAGATGGCTATACCCAAACATGAATCTTCCCGTGATACGTAATAATATCGACCGTGTGCACTGGCGTGCATTGATTATTATATGTAGTTAGGGCCATACCGATGTCGCTGATTTTCATCTCTGTCCGTCCCGTGGCGTAAGAGATGGCATCTCGGTCGCACAGGCACGCGCTGATGTCAGGAAATGCGTGTTTTTTTACAAGTGAATATGATCCAAAATATCTATTTCGGAATTGTGTTTCTTCATTTTATATACAGAATCACCCGCTTCACAGGTGCTCAATAAAAAAAAACTAACCCTTTATAGATATATGTTTTCTTTTCTAGATAACGGAGTTTGGAGCTTGCCCCCGTCGTCCGTGCAACAACGGCTATTATCCCATTCACGAGGCAGCTAAAAATGCATCATCTCGAACTATGGAGGTGAGTTAATCGTATATATTTTGAGTCAAAAGTGTGGTCATAAGAATATAAAGCTTTCTGTTTTTTTTTGTAAGAAAATGCATATGTTGGATATAATAATCATACTAATATTATAAATGCGAAAGTTTGTATGTATGTATGGATGTTTGTTACTCTTTCACGTAAAAACTACTGGATGGATTTTGATGAAACTTTACAATAATATAGCTTATATATCAGAATAACACATAGGCTATAATTTATAAAAATATATGGTTTTCTATCATCATTATCACAATTTTACATCACCACGCGGGTGAAACCGCTGGGCGCAGCTAGTTAATTATAAATAAGATAAAAAACGAATTTACCGCGTGAAGTTTTTAGCACCCGACGTTTTGGCGACGTTGCAGCCGCCGTTGTGTAGGGTAGATCTACCCTAGACAACGGCGTCTGCAACGTCGCCGAAACGTCGGGTGCTACAAACTTCACGTTTTCTAGTAAAAGTAATTTAGTTAGTAGTTTTTTTTACAACTATTCACAATAAAAAAAAAACTTAGAATTAAAAAAGCGGATCTGGCAACTTCAGTTTAAAATTTTGATTTACCCCTGGTGCGTGAAAACGCAAACGTTTGGGCCAAGTTACGTGAGAACTTTAAAATTTCATGCATATCGGCACTCCTACGTTACCACATCCAGTTTCAGCTGTTTTTTGTCCAATCACATGGACCGGTTGGTATATACCCAGTCCTACTACAAAAAGAGCTAAGCCAGCTGCTGGGCCCTCTAACAAAGGTATTCAGAGGAAGCAAAGCCCTTAGACATGTCCCTCATGTCTGGAGCAATGTAAGAGTCTCTTTTATCCCAAAGGCAGGCACGAACGGACACATCTTTGCTAAAGATTACAGACCCATGAGCCTCACCACCTTTCTTTTGAAGTCACTGGGGAGACTAGTTGACGGCTGCTTGAAAACCAACCACCTAGCCCGTTAACTGCTCGCTGATGCTTAGTATGCCTATAGGGAGGGCAGATCTGCGAACACTACCTTACATCACCTGATAAGCATAATAGATACACCGTTAGCGGCGATAGGTTACGCATGGGAGTATTCCTGGACATCGAAAGAACATTTGACACTACATCATATGCAACTATTAAAAACTCCATAGGTGAGGAATACCATAGACAATCATTGACTGGACATTGAGTATGCTATCAAATAGGTATCTGACTACCTGGAGGCAGCAACTGGCTTCATGAAGACCACCCCCAACAGAAGGATTAGAGGTGGCACTCTGCTGCCCGCCTCTGGACAAGTTAATAATTCACTCCGCCTGTCTTACAGCATACATACTGGGGTTTTGGCAAGTGAAAGCGAGGAGGGCCCAATCAATCTGAGCTAAACCACCTCCACAAAAGCCCATACACCCTGACCCAGGATCGACTTCAAATATTTTTTTTTGCTAGAGAAGTCTTATAAAATCCTAATCCCACCAGGGAAGACTGGATGAATCTATATTGTCTCTAAAGCCATAACGCGGACGCCTGGTTCACCCACGGATCAGGACCAAATATACGTTTTTGGGCAGGTGTGTATGGACCCAAAATCAACCACATTATTAGCATCCCCCTTCAACAACATGCCACAGTTTCCCAAGCCGAGGTGTTTGCCATATTGGAATGCATAAAACTCCAAAGTCGATTTGAGGTAAAAATTTAAAAATCCTCATCTGCTCTGATAGCAGAGTAGCATTGGAAGCTCTGTCTAAAGCCACCACAGAATCGTCTGTGGTTTGAGACTGTATGCAAGAGCTCAACAAATTTGGAAAAGTCAACAAAATCACCTTAATATGGACACCGGGCCATTAAGGCATACTCGGCAACGAAGAGGCCGACAGACTGGCAAAACTGGCACACTGGAATGCCCAGTGGAGCCAGTTGTTGGTGTCCCCTTCGCCACAGGTAAGAAAATCATCAGGGACTGCTTAGAGCAGGAACATCAGGCATACTGGAAATAGATCCAAGGATTTTCTTTTTTTAATTGAATTATATTGAAATATATATTTTAACTTGTAACATGGACATTTTATATATAATTGTATCCTCGGACTATTTAAATTTGACTCTTTAAATATTTATTAGGAGAGAATTATTTCCTTTATTTCGATTTATTAATAATATTTTTATATTTTATTGTATTTATTACGACATTATAATATTATTATTCAGTTTAATTATTTCACCATTTACCGAATGTTATTTTTCCAGCACACTACAGCTACATTTACATCACACTACACTACACTACAGTTACATCACACTACACTCAAATTACAATGTTTATTATTATTAGTTAATTTTTAATATTATTTGATACCTACCATATTTTTTAAATTAAGTATTCTAAAGTATGCACAAACCACTCTACTTGGTACGCTTGCCTTAGTACGGGCCTAGGCCTAGTTAGGCGGCGTTGATTTCAAAAAATTTGGTCTGCGGTGCTTTCTATTTTGCTATTATTTACATCTAAGCCTATAATGTTAAACTTACAATGTAATGCCATAAAATGTGCTTTTCTTTAATAAATAAAAAATAAAATAAAAGATGTCGCCAGGCAAAAGCCATAATGGAGCAACTACTTCCAAAGAAAACCAAGGCTACTTGACAAAAGCAAGATGAACCTTAGAACCACTATCGATCTCCTCACTGGACACACGACCCTTAGAGCACATCTATTCAACATTGGCTTTTCCGAGAGTAAAGACTGCCGAATGTGTAGCGAAGAGCCTGAAAACAACATACACATCTTTGGTCGCTGCCCAGGCCTCGCCGCAAAAAGACACAGTTTACTGGGACGAGCCTTTCTCGAACTCAGGGATCTGCCCAACTTGAAGGTCAATGATCTGCTTGGACTGGTAAGCAGTACCAGGCTACTAGCAGACCACTGACCCAACCACAAAGTGGGTAGTTACAAAAGATCTTATAGGTCCAGGAGACATCAAGGGCTGTTTACTACTACTACTACTGGTCCCTCAGCGCTTAACGAGATTTTTGTTCGACAAAAATAGCAACACTGTTTCAAGTTTAATGTGTTGGGAGTAAAATGCTCACTCGTTTATTTTGAAATCTTTTGTTTTAGTGTTGTGTTGAAATTAGTGTCTCGCCAGCTGCGAGTTAAGGAGCGTAACTCGGTTTCTTCTCGCGAAGGGAAATGTGGCCTTCAAGAATTTATTGAAATAAAAACTGTTTATCTGGTTGTACTAAAGAGTGACAATATTTGTACCAATGTGTATTGTGTGCGAGTTAAAAGACGGTGAAAATACAAAACCGTTTTTTGAGCTCGAAAAATCTTTCTGTCTTTTGGGCCTCTAAAGAGATTCTTTTCGTCAAATTTTTAGACAAGGGGAAGTCAGGAAGATCGTTATTTAAGGAGATAAATATTGGAGTACTCAAAGGCTCAGTCCTTGGACCATTGCTTTTCATTATTTACATAAATGAACTGAGTTCAAATTTATCTAAATGTGAAGTATGCAGACAATACTAGCGCTGTAGTTAAACCTGACAACATCAATACACTCACTGCCAATATCAATACTCTCTTGGTGAACTTGATGCTTGGTTCAATGCGAACAAGATGTCACTAAATATGTCTAAAACGGTTATTCAAAATTTTAATAGTAAGACATTAACTTTAAAAGTTGAGTACCCGGTTGAAGTCGCGAAATCAGTTAAATTCATCGGGCTACTCATGGATGAAAAAATGCCATGGAATTTACACGTAGAAGATGAAGTTGAAACTGTCGTCAGCCTGATATGTTCTACTGTGCATCCGGAGTTGTATGCAGAAAACTGAGGTGATATCAGCCTATCACTCGCTAGTTGAATCTCACCTGCGCTATGGTATTCTTTTATGGGGTACAGCAGCAGACATCAATGTGGGGTGTATTCACTCTCCAGAAAAGAGTCATACGTGCGATGGTGGGTACCGTTCCAAGGCAGTCATGTCTTGAATACTTCCGAAAACTAGGAATATTGACCGTATATGCGATTTTTGCTCAAGAAGCTCTTTGCGAATTCTACTGCAATAAGAGCTCGGCAATATCCATGAGGAAGTACATTGGCATGACACCCAGTATAAAACCCATTACCTTCAACCGATCGTAGCACGTACTGCCAAGTTCCAGGCGACTAGTCAATACATAGGCCTCAATCTTCTTAATAAATTGCTTGATAGATTAAAGGCGATTAAACACATCGATATTTTCAAAAGATTTGTCTGGGTGTATCTTCTTAAAATCAATATGTATGCGCATAACGACCGACTAGGCTAGTGCCTCGTCGGCCAAGATCATAGTTGAACTGAGCACCGGCTACAGAATTCGAGCAAGCCGATGTTCTCACCCATTTAATATTTGCAATTTGGTTGAGGCCGTTTCGGCCCCAAGGCGTCTAATCATTCAACTAACCTTATGAGACTGCTTAGCTTGTACGTTAGCGCCAGCTATCAAAAGGGAATCTTCGGATGGAACCAGCCACTAGATGGTTCAATTAGTCATTCGCTTCTATGCCCAGTTCACATGATCCATTTGCATGTCAGAATATCTAAAGTCTACCACCGTCTTTGGCATATTTTACTGTATTTGGCATAGTTCACCTTCTTTTGCATAGTTCACCGTATTTGTATTTTGTGGATTCCACAGATAATGTGTTAGTAGCAGAAATGTTTAATATTTAAACTTAACCCTAGTTTCTCTCCAAAATGTAGACGTAACAATTTAAAAATGTTTTTTCTACATTTCTCATTTGCCGACGACATCAGCCTAAATTTATTACTCGAAAACGTAAATGTAATTATAGACAAAATAGAAGGTGACATAAATGTAGTTGACGACTGGCTCGATAGCAATTCACTAAATTAAAATCATTAATCAAATTAAACGAAATTCTCGAAGACGGTACATGTCTCGTTTATATGCAAGAATATTTTTTTACGCGGCGACTGCCCAACAAAAAAGAAGTGTAATCTGTTCAGGATTTATCTATGTATGTTCTCCTTTTCTTTATTCCACCACGATTTCTACTCTTCAACAGATTTAGAAGTGTGTCATGCTGTTAGAATTGTTATGTCACCCTGAGCGTTATGGAGTACCTTAACTGGCCAAATATCATGTATGTAGGTAGTTGCCTAAATGTCCTAATGTCAATAAATTAATATAAATATATCGTGTTCAGTATCAAATAAAAGGTCTGATTGAGTACGTTTTAGAAATATAAATCTACCTTTATGGATAAATATAAAAACCATAAATATTTCATAAAAAACGTAACTAAAAAATATATAGTCAGTTGTGTTTTTATCCTTTTTAATATATTAACTTGTAAATAATTGCGCTATTAACGGCGGTTGATTGATTTGCTCATATTTCGACTAATTGTAAGGTTTTTCTGCAATGGGGCGAGTCGAAGGGCTGCACGCGGGAGGAAATGATCTCTTTCTACGACGCGGAGGGCAACGTGCCTCTTCACTCGGCGATCCACGGCGGGGATATAAAGGCCGTCGAGTTGTGCCTGAAGTCCGGCGCAAAGATCTCCACGCAGCAGCACGATCTCTCCACTCCCGTTCACTTGGCCTGCTCACAGGTTTGTAGTCATTTGCTAATGAGGATTTGCGTTGTTCGCCAGGCTAAACGCCTACGGCGCGCATTGGAAATTTTTGGAGTCGACCCGTAAACACAATTGGCGCGATATAATGTCGATGTCTGCTCAAGTAAACAATTCATCGCCCCAGTGATCTTTCGTACAAAGCTCGGTGTCCGAGGAGCGAGGGAAAACTGATAAATTATTATTATAATTGATCAATTTCGAACTGGTATCTTTTGGGAAAAGGCCGTCAATTATGACATTTTCGCACCTATTCTACCTGCTAATGGTTTGAATACTCCAGAAAATTTCTCCCCATTAATTCGATCGCTTAGAATTGACAATTTCAACCGAGCCCGCTTATAGAAAATTATTCAATGTCTCTGATTAGAAAACTAGAAAATTATTCAATATCTGTTAAGTAATTATTATTCATAACTTTAGGTGTTAAACAAGCAGGTCGGGTAGCATTCAATTGGTCTGATTTTCCCAGATATTCGTTTACGAGATTTTTTCATATTCCCTGGATTTTTTGTAGGATTTAGATGTATTCAATGGATTAACTTGATCCAGGATCGTTTGTCGTGCTATTAAGGTGATATTTTAGTCAATACCTATTAACTCACTTTAACGTGTTTATGGTTTCGGTGAGAGTTTGGATAGGTTTAATTATAACTGTCATATATTCTACCACATTATATTTTACCACCTTAAACAATAGATAATGACGTGGTAGTTCCAACTACAATTGACAGATAGCCACAATACAACGATACTTCAAGTTGTTTGTAAATTATTTTAAAAGTACAATAATTGGTGCGACATTGATAATACGGACGCCCTCTTTTTTAAAAAGTGAAGAGTGAAGAGCATTTTGATGTTAATATAATTTAATAGAGTGTCTCATTCATGCAAACTGATAATTTGAATCTTTAGATTCATTTAGGCCCAGCTTTTGGACAGGATACCACTGACAGACAAATTCATTATAGGGTGTTATCGACATCGTCAAACTGATGTTCGCGATGCAACCTTCTGAAAAGCAAGCCTGCTTGATTTCCTGCGATGCCCAGAAGATGACGCCCCTACACTGCGCGGCCATGTTCGAGCGCTGGGAGATTGTCGAGTTCCTCATCCAAGAAGGCTCTGATGTCAATCCACTCGATAAGGAGAGGAGGTCACCGCTCTTGCTGGCCGCTTCAAGCGCTAGCTGGAAGACTGTTAACAAACTGGTGAGCTTTCGTTTATTAAATACTGTCAAAATTAAAATAAAATGCTTCATGACACTAGTGAAAACTGCGAATAATAAATTTTAACTGAATATTTTAATCAGATAGTTTTATAACGTCGTCCTAAAAGTTGAACATGGAACGAGTTTTTATAGACCTTCAGTATTAATGATATCTCTATTATAGATTTGTTCAGAATCACAACGTCCCATCGTTTATCAACTGACATTTTACAAAAATAAGCATGTTTAATTAAAATTACTTTGTCCTAAGAAATCTACATTAAAATTATTATATAATATTTATAATAAAATCAAGGTAGGTAGTAAATATAACGAAATGCTTGAAATTTAATTAAATATGTAATTTTTAAATTATTTTGGTACAGATTGCAATGGGAGCTGATATCAATCTGAAGGATATAAACAACAGGAATGTCCTACATTTGGTGGTGATGAAAGGTGGACGTCTAGAAGAATTCGCGGAAGCATGCAAGGTATATACATATTTTGGGCACACTGAATATCGAGAGTAGACATAACAGAATATACAAAATAACCAAAATATATTTTTATCTTTTTGAGTACCTTCAATTACAATAAATGTATTTAGTAAATGTATAGTAGTATATTGTTGTTATTAGTAAAGAAATGATTGTTCATGACACTGAATTGAAGATCAAAAAACGATTCAGTAAATTAAAGCTTTTATAACTTTAACAACAAGTTCACAGTGCATAAACTTAGATTTAATCCGATCAGGATCGACCTATACGATTCTACTGAGAAATTCAGTTTTTTTGGATGTAGGAGAAGTCATATGGAAACAATTTCGGAAAGTAATGTTAGATTTATTTTGACTTATTTTTTGGGTGGTAAATAGGAGTTAAAAGGCAAAGCCGCTTTCCATCACTCTGACCAGTACTTACAGGCCTTTTATACTTTGTACTCTATCTAACCGAAGTTCTGCCTAGTCTTAATCTTTTATATGTTGTACTTCATATAACTGAGGTTATTTATGCCCAGTCTTAATACGAGGACCACACGTAAAGTTTCGAGAATGAATAAGAAAAAATCTACAATGAATGTCATTTTAATGTTTGGATTTCTTGAATACATTTGGATAATCCAAAAATCAATTTATTGTTTTGCAAAATATTATCCATGAACTGAATAAACTAAACAAAATAAAATGACAGTAGGTCAACAATGTTGACATCAATTCTGTTGACAAAACTACGAGATCACGCTTACACATTTTTATTTCGTCTCATTTTTTTCCTAGCTACGATGTTATACGTGAACTAAAGCTTAGCTGAAGGCTTTCAATGCTCATTCAATTTATATTATTTGTATGGATATTTAGAAAGCAGCATTTGGACATGATATCCAGCAGAGCCTGACCCATTTGATGAATGAAAAAGACAACACCGGCTGTTCGCCCCTCCACTACGCTAGTCGTGAAGGTCACATTCGCTCCTTGGAGAACCTGATCCACCTGGGCGCCTGCATCAACCTTAAGAACAACAACAACGAGAGTCCCCTACACTTCGCTGCAAGGTAAGAACATTAGCATTATAAATTTGTAGGGTTGTAACAGAACTCTGCTTCCGCTTTCCTTGATGCGAAACTTCCGCAAAAAATCATATCTGCATCTGCAAGTTTTAGGCGGAGTTTCTTTTATTTTTTTTTAAAATCAGGAAATTAATAATAAGAGCTTACGTTATTTATTAAATATAACTTGCCATTTCTGAATTTTGATTACCAGTGATCATTAATTAAGTTTCAGTGATTATTATATAATAAACGGTTAGATGATTGAACATGTTCTTAGTCATTTTACACCTCCGCTTCCGTTAAACCTCCGCATCCGCAGCGGTCAAGCTCCGCACCTCCGCTTCCGCATTCGCTACTACTAATATTTTTGCCCTGCGCATGGAAGTGCGTCCAGCGGCCGATCTGTACCCTCGATTTGTGGTAAGACACCACTAATAAAGAATTCTGGAAACAGAAAGGCCTAGATTATATTATTCCATTTAATAGAAAGAGTGGCATTAAACTTAAATGTCTGGGTTTTTACTATTTTCTATGGATCTTAGTTCCTGAGATCTCAAAGTTTAGCAGTTCGCGAGCCGTGTGTCATTGTGACGTCACGGTGCATGATGCGGTCCGTTTGTTTTGTAATTCGTTATATTCATTTAATGTATATCATAGCAATGATCATTTGCTGTATATTTGAACTAATTTAACGAATCACGAAAGTTCATAGTTTCTGAGCTATTTTATGTTTGGCAATTTTGAAATAAAACAAACCACACAACCCTGTTAACGGTGGTTTTCATCAAAACCCTCAAACATATATCCCCCAAATTCATGAGGAGAATATTTCAACCTAATTTCAATTTGATCAGATTTTAAAAAATATCATTTCTTAGGTATTGATCGTTAAAAAATAACTTGAATGCGTCCTTTCGTCCCCTTCAGTTTTATCTTCTTCCATTTTATATAAACACGTACAAAATTTATGACCCTCATATGACATCAGAAAATAGTTATCATATATTTAGTGATTGATAGTCGCATAATCCACAAATGTTTCTTCGGCCGGCGTTGATGAATGAGTCAGTCAGTCAGGACACTGCCTTTTATTATTATAGATATATTATTTTAGATACGGTCGCTACAAGTCAGTGTGCCGCCTGCTGGACTCGGAAAAGGGTGCGTTTATAATCAACGAGAGCGACGGCGAGGGACGCACGCCACTGCACATTGCGTCGCAGCAGGGACACTCGCGGGTCGTGCAGTTGCTGCTGAACCGCGGAGCCCTTCTGCACCGAGACCACAACGGCCGCAACCCCCTCCACCTCGCCGCCATGAGCGGCTACACACAGACCTTCGACATGCTGCACTCGGTGCACTCGCACCTGCTTGATCAGGTCGACAAGGACGGCGTGAGTCTTAATTCATTTAATATGTACTAGTACCTTATTCAGTATTCTTTTAATATGTACCTTATTCAGTACTGATTTATTATGTAATCCGTTGGCCTCTCGCACACTGACATACATGATGTCACAACACATAATTTTAAAAAACAATGTTTAACGCGGTAATATCCATTCTTGTTTTTTGAAAGCTAAAATGATTTTATTATTGTAATAATATGTACATTACATAATACAACAAATATCCCTAAACAACCTTTTGAATTGTCAACCACAACGGTCGAACTCGTCACCTCAGAATTTTTTAACGATAGTGATCGTTCTATCTCCTGTGAGGTGAGCGTAGATAACTTAGAGACGATACACAGCTACCGCCTAGCTAAGCCAACATGCCCGACAGAGGGCAACGACTTACGTCGAGGCACCGAGAAAGGTAACAGCGGACAGCCTCGCCCCCTGACTACCAGTTTTAGAAGGATATCTCCTTCTGGAATTAACCATCAGGATACCTTATATTCAGCAGTGATTCAGTTTAAATCTATCGCGGAACATTAGCATCTTTGCCCGGTTGTGTATTCAGTATCAGGAAGATAATTGGTCATTTCAGAGTGGTTGACGATAGGTCAACTTCCACCCCTCCTTCTTAGGATACAGTTTTATTTATTATTTATTTTATTTTATTTATTTATAACGTACAAGAACAAAAAAATACAAGGACATGCATACTGTTGTACATGAGGAATAATTAAGAACAAACATTATAATAGCGAAAAACATAGCTCTATGGATATAAATATGCTAGCATATCCGAATGAGGCGAAATCGCACAACCAACTAGACCTAGAAGGTCTGTCTCTGGCTGTGCTGTGTTATACCAACTGTATTTTTGTAACTCGCGAACTGACGAAGGTGATCAATTTTAAATATTTCTAAATCTAACAAATGTGTTGTTTACACAAATTAAAATAAAATTTAAAGTAGAAAAAAAATAAATATATATGTATGCAATTAAGGGCTAAAAATAAAGTAAACTTTACATTATATACAATAAATTTAAGTGGAAAATAAGTAATAATATATACAAATATATGAATAAACACTACATTCTAGTATATATGTTTAAGAAAATGATATGTAATATTGCACAATTTTACAAATACATATTTTTTTAAATATTTATTCAAATACATGTTTATTTCCATAGTCTCCACACTCCTTCAGTAATTAGTCAGAGTGCACAGCCGATTGCCTGTATCCGCACGGTGCGCAAAAAGTCCAGTAAGGCCAAGAGGCAATCCGACGAGGAGAAACCGATCCACCAGCCGTGAGGCCTGAGACGCAAAAATTTTACCCGGGCAGCATTTCACACGAGGGCGCTTCTGAATAGGAGTTAAACCGTGAATTGGGCCGATCCGAGAACAAAGATGACCTTATGGCCCAAGCTGCATGAAACCACTCGCTATAATCCTTAAACAACAAAAATAAAATCATGGATTAGGAGTTTACAATATTTTATAATGGGAAAATTAGTACCAACATTCACAGTGTAACTAATAATACGGCCACCCATAAATGACTTCTTATGAAAATTATGAATGCTGGGAAAACTCTCCCAGCTTTTGGTCACACTTAGCAAATTCGCTCCCAGTGAGTAGTCGCCGCGAGTTGTACTCACAGCGAGTACTCGCTCCCTGCCTGTCACATGTAGCGAATGCGATTCGCCCGTTTCAAGCGAATTTGTACACTCGGTTGGTGCTCCAAGCACAGAAATGTCGTCTATCGGACGACAAGTTATTGAAAATGTGATCGCAGCCGTATTGAAATATAATTACTTTTGAAAGAAAAGAATCATCTCCTTGCTGAACTATTGAAATGGATTTATTTAGCATTTTTCTATATCATTTGAAGAGGAAGTTGCCTCGTCTATTTGAAATACAGTAGGCAGTATTTTTTAGTGTTTTTACACTTTCACGGTTTTCCAATTTTCATAATATGTAGGTCCTTGTTATTGCTATTAAACACATCGCATTAATTTGATACCATAAAAATAAGGCATTCTCTTGGACCGGAATGATAAAAACATCATTTGTATTAGCGAACATAAATACTAACAAGTGTATATAATAAAAAGAATAAAAAACACGACTGCCCTTACAGAAAGGGAACTATTGTGTATTTTAATTATTTTTTAATGGTTTTTTTAATGAAATATTTGTGGCTTATGTATTTATCCATATAAATTCATTAATATTTCCGGAATTTACCCAATAACACCTTTCATTTGACACTAAAGGCGATATATTTATGTAAATTGATTGACATTTGGACATTTAGACAACTACTTACTTTATATTTGGACAGTTAAGTAGTCCAGTCATATCAGATGTTTCACCTCGGAATGACAGACAAAAAGCTGGAAACTCGTATACACTTTCATTTTGGTATTCAGTATTCAGTCTCATAAAATCTCGTGTGTGCGTTATATTAAAAAAAAATGTTTTTATAAAAAAAATGTTTTTATAAAAATCGTAGAGCATGAAATTTGATGCTGTACAATTCTTATAATACTTGTTAACATCATTGGAGCTGTAGAAATCTAGATAATCGCGAAAAAACGATTTTTGTGACTTTTGACCTTGAATAACTTACGACGCAGACACGAGATTTTATGAAACTTTTGAGACAACTTTTAGAACGCCAAAATGAATGTGTATACGAGCTTCCAGCTTATTTATCTCTCATTCCTAGGTTAACCCGATTTTTTTTGCTCAAGTGACTGCACTATAAAAGTGACTACCCTATTGTATGACACTTAGGATGACATAGCGATTCTAACAATACCACACACTTCTAAATCGGTTTAAGCGTTTAGAAGTTATGGTGAAAAAAAGAAACGGTAAAAATACATAGATGCACACTCTTTTTTGTTGTACATTCGTGTAAAAATAAAATTTACACTGACAAGTTTAGTCTGTTTATAAATATTGAACGTTTTTCTCCATTATAAATTTACGCCTTTTACTATCAATGTTAACGAATTGTGCGCAGGACTTGCTAATTTGGTGTCTTGTTAGTGGCATGAGGCTTCTACTTTCATACCCACAGTCGCATAAATAATTTAAAAATCGTAGTAAAGAAAAGTACACTTACTATTAAAGTTTTTAGAAAAGTTATACAACTTATGATATTAAAATAAATCGATTACTAAATATCTTCGTTCTTTTAGTCATTGGCATGGTACGTGTTTACAAATGGGTCGCAATTCTGATCTATTGTGATATAACCCTGCTTCCTAACCGTTCAGTAATAGGGTCCTTTGTTACGATATAAGAGATGGAACGCGGTGTAAGAGACTGTATTTTTCAATGCTCGCACTTTAATTATTAGTAACCTATAAAAACGTATTACAAGAACCATTCAAAATAATGAAATAAAATAATAAAAATAATTTTGATTTACCAAATTTAAAGAAATCACATGAGATTACAAATAAAGGGTTATGTTTTAAATGGAACACTTTTTTGTGAACTCATGTTTAAAAGTGGGAACCACTTTTAACAGTATGGAATAAAATCACTAAATAAAAATAAAAAATTCTATAATAATAAAAAGTAATCCGACAATACAAATATAAATACCTGAAGTTTTTAAATTGTATTATTTTGTTGTCAAATTATACTTCAGATGCTGTATAAATGCTGTATAATGTTGTTGTCAAATTACACTTCAGTCTTAGTTAAATCTGCTCTATAAGCTATGGTAAACCACGAGGAAAGATTAGAATTGCTTTATGATTACGCAATATTTTAATCCTTTTCCTTTCGTGCTCATTATATATGTGCCTGTAGAATCACTCTAAATTACGACAAACTAAATAACTATGACATGTATATTAGAATTAATTTCAACGAGATGATAATTGTATTACAATTTCCATCTAAATCAAAAAGAGTCAAATATAAATAACACTTTTATAAACATTAACTGTCGCGCGCGGTCTCATAGACCGCAAAAGCCGATACACAATACACGTCTTTCCACAGAGATAAACAAGTGCGCTCTGTAATAGGTACGTATCTGTGACCGTAAAGCGTAATACGTATCTGTGACCGTAAAGTAAAAGGAGCGGCATGGTTGTATTTTTTGTAAACATTTAATAAAATACATGCCTGCGGTCTGATGAACCGGGCTGCAACCACTGAAAGGTTAATTCACCAATTCTAATCCTATACTTCTTATGAATCTCGGAATTCTCCTGGGTGGGATGTTGCTTACCTCCTTATGTGCTACCACTACAGAAAATAATACTGGTATAATAATAACGTTTAACCTGTAAAGCACAGTTCATTTGAAACATAGGCTAATAGGTACTTCAGTTAACACATTTGGTTTATTAAATAAGTAATATCATCTCACTTACTAAGCTAATGTTGAATCTTCAGAATACCGCTCTTCATCTCGCCACAATGGAAAACAAGCCCAAGTCTATTACTCTTCTGCTTTCGATGGGATGTAAACTGACTTACAATCAACTGGACATGAGTGCCATCGACTATGCTATCCACTACAAGTTCCCAGAAGCTGCTCTAGCTATGGTAAACCACGAGGAAAGGTTAGAATTGCTTTATGATTACGTAATATTAATTTTATAGAAAACCCTATAAACTTAAATTTAATATTATTGTTATAAAGCTTGTAGTATTCGTTTATATATTTATCGTATGTCTGTCATGTAACTCTGTTGAATTAATAAGGGGCTTCTCTCCTGCGCAAAGCGGGCGAATTGTCGTGTCCCGCGGATTAAATGCGTTTGAGCCGGTCTTATTTGCTAACAAATTGCGTTTTGCACTGATTTCCCATTTCCGAGCGCCGATTTCTATGGGAAAGAATGACTTTATGCGTTTAGCTACGCAGAAATAAATCGTTCTACCTACTTTATAGTGGTGATAATTAGTTAGGTAAGACTTTAGGTAAGGGGGGGGGGGGGGGGTGAGTGAGATTTCATTGCGAGTTATTACTTTGGTCATGATTTACGTAGCGCGATATATACGAACGTAATGTCGCGGAAGCAGGCGACTTTCCACCTCTTCAGCCAAGGCTGACTTTGAGCATTCGACTAACATTTTTGATTTTTTTGGTGATCCCATATTCCATGTATTGTCCGTCGCTTAGTCGATCATTAAAATCCCAAACATGCCCAATTTGCAATGTTTATGTTCTGTCAAAAAAAAACATGGATAAACCCCTTAAATCGGTATATTCAAAGCAGTCAGAGGAAAATGCGGTAAGAGTCGTACTAATTAATTTTAGCAATATATTAAATTTGATAAATATGATAATAATATCGGTAGGTTCTCCTACATGATAAACTATGATGAAACCAAGGATGCTGAATGGCTGGACATAGCAGACATCAAAGACTAAGACAATATAGGCACGATACCACGAATCCCATTGAGTCATTCCCGTGATTGCCTGCATGGAATTTCGAATCCCTAACAATTAGGAAGATGACTACAACCAAAATTAAATTTAAAATATTTCTGTTTTCGTTCATATACTATAATTTCTTTTAAAAATTATTATTATTTAATCAAATTTAATATTTAATAATTTTTACCTCGGTATCAAAATATCTAACATTTTTTTGGAAATTTCTATCATCCATTCCAAAAAAATATGTTATGTAAGACTGTCTGAGAAGGGGGGGATGGGTGGAACACGTTATTCTATGTTGCACAGGGGAAAGGGTGGTCAAGAAGGTCCTAAATCGCGTTTAGTATAATAATATATGGACGAGACCCCTAACTAATTTTATTATAATATTTTACACTAATAATTATTGTATTGTCTTGTATTTCAGAGCCTATGAAATAATGCACTTGCGATCTGATAAACACCCTTGCGTCATTCTTGCTCTAATCGCCTGCATGCCGAAGGTCTTCGAAGCTGTACAGGACAGATGCATCACTAAAGCAAATTGCAAGAAAGATTCCAAGTCATTCTATGTAAGATAGTATTAGTAACATTTTTAGTGTAGGTATTCTAGTGTAGGTAGTGTATGTCCAGTGTAGGTAGTGTAGGTGCTTACATATCAGTTAGAGCCGTTAGGCAATAGCCGATTATCTTCTTAGGTCGCGGCCAAATCTAGAGCAGCAATTGTCGCACGCTCGATCAGTGAGTTGACTCGATCAGTTGACTATGTCTCGGCGGGAGAGTAATCATATAATAACGCCAGTCCGGCTCCATTTCAGCATACATAGTCTACTGTTTCGAGCGCGCGATTAATCGCGCGCTCTAGGTATGAACACGGCCTTAGTCAGCTTGCAGATATTAATGGCCCGGTGAGAGTTAGGCTCAGTACGTCAAAAGTTCAGAAGGACTAAAATTATACAAATTACATTTTGGATGCTATGTCCCACCAGCCGTGCTTACATTGTCGACAGTTTAGTACTTCTAAATTGGACGCTTAGCCCTTTAAATGTACTGATATATTCCTCAAAAGAACAATATCTCGTTGAATAGCTCTAAATTGAAAGGTTAAAACTTCCAAAACATCAAATAATAAAAATCACAACTGCGAAATAGTCCTTGCTACTTTTCACTGCTGAATGATTTTCGATAAATAGCAGCCTTCGATACGTGTGATGTTATACCATGCGTTTTGAGAAATGTTCCCTTTAATAAAGGAAGGTGTTGCCTGATAATCTTGGACGACTCGAAACAAAAAAAAAACTCGCAAGACTCCTCGAGCCATTTTAATTTTAGACATTCTGACCCAGAGCGTAATTTTTCGATGGCAGGCAGGCTGTTATAATTTACCTGTTGCTATTTTATAGCCCTTTGTCAGTCGTGATATTTTACTGCAATGTAATCTATATAAATAAAAGAAGGTTGTAACTGACTTAATCATTCATTATCGCCGAGCCGAAACCGCTGAGGCTACGAATATGAAATTTTCCACAGAGGTTCCTATTAGGTTCAAAGTGCTCACTAAGAAGGGATTTTGCGAAATTCATCTCCTAAGGTTTCGAAATGGGATGAAATGTTTTTTTGCAGTTTTCCTAATATCTGTTAATCTCTATAAAATATTAGATTGATTTTACTCAAAACCAATTCCCCATATAAATGCCTAGAAATGAAATCCCTGGAATTTTCCTTAAAAATCTCTTGAAAGGAAAAGGGGAAAATATATACATTTAAGCTAGAAAAGCGAATTTTTCAGAGAAAAGGATGATTTTTGAATTCAATAACAGGTATTTAGTGAGTCTTCGAAATGCAATCCCTAAAAGGGCAAAACATGGGAAACTTTATGGTAATAACCAGTTATGCTATTAAAAAAAATAATTGGGGAAATACATTTTTTTTCAATAATGAGATACGTATTCAACGTTTATTTTCAAAATTTAACCCTGGGAGAATAAATAATCGGGAGTTGAAAAAGGAAAAAAATATAACACATGATTTAAAAAAATTGGTAATATTTATTAGGAAATAAAAAATCCCGGTTTAAATTTAAAAAAACCTTTATAATATTTTCAGGACTTTTTTCTAAAGAACTCCCAAAGACAAAAGGAGAAAAAATATATCTTAAAATTAGAAAAGTGAATCAGACAAAAAAAAATACTTTAAAATAATAAGAAGTTATTTGTATACTTCTTCTTTGGACTCTCATTGTGAAACTTTCCCTCACGAATAATATGAGGGTCCACTTGAAGGGTAATGTTTTAGCTGGGCACTTAACCGAACTTCTACTCAAAATAGGATATGGAGAATATCACGATTGCGAGGGGAAAATGACCATTCCTGCAGGACAAGGGCAGTAAGGATGATCCTCGCAGACCTTACAGCCAGAATATACTCTGATATCGCTGATGTTAAGCAGACATCTTTGAACTAGCTGTGCGAGCGAGCCATTTTGACCCCCCAAGAACAACAAGGCTGCAGTCATCAGAAACTTTACTTAAATCATTCGAAGGGGCAGAAATGGAGTAGGTCTGTAGACTCGGTGGTACAAATGAATGATGCGTTGCATCAATAAGTCCCAATGGTAGTCACTGAAGGCGGCAGGAATCGACTTGAGGGTGAACAGTTTCTCATGGGCAGTTATATGTGGCCTGCTCCACCAGAGTGAGCTCACCTTGCAGTCTGGTTATACTAGCACCGAGGGGAAAAACAGAAATATTTTCTACAAAGAGGTCCTTAAGTAAACAATTATTTTTTTTAAATTTTATTTATGAGGTTTGTACAACCTAACATTTAAAACACCGTAAAACCCTAAACCAGTGAGTTTTATTAAAGGCTTAAGTTTTTATTAAATGCCTAAGTAAAATAACAATAAATTAATATAGTTTGACCTTAAAATATAACTCTCGATACTTATTCGCAACTCTCATTTTACCTGAATTTAACTCTTTAGATAAGCTATATCTTTTAGAATTCAGATCGAAATTATTAAACCGCTGGCAAAAATTCTCTTTAACGCTGGCGAAGCTGCGGGTAGACGCTAGTATATTATAAATGAGCGTTGGATCGTCCAAGGGTCAGTATGTCTAAAATTATATGCGCTAAGCTTTGGATACAGTGAAGCGCAAATCGCGATAAACTCCTGTGAAGCTCAGAATTTCTAATTTGGATGTACTAAGCTTTGGAGACCCTATCGCGGTGGCGAAGTTATTAGGTCACCTGTTCTTATATTGTAAGTCTCTGGATTCGATTCCTGGCTGGGTAACAACGTTTCGTCTGGGATAAAAGTAACAAAATAATATAATAAGCCATACACGTACACACACATACTTGTGTTGGTTGTAAGATATTGAAAGTTTCGCGTTAATTTAGCTTACTTCAGCAACTGTGCGCTAGATTAGATGGCGGTGAAATGATTCAAATATATAAAATTTGTTTTTAACTATATTGAGTTAAAAAAACGGTTGTGTCACACCAAGACTTTCCCAGCAAGCAGACAGCCCCGTCATGCGCCTAACCCTCTAACCCTCCACTCGCCCCAACCCCCCTCGAACCCTCCTCCCTTCACCCGCCCTCTCTCACCAACCTTCCCCAACCCTCCCTCTCTCTCTCCCTCTTCTCCCCCCAACCCTCCTCTCCCTACTACCACTCAAACTCACCCTTTAACCTCCCCCAACTACCCATCCCCCCCCCCTCCCCCACCCCTCCCCCGAGCGGAAATCCAGCATATAGCACTAACATGTTTTATTCTCTTTTGATGACATATCTAAATTCCGAAAGCTCTTTTTGGATATCTCAACCAAATTTTTACACTTACCCATATTCTCAATTTGGCGGTTACAGGAAAAACACGTTTATTTGTTATTATTTTTCTTCTTTGATGACTTTTTTATGTTTCTCTTTTGATGACATCTGCAGACTGAAAGCTTTTTTTAGACACCTCAACCATTTTTTTTATTTTTAGCATTTCTCTTAATATGGCGGTTACAGGAAATACACGTTTCAAATTAATATATACATTGAATTTATTATATTTAGATAATGTACAACTTCGAATGTTTCCTGTGTCCGCAAATTCATATCGACGATGTCAAGGCTCCAGATCAACATCGGTCGACAAAGCGCAATCCTTTGTCCGCGCTAAACGTAAGTTTTAAATGATTTATTACCAGTTAACTAATTTTTTTTTCTTTCTCATCATCATCAAGATCAAATACTCGTTCGATTTCTACCAAAAATCTCCATCGGACATTGCCAAGCTACGCGTACACGATCCCAAATTTCTACCACGGCCCTTAGAAGTCATCAACGTAAGTGTAAACGGATCCATGAAATGCTTCTAATTCAAAATTGTAATCGTCCACGTCTTAACTCTATCTTGTAAATACACGTGTTGTGCTTACTTTCGTCGTAATACTTGCGTATACTTTCGATGCTTGCTTATAGGGAGTGGAACTTTAGCATTACTATCGTCACATACGGAAAATTTATATCTTAATTTTTTAACCAGGTCTTTTTTAAGCATGAATACCAATCTACATTTTCACACTGCTTTTAAATATTGCATGAAATAATATATTTCCCTTACGATTATGATTCTGCTGCCTTCAAAATAATTCGACATTATAAATATATCATATTTAGATAAATATAAGAAAGAATTCTGGTTTGTAACCTAATATAGCATCTAACTTAAATAAACAGTGAACTCAAGAATGATGCAACAGGAACAGTATCCACAACATTAGACACACGTTTCGTCTTATAAGTAGGCAAGAACTTTTTTATAGAACAAATTGACTCGAATTAAATTGATTGACAAATGGACTTAAATCTAATAGACGTGTAGGTTTAAGATACTCTAATTAGTTGTAGAAAAACTGTCGTTGTGTAAAATACATATTTTTTTTTTGAAATATAATCATTTTTATATTTTTTTACTACCACAATTGAATCAACCGATTAAAATATTCTAATTCAATAAAATAGATCATGCTTTGTTCTTTATATTCATGTAGCTTGTTGAATATTGGCTAAAACATAACAGTTACGTAAAAGCAAAGTTGTTTCTTTATTTTATCGAGATACTTTTTTCCCTGTCCACTGTAAAACCCTGTCTAACTTAGAACGGGATAGTCCTAGTTGGGTGACAGAATCAAATAAGCATAAGGTTGAGGTTTTTCAATTCGGATCATGTTATTTTTGTAGGCAAAATCAATGTTTTATAGTAACTAATTCCTAAATAAACTAAAGAAAACAGCATAAATCTAAAACGATATAAAAACGACCTACTTGTTATACGATATTATTAATAATATTTGACGTAATATGGTAAGAGAGTTTGATGGTTTTGGAAAAAAAAGCAGACTGTATAACAAATATTAAAAAATAATAAATATACTGGGTAACGTGTCAACAGAAATAAAGAGGATAACATAACAAGTAAAATAATAAATTAAAATTTACGAGATTTTGGATGTTTATACAAAAACCTTTAGTAAAATATCACACTCTTAAAATATTGTTGTTCATATGTTATTTGATTGTTGAGGTTGATTGTTACGGTTCCCGTACGTATAAGTATTCTCATTCACCAGGTGATCGTTAGGGTTGTAAAGTAGTATTTTTATATACTTATCTAATGTCAAGTACTTGAAATTCATTATATCAAATGTTGGAGGGGTAGCGATAATGTTATTTATTAGTGAATCTAAGTAGGGGCTTTCTGAGCCTTCGGGGAATCGAGAATAGTCGCCGGACCGTCCTCCCAGCCGATATATCCGAACTATATTTGAAAGTGCGCATAAACAGATATTTTAATGTTTATAAATTTGTATATTATTTTTCATACTTACTATGTTATCAGGTCCATTTCATTGTGCGCCAGGGTAGGAATATATCTATAAATATGCCCATGACATAAGATAGGAATATAGGTATCTATAAGAGGTACTTTAATATATTTTGTTAGCTCCAAGCATAAGCAGATCGTTTCATCGCAGCTATTCGCCATTAGTTGTTTAGTCTAGGATGCCTGCGACTATCTACAGTAAATGTCATTTATTTAGTCTCCTTGAGTTTTGTCAGCCGGTCTTATGTCTGTTGCAGACGTGCTAGACGAAAACAATATTACAGCGTTGTCAGCAAAGGATATTATTGTCGGAATTTATAAGCCATCAATTTACATAAAAAGTAAACTCGGTCCTAGCATATTTCCTTGCCGAATTCAATAAAGATTATATAGGAAGGCACTCACTTGAACAACAAGATAGAGTCCATCTTTACTCGTTGTGTGCGTCCGGTTAAAAAAGTGTTAAACATCTGTACAGTAGTGTCGGCCATTCCTGTTCGTTTTAGTTTGTCTAGTAATTTATGCAGTGAAATGGTCTCAAACGCTTTGGCCAGAACGAGAAACACAGCAAGATACATTCAATTGGTCATTTACATTTTCAGTTATAAATTTAGGTATTACTTGTAAAATCGCAGCTGATGTCCCTGTGCCCAATCCGAAGCCAAATGGCTATTTCGGCAAAGGCTTATATTACATTGTATCTTGCTATGTCTATCAATACCTTGCTTAAAATGTTTAGTAAGGATATCGGTCGGCAGTTTGTCAAGTCTATCTTGTCTTCCGTTAGAAATATCAGCGTTACCTAAACCTCTTAAAGCTACTTGGGAAAGTGCTTATGTCTATAATGATATTTGTAATGAAATATTATCTCATAAAATAGCATACTCTGTCGGTGAGCCATTTCACTTTAAACGTAATTTAGTTTTCTTGTAGAGATCCGATCCGGCCTTTAAGCAGAACATGCCTTAAGATGTTTGATCAGAGTAATTACAATACTTTCTGTTATATTATTCATTTGAAATTTATTTGTAGTGTCCTTTTGTATAGGTAGGATTCGTTGTTTCCTCTTGTCTTTGCTATTTTTTCTACTTCTGTTAGTTTTCTTTCCATATTTCAGTCTGTGGCAGCTTTTACTATATCGTGTTCGTTGTCGATTGTACATATTTACGTCCATTTTTATTTCATCACTGTTGGTCCTGTATTGTCCCATATACGAGTATTTAATTTATTTAACCACTATACAAATGACTTATTATTAGTTAATTATTTTTAAACAAACTAATGTCGAATTATATTTAATTGTATATTCATTCTTTCGCCCTGTTTCATGTTGTCGCTTTATTTTATTTATCATATTACCTAATCTTCATATCGAAACTATGCATTACTGATTACTATGACCATGTTTTCAGGCTATGGTTGCTCACGGAAGGGTGGAACTCTTGGCTCATCCTCTCAGTCAGAAGTATTTACAAATGAAATGGAACTCGTACGGAAAATACTTTCATACGGCTCACCTGCTATTATATTGCTGCTTCCTGACCATGGTGACAATTTTCACAATGTCTCTGATGGAACTGGACGAGAACGCATCAAAAGCGGGGACTAAATTCAACACTACTCTCGATTCCGGATTAATGAATGAGTCGCAAAGTAGGTTTTAAGTTTTAATCTAGCGGTAGTCAGTGTCATTTGAAGAGCGAGACAAGCGAGAGTATATTGGAAGAAAGGAAGGGCGCTAGGCAGTAGGAAAGTTAAAGCAATGATATTTTAAAAGTAAATATTCACCTATACATTATTGTGTTCTTGTAGAGACCGACGACTCTACAAGGTACTCGTTAAAGTATTTTTAAAGTTCGGGTTTAACAACAAGTAAAGACTGAATTCATAGTTTTCTTCCGCACAGTCCCGGATATATTTCTTAGAGAGTGACTTCAAGGTCTCAGCCGATTCACATGCTTACTTGCGATTTACTTGCGCTGGGAGTCTATTATAGAGGCGATATAATAATACGATTGTCCGTGGTTCCTCATAAATATTACAGAATTTTGGCAATCTTAACGTACTTTACCTTTTTTCAATTGTGGTATTCCTAAAGAAATAATCGTAAATACCCTATATCGAAATATTTCACAAATATTATAATCATCGCAACAGTTTTTTGAATATTTTTTTAATACTGGTTTTAACAATTAATTTCAGAATTCGACGATGTAGAACAAAATACTTATTGATATAAGTCTCGTAATATATGTCATACACGTAACATATGTCAGCTCACAACCAACTAGCCACTCCACTAAAGCTCTGTAAACTATTAGCAGTATCGTCATATCTAGCTGATTACGCAAATGGAAAAGCGAAATGTAGTGCTCATGGTATTGATTCCTAGGCGAGCCTTGTATCATTGAACATTTTGGGCAAATTATTGAAATACACTAAAAATAGAATTTGATCTACAATTGAAATCTATGGGACTAAGGTTTGGCTTTTAATCGGATAGGAACAGAGTTTAGTCATAATTCCGTGGCCGGAATGACTAATTTCAACTAACTAAGTTTGGTTTCTCAAATAGGTTTCAAACTGTCTTAAATAATGTCCCCTTTTGTATGATAGAATATCTTGACTCGGCTAGTCAAACGCTTTAGGTAAGTCGCAAAAAAATCCTAAAATGTTATATTTGTCGATCATCGTTCGATTATTAATTGTCGTGAACTCTTTGCTCGCTTTATTACTAGCAGATTGTCGTATTTTGCCTGTCCACATTGCCTACTAATCAGTGCGTGGTGTTTATTAAAGTATTCTATAAGTCTATTTTTGATTACTGTATCTATTATCTTTGAGAAACAAGACAAAATTGAAATAGGCATATTTTTCCTACGCATGTTTTTATGAAGTGGAATAAATTTTTAAAGTTTCGATTCCTCAAGAATAGTTTACAGTTATAGACCAATAAAAAAACCGGTTGTATCACCGCAAGACTTTCCCGGTAAGAAGCCAAGGACTGATTTCATCTGAATATTAATTTCATAAATAAAATCGATCAGCGCCCTCTCTCTGTCGGCGGAAAAAACTCTGTTGGGTTTCGCTCCGAGAAACGAAATTGGTCCTTATCCGAGAAACGAGCTGCGCTGCTCAAGTAGTTAATATATAATTAAAATGTATGGCGAAATTAAAATATTTTTAGCGTTAGAGCTATTCGTATTAGTATTAGAGCTATTCCAAGCAAACTTTGTGATTTCGACCCAACAAGTCATCCGTGTACCCGATTTCAAATCTCTAAATCCAATATTTCTAGATTCAAATACCTACATTACTAGTGCGACTTCTTGTGGACCGATTTCAGCCACAGCCATGGCCAAATGATGCCTGCATGCAAATACACACGCTATCGTAGAGGAATACATATACACACACAAACACACAGCAGACAGACGGATACTGACAGACTTCAATCTGGAAATGGTCTAAATCATCTAGGAAGTATTCAAAAGAGATATTTCCGTCTTCATCTCGAAAATTTGTTTTAGCGCGTTCACAATACTTTCCCTTCTCGTCGGTTCGTAGGCCGGGAAAATAAATTAAACGGCCGCTATTATTCATTTCAGATTCACATCGCTGCACCGCTATGTACATCTGCGGAATCTTCATAGTCTTCTACAATAGCATGTGCTTTATGAGGGAAATATACAATACGTTTCAACAAAAGCTCCACTATATGATGGATTCATCAAATATTTTCTCATGGCTTCTTTATATAAGCTCCACTGTAATGGTTCTGGCGATGAGCGGCAAGTCAACGTCTACATTGTATAGCACACAGGTAAACCTTATTTTCGCCAAGCCTGCCTTGTTGTTCATTTCGATCAGAATCTGTCCTGGCAGCACCATATTAGGGAGATGAGCGGAAAGATCTTTAACAGATGTCATTCGCTTAAGAAACTCCAAAATTTTCTCCCGGAGAAAAGTAGAGACAATCTGTCAATCTTCGCTTCTTCCACTCCTTCACTATGGCAACGCCGCCTTCCTCGATCTGACAGAAGAGCTGGCCACCAAGGTGGAAAGGCTACAGAACGTCTCCTTTTTGGCCTCCTTCTTCGTGGAAGCTGCACTACTCTGGAATGCCTTACCGAATAATGCTAGAACAGCCCTCATTATCTCCTCGTTCAAGGCCAGGCTCAAGAAGCATATAATCCTAAAATCATAAATTAACCAACCCTCCTCTTCCCATCTCCTTTTCGCTTCCCTTTCCTTCCTTCCTCTCCTTCCTTTTCGCTGCGTCTTTATTTAATTTTAATAATTTGTTTTCCCTTTTTTATTATATTTTTCTCTCTCGTTTTCTGTTTGTTTTTTTTATCACTTTTTTATATTATTCTTTTGTGGAGCCAACGTAACAAATTATATTATAAACTTATACTGTAGGTTAGCTGATAGACATTGCCGAAAGGCAATAAGCTCGCCTTTCTTATTTGGAAATAAAGAGTTTTTTATTATTAATATATGTTTTTTTCAGATTGACATTCGCCAACAATCCAAAAATAAATCATTGCTAATAACTATTCGCCAACCTTGAGTTAGACCATGGATATAGAAAGAGTATATTATTCCGTCATTTCGTTCCCAATCCAGCTTAGTCTATGTAGTTGTTAGCACGCACTAGATCACTCACCTGTTGTAACGGGTAAATAATACAAGTAGATGTTGGTACATCTACTGATATTATTTAGGTGCGATCGGACAATATTTATTAGAACTAAAGTCGAAATATCTTTCGCAGCCATAGGCCACATTACACCGAAATTGCGCAGCTAATGGGGTTTTTTTTGTTGGTAAACATCCGAAAGCGAGCATTTTACGATAATATAAATTCGTAATTACTCGATGATTACGTGATCAGTAAATGAGTTTGCAAACAAAAACACAGATACCTACAATAGAAGAAAAGTGTTTAAAGGAATATTTATATGCAGATGTCTTTTTAAATGTAAATTTTACGTACTATTATAAAGGCGAGAACAATTGAAATAAATCATACCTAGCAAAAAAAAACTATCGAGGAAACATTGAGCTATGTTTCTTTTAGGGTAAAGGTTTGACAGTAGTAGTAGTAGTGGTAGATGGAGTGGGGGGCTTGTTTCCAGCCCTTGATGTCACCTAGATCTGTAAGGTCTTTTGTAACTACCCACTGTGTGGTTAGGTCAGTGGTCAGCTAGTAGCCCGGTACTTCTTACCAGTCCAAGTAGGTCACTGACCTTCAAGTTGGGCAGATCGCTGGGTTCGAGAAAGGCTCGTCCCAGTAAACTGTGTCTTTTGGCGGCGAGCACTGGACAGCGACCAACAATGTGTATGCTGTCTTCAGGTTCCTCGCCACATATTCGGCAATCCTTGCTCTCAGTCAAACCAAGGTTGAATAGATGAGCTCTAAGGGTCGTGTGTCCGGTGAGGAGACCGATAGTGGTTCTAAGGTTCTTCTTGCTCATGTCAAGTAGGGCCTTGGTTTTCTTCTGTAGTGGTTGCTCCATCATGGCTTTTGCCTGGCGACATCCCTGACTCTGTTTCCAGGAAGCCCGATGTTCCTGCTCCAAGCAGTCCCTGATGATTTTTCTTACCTGTAGCGAAGGGGACCCCTACAGCTGGCTCCACTGGGCAATCCAGTGTGCCCAGTTTTGCCAGTCTGTCGGCCTCTTCGTTTCTGGGTATGCCTTGGTGACCCGGTATCCATATTAGGGTGATTTTGTTGGATTTTCCCAATTTGTTGAGCTCCTGCATGCAGTCCCAGACCACAGAAAAGGTTTGATAATATGATATACTCTTAATATTACGTTTAAAGGGCAGATAAACCTGAGACTTATATGTGAAGTAGTGTTCAAATATATGCGCAGCTTACTTTACACGGTCCCTTAAGATACTGTCATTTTGTAATCGTATCACTAGAATAGTTATTAATCAAATCAAATCCAATTAAATATATTTATTCTATATTTAACACAAGTAAACTATTTTGTCGGAAAAATCAAGCCTGTCTACAATGCTACCTATTTTACGGTAGATTAAAAAAAACACAAAAAATTATATCATTTCATATGTTTATCTATACCACAATTTATTTCTAGATCCCTGCTGCTGCTATCACGGTTTTTCTCAGCTGGTTTCAACTTCTACTCCTACTCCAAAGATTTGACCAAGTTGGAATCTACGTGGTGATGTTCTTAGAGATTCTGCAGACTCTGATTAAAGTACTTCTACTGTTTTCAATCATGTTCATCGCCTTTGGACTATCACTGTTCATACTTCTATCTAAGGTACGAAAATATCATGCAAACATATTTAAAATTTCTACACATTACATTATTGGAAAATCCGCTCTTGGATATTATAGGTAGCATACAAACTATTATAGGTGACAGGCGTTTAAATAGTCCGAGCAACGCGGGATCTTACTTATGAAAAATACTGATATTTCTTTTGAAAACGGTGGTAAGCGTATGTGTAACTTTCCATGTTAAAATGCAGTTCTCAATGTCAAATGTCAGTTCAGTTCCATGTAAACTGCAGCTTGTTTCATCTGACTGTCGTTTGTTTTTCCATTGTGGCGTCTTTTTAAAAATTGTGAAACTGTATTACGATTTCCGCAGTATGGTTTATACGATATGACAGCTTAGCAGAGCCTCGCTCGGATTATAATTATGTTGGCTATGAAACACTAAGTAAGATGACAATGTATAGCCTCTTAGAAACATTTAAACGCGGTCTTGTAATCTCAGTGATCGCCCCCGTTTTTTTGTTGACTGCGGTGGAAGGTCGCCCGTCCACCGCAGTCAACAAAAAAAAATCAATGAGGGGTGCCGTAAGATCTGGTTAGCTGCTCTGAGCGTAAGATCGAAACAGATAGGCGCGTTCCATAGGTCGCCTACCATGGGATTCGAGTATCTTTAGGCATAGTTTCATGCCTGATTCATATCAGGTACAATTAATCCTACACAAACACTTGCCTGTAAGAAAGCTGTGCTCACGGTGGATCCAACACAATTCATGATTTAAGAGCTCGCCCTATAATAATTTAATTTTTCGCAGGGAGACCACCTGTCATTCAGCAACATACCGATGTCCCTGATGCGGACTTTCGCCATGATGCTGGGAGAGATCGATTTCGTGGGGAACGTATGTCCAACCGTACTACACCGATGAAGATCAAAGATATCTACCTTTCCCGATACCCACCTTCATCATATTGTTCATCTTCATGGTTCTAATGCCAATATTGCTGATGAATCTACTAATCGGTTTGGCCGTCGGGGACATAGAGAGCGTACGCAGGAATGCACAATTGAAGCGTCTTGCCATGCAGGTAAACCTATCTAACTGACCTAATTTTTTATTTTAATATACGCCAGTTGGTACGAATTCCTAGTCTTGGTACAGTCAAATTCATTTTCTATGATTATTTCTATACCTATATGCATTATATATGATTATGGAATATATATGATTATATGAATTATATTTAAGTATACCTTATATGATATAATTCATTATTATATAGATTGAGTATTTTTTTAAATTGTAAAAATAATTAATAATATAATGTATAATAATAATATATTATATAAAATAATATAATAATAATATATATGAAAATAATTTAGGCCGCTGAAATACCTAAGCAGATATAAATGAATTCTGCCGATAATCAAAATATAAAAAGGGAATAGTTAGTTTTAAAATAGTCAAATTACTAATATAAAATGGCGCAATAGAAATAGTCAATACAAATTTTATTATTTTAATATATCTCCGATTATCAAAATGATTGGGTTTAGTAATGTAGTCAAATAATCCTACTAATATTATAAATGCGAATGTTTGTATGTATGTATGGATGTTTGTTACTCTTTCACGCAAAAAACTACTGAATGCATTTTGATGAAACTTTACAATAATATAGCTTACACATCAGAATAACACATAGGCTATAATTTATAAAGATATAGCGTGAATTATCTAAAATATAACGATAACTGTCAAGTAAGTAGGAAAAAAATCTAAGAAATTGACTCGAAATTTAAATTCTATCCTACTATCCTACTAATATTATAAACGCGAAAGTTTGTATGTATGTATGGATGTTTGGTACTCTTTCACGCAAAAACTACTGAATTGATTTTGATGAAACTTTACAATAATATAGCTTACACATCAGAATAAGACATAGGCTATAATTTATAAAGATATATGGTTTTCTATCATCATTATCACAATTTTCCATCACCACGCGGGTGAAACCGCTGGGCGCAGCTAGTATATAAATAATATTGTAATAAAGTAAATATTGAACAGAAGATTAAATAACAATTTATCAGTAATGATATGTCAAAAATTCGCATTTCAGGTTGTGTTGCACACTGAGCTGGAACGAAAACTGCCCAAATTTATTTTGGATAAAGTCGTCAAGAACGAGCTGATTGAGTATCCCAACGAAACAAAGTGCAAAAATAGCTTCATTGATATAATGCTGCGGAAATGGTTCTCGAATCCTTTCTGTGACGATGGTAAGTGACATGTAGTTTCGTTTGCGCAGCGACTGTTTTGGGATCGGGATATTTTTACGATCTGTCATGTAGGTACGTGAAAATGCCTGCGTGGGCATCAAACATGCCATGAGAAGAGCACCAACAGAGACCCTAGAAATTACCCTAGGAATACCCTTACTCTCTATATTTTAAAGCAACAGCAACACGCAGCCACGTCGGCAACACAAATGCGTAAGGTAAGCATGTGAATACAGGAGGCGTTTAACCTTTATAGCATATAACCTGTAGCGCCGCCGTCGCGCATATAGGTAGGTATGTGTTTAAAACCTAGTAAAGAAAATGTTGTTAAAATATGAAAATTGGTGTATTTGTACAGAAATAACACATTTTTTCTTGTTCATATAAATTATCTACAAAAATAGACATCTCTTTTGGAAATTTAGAACACCCTCTCTTTTGGCACCCTCGAAGTAGGCGAATCAGTACGATCAAATAAGCAACTGTCATTAATACAAAAATAAAAAAACAAAAAAAATATTTGGAAACATTGAAAACATTATTTTTTGAAAAAAAAAAGGTTTAGAAGCGTTGAGCGCGCTGTTTATTACAAACATATTATCAAAATTTGTTCATTTGCTCGTACTAATTTACCCACTTTAAGGTTGCCGGTAAATTCAAACTCCTTCTGTAGGTATATGGTCAAATAACCAGACCTAGAAGAATTCAAAAACAGGCATGGACTGATGTGCCGCAACTAAGGATGATATCGGACAAAATGCCACCGGAAACCATATTCAGGAATAGGTATAACATACAACCATGGATTATGTATTGGATCAGGCATTAGATTATTGGACCTTATTCAGTGCTGTCATTGGCAGAGGAATACCCGAGAACAACTCTGTGCCAAAGGACAAGAACCCAGGTAAAGGATGGATCATAAACAGCAAAAATTAGACAAGTAAATAGAGCCAAAATCTCAGCATGCGACTTAGATACTGCATATGATTAACCAGGACTAATCTGCGAATCGTAGTGGACATGCTCACTCAGCATTGCAGACTCAATAGGCACCTCCACATGCTGGACGTAGTGGAAGAGGCAACATGTCAAGGTTGCGAAATAGATGAAAAGACAGCAGAGTATGTCATTTGTGTCGTTGCGACGTTGTCTGCAAGGACAGAGAGGATAACAGAAAAGTACGGCTATACATAAGATACGTGGGAACCTGCCAGCAGAAAAGTACGAGATATGGCTAAGATATGTGGAAACCGGCCATTATGGATCCTGCGTATGTTATCCAGCGAGAATTTATTGCAAAATCTGTATGTAAAACAAATTATGTGGGGACACTCACAAAGGTTTTGTTATGGAGGACCAAGTGACCAGGCAAATTGTCAACCAAATCCAACAAGAAAACTAATGAGGTGTGGGAATAAAACCTACTACATAAAATAGTTATATATTCTGAAAATAAATCTATTACAAAAAAACTTGTCCTTGGCGTTAAAAAACTTTTTTGTATCCAACAGACGCATCACAACTTTGATGTAGTTGTAATTTCAATTTATTGATTTAGTTTTATTGTATATTTTAATAATAATTTTAATTAAATTACTGAGATACATATTTTCGTGGATTTATCTGACATGTTTTATTTTCATAATACAGTGTTTTGGCAAAGTTCTTTTGATATATTAAATAATAGATGACGGTGTTTTGAAATTTGATGTTTTTTATTTTTAATTAAAGGACATAATATAAATAATAGACGTAGGATTTTCATTATGATATTATTATTATTATTACCTAAGTTCATATAGTTACATTTTTGGGGCTATTGGTGAATCTGCCATTCCCTTTTCTGGGATCCTAATGGGAAATTCACTGTAACGTTTTAGCCTTTATTCTTGTATTTAATATAAAGGCAATATAAACGTATGTTAGACCTTTTGTAAGGCTCTCTATTGAAGTTAACTCGAACTAGACAATTATTTGACTTCCATCTTGCTTTTACTCAAAAGAAGCTGTAAGAAATTATAACAGATAGCATTATCCTTGTTCTACGAGGCGAGTATAGGTTTATTAATATATTTTTTAAAAATATGATAATAAAACTATATTTTATAATAAAATATTTTTGTTTGAAAAATTATTTAGAAATTAATTAAAAAGGATATCTATTATAGCAGTTGTTTAGATAACATTAGATAAAACCACTCGATCCAGAAGTCAGTCTGACGTAGTTCAACGGTATGTCAGGGGGTAAATAATCGATATTTTACCTGCTCTATGAAAGGTGGGAATGTAAGTATTACCAAAACGTATGAAACAACCGCCAATTATGAAAGTATGGATGCGTCCGGAATTAGGGTGGGGAGAACAAAGTAATGACATTACTTTTTCCTGTTTCAAATCGCTATTTTCCGTAGCTTTGCTCTCTTCCAGACCCATTTCTTCCAACTCATGAATTTATGTGGCCTTTAAATAGAGTTTAGTGTATTTTCACATTCCTCACCTGGTACTGGCTCTAACAACATTAACCAACAAAATTAAAAACATCAAAATTATAACTACACACATTATTTCGATTTTAGCCTTTTTAAGTAAAATTGGGTGGCCAGCAGTCACCTTCTTGTGGATATATATATATATATATATATATATATATATATATATATATATATATATATATATATATATATATATATATATATATATAGGTATATATATATATATATATATATATATATATATATGTGTATATATATATTTATATATATATATATATATATATATATATATATATATATATATATATATATATATATATATATATATATATATATATATATAATATATATATATATATATATATATATATATATATATATATATATATATATATATATATATATATATATATATATATATATATATATATAAATATATATATATATATATATATATATATATATATATATATATATATATATATATATATATATATATATATATATATATATATATATATATATAAATATATATATATATATATATATATATATATATATATATATATATATATATATATATATATATATATATATATATATATATATATATATATATATAAATATATATATATATATATATATATATATATATATATATATATATATATATATATATATATATATATATATATATATATATATATATATATATATATATATATATATATATATATATAAGATGATTATAAAGTAAATAATTATAAAAGCCACTTACATCGTGAGT